>PVLA01001617.1:0-339793 GCA_004027455.1 Hydrochoerus hydrochaeris | reverse complement strand
GTATTTACAGAAATAATAGCAGAAAATTTCCCAAACATGGGGAAAGAATCTGATTTGCAGATAAGTGAGGCATAGAACACCAAACAGTCACAATCAACATAAATCCACACCCAGACACATAATAATTAAGATCTCAGACATACAGCATAAAAACAGAATATTAAAAGCTGTCAGAAAAAAGACACAACTCACCTATCAAGAAAAGCCCATTAGAATCACAGCAGACTTTTCAGCCCAAACCCTCAAGTCAAGAAGAGCTTGGAGTGAGGTATTTCAAACCCTGAAAGAAAACAACCTTCAACATAGACTGATGTACCCAGCAAAGCTTTCATTCAAATTTAATGGAGAAACAAGATACTTCCATGACAAAGAACAACTGAAGAAATTCATGTCCACCAAATCAACCCTAGAAACAGTACTGAAAGACATACTAGACAGAGATAAAAATGACCACAATCCCCAAAACAACAGGAAGAAATCACCAGGTAGGATAAGCAATTAAATAAGAGGAAAAGCAGAAAGAAACAACTGGAACACAACATGGCAAAGTCGAGCCAGTACATATCAGTGATATCCATAAATATAAATGGCCTCAATTCACCTATTAAAAGAAATAGATAGACAGAATGGATCAAGAAACAGGATCCCACAATATGCTGTATACAAGAAACACATCTGACCCAAAAGGAAACTCATAGATTAAAAGTCAAAGGATGGAAAACAGTATTCCATGCAACAGGAACCCAGAAAAAAGCAAGGGTAGCTATTCTATTTGCAGATAACATGACCTTCAAACCTAAAATGATTAGAAGAGATAGAGAAGGTCACTATATACTTGTTAGTGGTAAAATTCAAGAGAAAGAACTAACAATTATAAACATATATGCGCCAAATACAGGAGCACCCGACTATATAAGACAGATACTAATGGACATGAAAAACCAAATACACAAGAACACAATTATAACAGGAGATCTTAACAGCCCATTGTCACAAAGAGATAGATCAGATACACAAAAATTCAGCAAAGAAATAACAGAATTGAATCATACCTGTGAGCAATTGGACTTGGTAGATGTTTACAGAGTGTTCCACCAAACCACATCAGAATACACATTCTTATCAGCTGCACATGGGACATTCTCCAAAATAGACCATACATTATCCCATAAAACATTCTTAAGTAACTGGAAAGGTATTGAAATCATACCATGCATACTATCTGACCATAGCACACTGAAATTGGAAATGGATGGCAAAAACCCCCTGCAAAACCTGCATAAACACATGGAAATTAAATAACAACCTTTTGAACAACCAGTGGACTACAGGTGAAATTAAAGAAGAAATAAAACAATACCCACAATTCAATGAAAATATAGAAACAACATACTGTAATCTGTGGGATGCAATGAAAGCTGTCTTAAGAGGGAAATATATAGCAATAAACTGTCATATCAAGAAAACAGAATGAGCACAAATAAACAACCTAATGCTTTATCTCAAGCTTCTAGAAAAAGAAGAGCAAGCTAAACCCAAAGCTCATAGAAGAGAGGAAATTGCAAAATTAGAGCAGAAATCAATGCAATGGAAACTAAAAAAATACAAAGAATTAATGAATCAAAAAGCTGGTTTTTTGAGAGAATAAACAAAATTGACAAACCCCTAGCTAACCTTATCAAGAGAAAGAAAGAAAAAAACCCAAATTCTTGCAGTCAGAACTGAAAAGGGAGAAATTACTACAGATCCCATGGAAATTCAAAAGATCATGAATACCTACTTTGAAAATCTCTACTCACATAGAGTGGAAAACACAGAGGAAATGGACAGATTTCTAGAAACATATGAACTACCAAAGCGCAACCAAGAAGATATAGCAATTTTGAACAACCTAATATCAGCTATTGAAATTGAAAATGTAATTAAAAACTTACCAACAAAGAAAAGCCCAGGTCCTGATGGATTCACAGCTGAATTCTACAAGAAATTTGGAGAAGATTTGATGCAATACTCCTTAAACTCTTCAATGAAATTGAAAAGGAAGCAGTCCTTCCTAAATCATTCCTGGAGGCAAGTATCACTCTCATACCAAAACTAGAGAAAAATCCAACCAAAAAGGAGAACTATAGGCCAATCTCACTAATGTACATTAATGCAAAGATTCTCAATAAAATACGGGCAAATAGAATGCAGCAAATCATCAAGAAGATTATATATCATGACCAAGTGGGACTCATTCCAGGAACGGAGGGATGGCTTAACATACGCAAATCAATAAATGTAATACACCACATCAACAGAACCAAAAACAAAAACCACATGGTTATCTCAACAGATGCAGAAAAAGCTTTCGACAAAGTCCAACACATGTTCATGATAAAAACCCTTCAGAAACTCGGAATACACGGTGTTCACCTCAATCTTATAAAGGCCATCTATGACAAACCAACAGCCAACATTATACTAAATGGACAAAAACTGTAAGCTTTCACTTTAAAATCAGGAACAAGACAAGGATGTCCACTATCACCACTCCTTTTCAATATAGTTCTGGAAACACTAGCCAGGGCAATCAGACAAGAGAGAGAAATAAAAGGAGTAAAGACAAGAAAGGAAGAAGCTAAATTATCCCTATTTGCAGATGACATGATACTCTATATAGAAGATCCAAAAAACTCAATTAAAAGACTGCTAGAGGTAACAAACAAGTTCAGCAGTGTAGCTGGATACAAAGTCAATGCTCAAAAATCAATAGCATTCCTGTACTCAAACAAAAAACTCACTGAGAGAGAAATTATGGAAATGTCACCCTTCACAATAGCATCTAAAAAATGAAATATTTAGGAAGTAACCTAACTAAAAATGTAAAAGACCTATATGATGAAAATTATAATACACTAAAAAAGGAGATTGAAGAGGATATTAGAAAATGGAAGGATATTCCTTGCTCTTGCCTAGGAAGAACATTGTGAAAATGGCCATACTCCCAAAACTGTTATACAGACTTAATGCAATCCCAATCAAAATACCATTAACATAATTCACAGATCTAGAGAAAACATTCCTAAAATTCATCTAGAAACAGAAGAAACTTAGAGTAGCAAAGGCAATTTTGGGCAACAAAGGCAAGACAGGAGGCATCTCAATTCCTGACTTGAAACTATACTACAAAGCCACAGTGATAAAATCAGCCTGGTATTGGCAAAGAAATAGGCCTGAGGCTCAGTGGAACAGATTAGAAGATGCAAGCACAACTACAAAGACACTCAGCCACCTGATATTTGACAAAGGGGCTAAACATGTCCACTGGAAAAAGGATAGTCTCTTTAATAAATGGTGTTGGAAAATTGGCTCTCCACATGCTGAAGACTGAAACTAGACCCGTGCCTATCACCATGCACACAACTAAAGTCTAAATGGATCAAAGATCTAAATATTAAAACAGAAATACTAAATCTACTGGAAGACAAGGTAAGTAGAAGTCTTGCAGACATAGGGGTAGGCAGAGAATTCATGAATAAAACACAAACTGCAAGGGAAACACTTCAAAGAATCAACAACTGGAATCTCATATTATTGAAGTTTCTACACTTCAAAAGAAATTATCAACAGAGTGAATGGGAAAAAATTTTAGCCAGCAACCCCTCAGATAAAGGACTTACATCCAGAACATACAAAGAATTGAAAAACCTCAAGCCCCCCAAATTCAAAGTCCCTCTCCAAAAATGGGCATCTGAGATGAACACACAGAGAAAGATATACAAATGGCAAATAAATACATGAAGAAATGTTCACCATCTCTGGTCATTCGAGAAATGCAAATTAAAACAGCATTGAGATTCCACCTTACTCTGCAAAGAATAGCTGCCATCATGAAATCAACTGATAACAAATGTTGGCGAGGCTTCGGGGACAAAGGAACACTGCTCCACTGTTGGTGGGAGTGCAGACTGGTGCAGCCACTATCCTATCTTTAGCTTCATTTAAATGTTTTGCATACTTTGAATAGAATTTTTTGTTTCTTGGATGTCTCTTTGAGTTTGTTTCATGAATTCTGATTGTTTTCTATATTGTTCATTCAAGGTTTCAATCAGTTTCCCATGCTCTGTACTTTTTTCTCTATCTCTTCTTTAGCTGTGTTCAGCAACTCCTTTACTAAGGTTGTTATTTCTATCTTTACATGAGAGAGTACTTCTAATTTGATTTCCTCTATAGCCTCATGGAGTTTTTTTTGTTTTGTTTTGTTTTTAATTTCACTCACTATCTTTTCAGAGGTTTCTGGTGTGTTACTTTTGAAGTCCTCTATTTCAATGTCTCCTTTACTTGCCCCTGGTGGGCTAGATGTTTGAGATTGCATTTTGCTTTTTCCTTTTGACATTTTCCCCTTTTGGTTAATATTTGGTCTTTCAATCCCACTAGTGTCAACTGTTGGTAGTATGCATCTTGGGTTCCTAATGTAAGGTGATATTTGTCCAATTGCTGGGTCCCACAATGAAGAGGTGGGCCAGTCACCTGACTTCCCACTGCCAGGCCTGTTGGGTGAGTTCTATATTCTTCTTGGGCTGTCAAGCCTAGGAGTACTGATATAGGTCAACTTTTAGTTCCTGCTATTACTTTATCTTCAGATTATTCCAGGTCACTAAATCTCCTTGTCTGTAGTATTTGTGTTGGCTGAGGCCCTACTGTGTCCCTTTTGATTTTCTCCAAGTTGGGGGAGTCCTTACTGGCACCCTCCTTACTCTGCCTGATGTTTTCTGTGTGCGGGAAGGAGTCACCCCCACTCTTGTCAGACTCACTAAGGTCTTACAGTTAGTTGGAGGGAGCTTTACTACTGGTCCTATTTACCCACTGTACACCTCTATTTTAGGGGCATATTCCCCACACTGACTGGAGCCTGCCGAGATCTTCTGTTTGGGTGACGCAGTCACTGAATCTCCCCTCAAGCTAGCATGGTTAATCCACTGTAATCCAAGGTTCTGGGAGAAAGGGTGGGAGCTCTGGCTGGAGTTCCCTGGTCCCATAGGTCGTCTGCGGAGAAGGTGGGGCCACAGGGGAGGTCGGAATTTAAGCCAGCCTGGGCACCTCTGGCTGGAGTTACCAGTGCCTCGAGGTGATCTCTGAAGAGAAGGTGGGGCCCGCAGGAGAGACCTGTGTCTAGGCCGGCCATAGGCACCTCTGGCTGGAGTTCTGGGTGCTGTGAGGTGGTCTCTGCAAAGAAGGCTAGGTCACAGGGGAGACCCCCATCCAAGCTAGTCCCGGGCACCTCTGGCTGGAGTTATGGCTGCCAAGAGGTGGTCTCTGTGGAGAAGGCGGGGTCCCAGGAGAGGTTGGCATCAAGGCCGGCCACGGACGCCTCTTTTTTTTGAGTTCTTTATACATTCTAGATATTAGTCTCTGTCTGAGGAATAGCTGGCAAAATTTTTTTCTCATTCTGTATATTGTTGCTTCACTTTGTTTTTTGTTGTTTCCTCTGCTGTGCAGACATTTTAATATGATACCACCATCTGATGTTTCTTGTGCAACTAGGGTTCTGTTCAGAAGATCCTGGCCTATGCCTATGACTTCAAGAGTTTTACCTAATTTATCTTCTAGCAGATTAAGTGTTTCTGTTTTAACATTTAGATCTTTGATCCATTTTGATCTTAGTTTAGTACATGGTGAGATATATGGGTTTAGATTTAATCTTCTGCATGTGGATAGTGAGTTTTCCCAGCACCATCTATTAAGCAGAAACAATATAGTAAACATTGACATATTTCCAAAGCTGTATACAAATTTAACACAAACTCAATCAAAATACCAACAGCATTCAACATAGAACTAGGAAAAACAATACTAAAATTGGTATGCAACCAGGAGACCCAGAAGAGTAAAAAGCAATCTTGAGCAACAAGAGTAAAGGAGGAGGAATCACAATCCTGGACCTAAACTTAATGTTGTATTTACTATATAATACATATATGTACACAACTCTGTGTACTTGCATCACAGAAGCATGTAAAAAAAAAAAACAAAACTTTCCAGCTGTTACTGCTGGAAAGGTGAAGGACCAAAGTATTCAACTACCTATCTAATTGCTCCCCCTGCCTGCACAACTGGGTAACACTGTTTGTGTAATTTGATTTACTACAATGTCATCGTATGATATAATTCTCCCCCTCCAACAGTTATTAAAAAAAAAAAAACTAATCTACATTGCTAACCAAAATAAAACAATGAGCATATAAGATATTTTTCTCTATTACTGGGAGCTTTGTGCATACTAGGCAAGTGCTCTATTCAACTACAGAACCTCCCTAAAAGTGTTTTTTAAAAGCACAAACCCACCATTGCAAATGGGAGGTATAACTAACCGTGAAAGAAGTTGTCATGGTTGGGAAAGGCTGTGGGCCAGCAAGCAGATCTTCACTTCACTGGTCCTCGCTTCACAGCACGAGGTGCCTTGGAGGGCTCAGCTTGCCATGGGTAGTACAGCTTTCCTGCTCCTATACGGCTGGCAACCCACACCTGCCTTATTGGGCTCTGAAGCCCATGTCTGACCCTCAGGCCTCTACATGTCCTCCACAACAGCTCCCAAGCACCTGCCTGACTTTAGTTCAGTTTTCATATTTGGCACCTAAATATTTTACTTTCTTGTTTTCACTGTTACTATCGAAAATACTTCTTGTTACACTTCACCTGAGGTAGGAAGCATATTCCATGGTAGTTCAGTCTACAAACTAACCAGATATCATCCAAGTGTGCGATGTGTGTGTGTGTGTGTGTGTGTGGGTGGGTGGGTGTTTAACAGAGGGGTCTTGCTGTGTTGCTCAGGCTGGACTCAAGTGGTCCTCCTGCCTAGAACCAAGACTAGAGGATGATCAAAAACGTATAGAGAATTTGTTATTTAATGTACATCCCTTTTCTTTTAGTCTGTAAAGTTGCTTAGGTTTTTAACCTTAAAAAAAGATTTCATCATTATGTAGATGCTTAATTATCAAATAAGTTAAATACATTTTGACATTGGATGTACCAGGACCCCCCTCCAAATACCTGATATAACAATACAGGTGTCTTTTGAGCGTCTCTTCATAGCCTTGTAAGCAGCATCAGCAATGGCAAAGAGATGAGGTGGTCTCTCATATAGCTCACGCCCTTTGTACTGCTCGATTGTGTCCCTCCCATAGATGTTCAGCAACTTGTAAGGATTCACGGAGACAACAACTTCTCCAATAAATGTATAGATACGTCCTTTCTCAAATCTGCACAGGAATAAAGGAAAGAAAATACATCACTGTGGTTATATAGAAATGCTATTTTTTCCTATAAATCTCTTATCTCTAAGCAAGTTCAAATATCCCAGGACCAGTTTCTGAACTGACATTTCGCTAGATCTGAGTTTACTTTGAGAGATCATGTATGAGGATATGGCTTTCAAACATCATTGGTAGAAAACACTAGTAAGGGTTAAAAGCCCGGCAAGAGGAAGAATTTAACTTCTTAGAGGACAGGGATTTCCTGTTTCCAAAATACAGAAGGGTAAAAAGAGGAAAAAAATAGTTGAAGAAAACCTCAGAGCTCTAGGAAGAAAGAAATAGAAGTTAAATCAGGTCTTGAAATTTATTTAGCTGAATTTTTCAATTATAAAGAGGCCTATTCATATACATTTGTTTTTTCTCCCTCTTAAAACCTCACTAAAATGTCAGTAATGGAGTAAGAACAGTAAAATCCACAACAGAGAGAATGGCAGAGGAAATATTTCTGGTATAAATCAAATTTATTTATTTTTTAGTGACTGCCTAAAATTCTATGATGTAGATATATTGTGATTTATTCAACACTTCCTCTTTCCTTCTGTTTCTATGAACAACCATACAAATCGGTGCCCTAATAAAGAAAAATTTTCAGGAATGAGGATGGATTGCTGGTGAAAAGGAAAGTGTATTTTTAAAGATACATGTAATATGATCCCATCTTTTCATCATAAAGCAAAGGTTAAAGAGCTTTCCCATGTGTGGATTTGTGTTATCTGTACACAGATACATTAATAATAGATGCATTTAATAAGTGGGTTCACGAGCATGGAAAAATACAAATATACATTGTGCTTTGTGCATTCTTGCACACATAGGCAATGCAGATGGAGGGAAATGAGGGAGAAGGCCATGCAGGTAGGTGGGAGGAGGACACAGAGACAAAGGAAACAGAGTCAAAAGTTCCGTGACTGCAATTGTAAATATAGAGACACACAAATTTGTACAAGGAAAAAGTTAAACTTAAAACTTCAAAAACCTGTATGTATCCACTACACAGTAATCCACACCTATAAACAAATGTGAACCACAGCCTGACTGCTTCTACCCAAGTGGCTGCTTCTGGCACACTCCCCTTGCTGCTGGGTGCACCTAAACACCAGTGTGTGCAGGAGGCTGGGTCTGGGATCCCTTGCAGATACCAGTCTTTGTGGACACTCAAGTGTCTCATATAAAACTTCACACTATTGCATAGACCTTACATATATTCCCCTGTATACTTTAAATTGTTTCTAGGTTACTTACAATATCTAATACAATGTAAATGCTATATAAATAGTTGTTAAGTTGTATTGTTGAGAGGATAATATGCAAAAGAAATCTATAAATATTCAATAAAGATAGTTTTTTTCCTAAAATATCTTTTCATATACAGGTGGTTGAGTTGGAAGACACTGACTGCATGGATACAGAGGGACAATTGTGGCTCACTAAGGACTGAATGCAGGCAGCACTCACACTGGCAAAACGCTGGTCCTTAGCGTATCTCTAAGCACTATTGCTCTGTGGCCAAAGGAACAGGAAAAATGACTAAGCATTTGGGACCAGTGGGCAAGATTCTTAAACTTCCGTTAAGCTGGAATGAAGGATGTGTGCTATAATTAGGAGTGGAAAGAAACAGATGCAGATAATGTCAACAACAAATTAAAACCAAGATTTTTATCAAGCAGATAGTACATTTATTAACTACTTTGAAGTTTCCTGTGCATTTTTCTACTGTGATTTTCCTATGTTTCCTCTTTGTTAGAAAATTTATATGTTAGCTTGAAGTACAGACACCAGAGTCCTTCACATCTGGTTCTGAACGCTTATGTTTACAAACTTAATACAGTGAGACTTTGTGAAAACTACTTAACTTTCATGTGTCTGGGCTTCCCCATTAGTAAAATGGTAATAATTTTACCCCTCTATGCCTACGGCATGTACTAAATGCTTTTTAAAAAAACTCAGTCTTATACTTCTGATTATGCTACACATGGAGATTTTCAATGCTTTTATTTTACTAACATTGTTAATGAAGTTATAGCAACTATAATGAAGTTATAGTCATCAGTAAAATGTCTATACAATTCATATTTAAAGACCTACAAATAATAATAAAAAATAAGATTCTTTGCTCGTGTCTTTCTGGCTTAAACGTATTAGCTATTAGCATGTGTTTCTGGCTAACCATATTAGCAGTAGACATTCATTAGATACCTCCATCTTAGGAAAACAATTAAAAGGATGAGATTCCCCAAACAGAAAAAAAAATGGTGAAAAGGAGCAAAAGAATACTATAAAAATATTACTTTATGAGCCTAATATTTGTGACTAGGAACTACAGCAAATATGTCTGAGTTAGATTATGGTTCTAGGATTCCAGGCTCGTCCAATAATATATTTTGTTTCTCAGTGGATGATCTTGGACCCATTAATAAATGATTCTTTTCTGAAGTTCTATTTTAGTTCATATAAAATGTTTTGTTTATCAAAATCTCTAGGCATCATGTTTGCAAAATACAACTAAATTACCTGCATAAAATCACCATTAAAAATCATGAATAACTATTAACTTAAAGATAGTGGGAGAGGCCCAACAAAATACAATGCTTCAACAATTTGGAAAACATTAAAAGCTCATCTTATTTGAAATTCTAAATTTGGTTAACATGAAATTTTCTATTTGGGAATGTCTCAAAATCACCACTAGATGGTGCCAGTATACCCTTTACCACCAACTCAGGATTTCAGGCAGCTTTGGAAAGTCTTAGGGTAAAATACAATCAAGAAGGTCCAGCAGTTTGTCTTCAGAAGGAACTGCAGTAATTATCCTAGAAAATACACCAGGTGAAACCATCTCTTATGAGAGAACAAGGAAGATGTTTCTATGACCTTGGTGTGTAAACCTTGTAGGACAAACTTTCATAACTCAGTCTTCAAATACTTATTCAGTACCTACTCTGTGCCAGACAATAGACCAAATCCAATCTGTGAGTTAAATATAGGAAAAACAGGGAAACACAGTAAACAAATAATAACAATAGAGTATGACAGGCATAAAAACATAGCTGGGGGTTTAGTTCAGTGGCACAAGCACCTGCCTGGCAAGAACAAGGTCATGAGTTCAATTCCCGGTACCAAAATACACAAACACCATAAACTGTAGTGGCAAAAATTATCCTAGCAGACCACTCTGAATGAGAAATCCAAAACCCCACACATTCCTTCCTGCTAGACTCCTAATCTCCAACATTTTCATCTACCAAAATCTTCCCCTGCCATCTCCCTCCGTCTCTGTCAGTCTTGCTCTCACATTAATGAGTTATTTACAGTTCTCAACAGCACCATGCTTCCACGGTTCTGCCTCTGGGGCTCACTCTGTCTGCAATGCCTTTCGTGGTCTCTCCTTCCCATGTGTGCTTGGCAGCTTCCCACTCCTTCTTCACTTCTTCTCCATTCCTTTGTGGAGTCATTCTCTGTATCCTATCTCTAACACTGCTTTGAGCATCTTTGCTCAGCTCATTTCTTTTTTACCTTTAGAGCTCCCCAAATGGCTAAAATAGCTTAACAACTATTGCTTAAAAAAAAAAGTTTATAAATAGTTATGGAAAGGGATAGATGATATTTTCATTGACTTTTAAATGAAACAAAGAGGTTCTAAAAAGTTTTGAATTAATATGTAGCGACGGAGAAGATATAAAGGTAATGTCTTTGGAGAACAACACCCCTTTGTACGGAAACTGTGAAATGGTTGTTTTAAAGTAGCCTCATTAACTTGCATGTGCTACTTGTATACAAGATCATGTACAGTAGGAAGTTAAATGTGAGTGGCTCCTCCAGATCAGTAGTCATGGGCAGACTGCGTGCCTAGCCCTACAGGAAAGTGTGTATGTGTGTGTTTATGTGTAGGGCAGGAAGGTGGTTGGTCCAAGCAGGGTAGAGAGCTTGTGTTACAGCCTATCAGTAAAACAGTTGAAAATATATGATGGAGTCATAATTGATACGATAGCCTTTGAAAGCCAAGCTGAAGAAGTTACATTCTCCACCCTTTTAAAATTTTTTTATTTTGAGACTAAATTGCTCAATTGCCCAGGGTAGGCTCAAACTTATGCACCTCCTGCTTCAGCCTCCCCAAGTGCTAGGATTGCAACCCTGTGCCACCACACCTGGCTTTGGCTGAGGAAGTGCACATTTGATGTGACTAGAAACAAGAAATTAACAAAAACAATTTTCAGTTAAACAGACCAATAAGGTTTTCAGTGAGGGCAATGACAACAGAAATTAGGGAAGGAGAAATTATTTCAAAGGGAAACTGGACAGATTTTGAAAACTTACTGAACAGACTGAGCTGCATATAATAGCAAAAGTAATTTATTTCAGATTATATTTCATATGTACTTCTGAGCTTCTAAATTAGCCATATCTACTAACAGAACTATTACCCTTGATTGACTTCTTGAAATACAAGAATCAAATTCATGAATTGAGGTACCGTACATGAAACCAATTATAATCAGAAGGAAAATTCTCTGTGGTCTACTGTATATTTAATAAACTCTTTAATCATAAGTATTACTCATTTGTTTCATGCAGAACATATAACTTTTCGAATAGATGTTGCTTAATTACATTGATTTGATCTGATTTCCTTCCTTGTTTAATGCAAATGAAATCTTAACAGCTAAACTCATCCCTTTTTCCAGATGTTTGGCAATTCACCACCATCTTTTACCATTATGTTCTCAACCAACTGAAATGTAGGTGTCATTTCCACACTTTGATAAATCCTAATCAAACTTTCCAAAGTAAGCTCCAAAGAAATTGCTAAGTTCAAGGTTGAATTCTATTTTGTTTTCTCTGAGTTCCTCCTATGACTCTGCTTTTCATTTTTAGCCTCATTTGCTGCTCCCCTTTGCTTTTTTACTGATCTCTAAATAGTCAAGTTCTCTAGGACTGAGTACAGGAAAACTTCAATACCACCCAGAGGACTCCTAATTTGAGGAGGAGAGAGTAAGGGTATCTTAGCTCTATTCTACCTTTTGAAAATCAACAATAAGAACAACAAAACAATACCAGTAGAGAAAGTGTTACCTGCTATCAAATAAAACATTAGCCTTGAACATGGAGCCACTGCACACGAGAAGGTTGTGGAAACCAGACCTACTGTGAGCAGGAAGCTAAGAGTGAATACAATCCTCTGACAACTCAGACTCCAGAGCATAATTCCCCCAAAGTAGGCGGCAGTTTCCCTGTAGCCAAACTGAAAATCTTTTGGCAAGAATGCCAGGTTAAAAAAAAAAAAAAAAGGAATGGAAGGGATAGTGCACAGGTGGCCTCAAAGAAAATTACTCTCATTGGCCATGTTTGACTACCTGCAAGGAGGGGCTAAGTGATGATCAGGTAGAAGTTACAGTACTTTAGGGCGGTGTGTGTGTGGTAGTGGGATAGGTGATTGGTGTTGTGGGATGGGATGGGGGTGGGGGTCGTGAAACATGCCTATAATCCCAGCACTTACTCAGGAGGCTGAGGCAGGAGGCTCATCATGAATTCAAGGCCAGCCTGCACTACACAGTGAAACCTTGTCTCAAAAAAAAAAAAAAAAAAGAAAAGAAATAAAAACAAGAACAACAAAGCCCACCCAAAAAAGACATTACGGTACTTTTTTTTTTTTTTAAGCAGGCAGGCTGTCAGTGTTGAGGTAAAGGAGAAACAGTAGTATGACTGCTCTGCAGCAGACGGAAGGTGACAAACGAGGAGGTCACGCGGCACTGCCTCCCAGGAGCCTTCCCCATGCTTAGGATTCAGTTGCCGGTTAGGCAGGATGTTTGCCATTTCAGGACAGAGTGCTGGTAAGGAAGAGTTTAGAAACAACAGACCCCCCAGCTCAGTGTTCTAGGCACCTCAGACAGTATCTGTAGGAATGTAATCTGGAATGAATCATGTCTAGTCAAAGCTGACAATGATCAAAGTGAACAACCAGAATGGGGTCCATAAATTGTTATGTGGGGGGCAGACAACAAAAAAGTAGGTAAAGAATCTGACAGACAGAATGCAGGAAATTCTCACCCTCCAAAATGAAATCATAAGTAGAAAAATTATGAAAAATATTTCTGTATCGCAGCAAAAAATGTAAAGAAACACACAACTCAAACGATATCAAAGACGATGTAGTTAAAGAAAAAAATCCTATTTAAAATAATCTTTTAGAGAATGAAACAAGATGCTGGAAAAACTCAAGAAAAAATAGGAGGAAAAAAACACCTACAGCAAGGAAGGTCACATTAACAGACAAAAAAGGGAGGATGGACATTGCTGAAAACAGGGCTAAGGAGAAACGATAGAGAAAGCAAAGAAAGTAAAAAGAGAAATGAAGTTCAAGTAGAAAAGAGAAAATTATACTTCAGTCTCTGACACTTCAGAACAGTAAATAAACATACCAATGAAAAAATGTCAAATAGATGGTAGAAAACAGACTAGCCACGTGGAAAGAACAAAAAACAAACAAACAAAACACAGAGCTCTGGTGTGACGGGTCAAACTGTGTTCCCCAAAGAGACACAGTGAGGTCCTATCCCCTAGCATCTGTGAATGTGACCTTATTTGGAAACAGGGCTTACATACGCAAGGAAGTTAAGATGAGGTCATTAGGGTGGACCCTACTCCAACATGACTCCGTCCTTACAAGAAGAGGAATACCATGTGGAGCCAGAACACTATCTCATGACACAGACAGAAACCAGAGAAAGGCAGCTACAGACCAAGGAACAAGGACCAACAGCCCCCACCAGCAGCTAAGAAGGATTCTCTCTCGCAGGTTTCAGAGGGAGCACGGCTAGTCAACACCTTGATTTTTGGACTTCTAGCTTCTAGGACTATGAGACAATAAATTCCACAGCAATCCTAGAAATAAAGCTAATTTTACCTAAATAAATTCTATGAAAATGTGTCTCAATTTTTCTCACCACTAAAGAAATGCAATTCAAATCAATGATAAAGTATGTCTTTTCACTGATGGATCAAGGGATTTGATAGTAACAGTGTTAACAAAAATACGAAATCACAAGTATCATTTAAATAGTCTACCCATACCATTCTCAACCCCTTTCCCTTTCCAAACCATTCTCCACACAGCAGCAAGTGTGGTCTTAAAATATAAATCTTAGTGCAAGCTCCTAGTAGCAATTTTTCCATTGGAAAGTCTCAATTCCAAGTCAATCTGATACTCCGGTAGCTGCTCACCACATGCCATGAGCCCCATCACTGTGTGCTCTGGCCAAGAACACAAGTTCTTTCCCTATCTAAACCCCATACTTGTTGACCCAGGGTCTTCACACTGAGCTATACCCCAGCACCGCTCCTCATCTTTATAATTTTGAGGAAAGGTCTTGCCAAATCACTAAATTGTGCAGGCGGGGCTTGAACTTGTTGCCTCTGCCTCCCAGACTTCTGGGATCAGAGGCACGTACCACCAAGCTTGGTAAAAGTAGCTTTTGGGATTTTTTGCTTATTGTCTATTTCTAGGGCAATAAACATTGTACTCATCTTGTTTGTTGTTTTATCTTCAGCACACAATATAGGGCCTACATTAATAAGGCATGGTTAAAAATTTGATAGATGAAAGAAATACAGGCATAAATGAATGGGTCCCTTGGGCCCAAATCCACTTTCTCTTAGAAAATGGTTTTGCATCCCACTTATAGAGAAAATTCAGGCTAACAAGTGTAAAAGCTCTCAAGTCACTTATGATCATTTTTTTTGTATATTGTTAGCCCTTTCTTTCTTTCTTTCTTTCTTTCTTTCTTTCTTTCTTTCTTTCTTTCTTTCTTTCTCCCTCCCTTTCTTGTGACTCTCAAAAGTAGAAGAGAGGGAGAAAATATAGCAAGATTCCACCTAGTTTTTAATTTCCATGTCCCATCAGGAAATACTCTATTCTTTCTTTATGGAGGGCAATTTCATATATCTAGATATGAATAGCAAGTTTTTTCTCAGAAAAAATAAAATTAAATGGTCCTTACTTCAATCTCTGACACAAGGTTTTCGCTGTTGCAAGAGGTTACATCTGTGACTAACTTGGAAGTATCTGTACCAACTCGTGGTATGTGGGGAACAGAGAGGGGGGTAAGGGAAAGAGAACTGTATAGGGGGAAACACTGTTCCCTCAGAGCATCAAGAAGGAATAACACCCAGATCTTGGCTTGTAAACACCATTCTTTTTATCTAAAAGGATTCAGGCTCTATGGAGATAAATGGATTCCACCACTGGGACAGGGAAACTAGAAAATCAATCTAGAATATCTTGTTGATCCAGAAAGCAGGGAAGTGCTTTCACTGGGATTGATTTGGGACCATCTTGAGTATTAAGATGAACTGTATCACTGACAGATTATAATCCACTGAATACAACAAGAACCTAGGTGTAAGTAAAGAAATACAAAAGAGAGAAGGAACGGCTCTTCTTAGTGTAGAATGCCAAGGAGTAAATAAAGGAGGAATGACAGGAGTCAGAACATTATCACTGAGCACTAAAACTAGTTGTTGAAAGTAGCACAAAGAATAGGGTATTTACATAGCCACAAAATATCTCCCTACAAATTAATGATTTGACTGACTGGGCCACTGGGCAATTAAACATTTTTCTAGGTACTCTGTGAAAGTGTCCCCAGAGATGAACATTTGCACTGAGCGACTGAAGAAAACATACTGCCCTCCCCAGTGGTGGGGTCGTCACAAATTACCCCATCTTTTGAAGGTCTGAGTAAAATCAAAGACTAAGGAAAAAGAATTTTTTCTTTCTGCCTGTCTGTCTGGGCTGGGACATCAGTTTTGCCTGCCTTCAGACTCAAATGGAACTGAAACCATCAGCTTTCCAGGTTCTCAGGCCTTTGAACTCAGACTGGAACTATCCTCTCCTGGGTCTCCCACTTGCTAAGCCTAGATTTTTTTACTCCTCAGCCTTTATAATCAATCCTCTACAGTACTCTACAGAAAATCTCTCAGTGGAGTGTAAGGCATTGCTATGGGTATAGGTATCTCCGTCTCCTATCTGCTTTGTTTCTGTGGGAAGCCTACAGTAAAACAGATTTAGGTAACAGGAGTAGTTAAGGTGGAAACTTAAGAATTTTTTTAAAATTCTGGATTAATTCTGAGATGAGTTTTCTAAATTCATCCTGTAGTTTCTGGAACTGGTTCTCTAATCTAATTAAAGATTCCTTTTAGTAAGGAAGAGAGGTTGAGAGGTTATGATCTCACCTGGAAATAGAGATATGCAAAGTATCTCTAGTGAATATTCCTAATGAATGATTTACAAGGAGCTAGGAGACAGTGTATATAATATTTATGAATATTTTTGGAAATCTAACAAATATAATGAGGTTGGCTGGTGGCTCCATTCTGTAGGACAAAATGGTCCAAGAAAAGAATGAGCAGCCAGGTGAGATGGTGCATACCTTTACAGGCATAATTCCAGCACTTGGGAGGCTGAGGCAAGAGGACTGTTGTGAGTCTGAGACCAGTCTGAGCCACAAAGTGATCTCAAGGCCACCCTGAACTGCATAATAAGACCCTGTCTCAAAAAGACAAACAGAAAAGAAAAGAGCCCAGAGATTCCAGTTCTCAACTCAAGAGCTGCACAGATGGTCTGAAGGCTTCTAGGTGTGCCCTGAAAGAGAGCCTCACTTACAGATACGCAAAACTGAGAACCAAGGATACAATAGTGCCTCTTGATAAAACAGGGAGAAAGACACAATAGTTACTCCCATGGCATCTCACTCTACCATGTAAGCTGAATCTAATCAGAAGTATACATAAGATGGTCTAAACTGAAGGGCATTTTAAAAAATACTGGAGAGGCTGAGTAACATTCCAGATTATAAGAAATTAAAGAAACAAGACAATTAAATGCACAGGACATTCCTAGTTTGAATTGTAAACTAGGGGGACACTTTCTATTAAGAAAATTATTGGAACTGATGAAATCTGAAAATCAGCTAGGAATACCAGAATTATGTCAAAATTACATTTTATGATGCTGGTAATCATACTGTGGTTAAGAGCATGTCCTGTAAGAAACATGGCCTGAGTTATTTAGTGTTAGAGGGTCATGATATCTCCAAAATACTCTGACATGGTTAAAAACTAACTATAATGCGTATATAAAAATATATAAAAAAGAGAAGTTGAGAAACAAATAGAATAAAATACAAACAAATGGTAAGTAATAAAGGAGGGTTCCTATAATATTCTTGAAATTTTTCTGTAAGTTTAAAGTTATAGCAAGGTTAAAAGTTGCTACTCACAGAGCTGGGGATTTAGCTCAGTGGCATAAGTGCCTGCCTAGCAAGTATTAGGTCGCAAGTTTGATCCCCAGCACCAAAAAAAAAAAAACCTTTGTATAGGCGTTCTACCCTTTACATGCTTTTGTTTCTCTTTAAATTAAAAACAAAAAAGTTGCTACTTAAAAATCCAACTTCCAAGCCTCTTTACATAGTGAGTTTACACATTTATTAATTGTGAGCAGATAATATAGACTCTAATGAAGGACTCAATAATAGTGAAAAATGTTTCTCATCTTTCTCACTGCTCTGCTACGCAGAGGCAACTATTTCTGCTGGTTTCTTACGAATTCTTCTAGAAATATTTCATGGGGCTGGGGATTTAGCTCAGCACCCTAAGCACCTGCCTGGCAAGCACAAGGTTGTGAGTTCGATCCTCAATACCAAAAAAACAAAAAACAAAAAACAAAAAACAAAAAAACAAAAAAACCCCCCAACTTCATGTATACAAATATGGATACATACAATTCTTTATGTATGAATGGCCATTTTTTCTAACTAAAATATTTACTTTGGCAAAAGTCTCACATAAATTCAGAAAAGCTTGATTTCTTTTAGGGTTTGCATAGTATATCCATTTCATGGGTAAGTACATAATAATATTAATCCCTACTGAATATTTAGATTATAATCAAACTTTTATTATAATAGATAATAGAACTATAAGTGTAATGGTTGATATTCCTTTGTGTATATATATTTGTATACCTATAGAACATACTTGTAGAACTAAAAATGCTGATTCAAAGGATATATACAATTTAAATTTATGAACTATTGCCAAATCCTTCTCCAAAGAGATATTAGTTTACACATGTATATACCCACAGTGTATGATAGTTTGTACACATGGGTGTTTTTTTTTTCTTTTTTTTTTCTTTTTGTGTGTGTGTCTGTGTGTGTGTTACTAGGGCTTGAACTCAGGGACTTTTCACTGAACTACATCTTCAGCCTTTTCTCTATTTTTTATTTTGACACAGGGTTTCACTAATTTGTCAACATGGCCAGGCTGGGCTTGTACTTGTGATCCTCCTGCCGCAGCCTCCCAGAATGCTGGGGATTACAAGCATACATCACCAAGCCTGACTAGGTTGTGTTTTAAACCAATGACACTGGACCATTTCGTAAGGGTGATCTATACTGCAGTTTTATTTTCAAAGTACACAAAACTTTGGCCCCTTTCTTCATCCAGGCACTAGCTTATGCAACATCTATTACGTGTCTGCCAAACTGCAGCAAGGTTCAGTCCCCCTTCTTGGTTCCTAGACAAGAACACCTCCCAAGGTGAAAGCATCTAGTTTTTGCTCCCTTAGGTTAAATTATGGTTGCCACGTGATGGGGCCACTTAGCTTTACTGCCTTAGAAGAACCATGCATTCCCGAGACAGGCAATGACAATGTGTTGGAAGGACTGTGAGCTTTTGTGTCACATAGTCCTGGACGTCTGAGTTTGACTTCTGGCTGTGCCAGATATGGATCACTGGCATTCATATACATCTGTGCAACAGTAAGTGCTCATGTGCCAGGCACTATACCAAGAGCTTTAGTGTTAGAGAACAACAAGACCTGGTATAACCCTTCTTGATCATTTACATAAACAGACAATGTCCTGGAGGAAGCACAAAGAGAATCTAAAAATTATGTAGTTTTATCATTCTCTTCCTGGTAAACAAGTCACAGGTGTTTCAGAAAAAATATTTAAGGCAATTGCAGTGATAAAAGAATGCTATGAGAGCTCAGAGTCATCTAAGCTCAGCTTTAGGAGAGGGAAGGTTCAAAGATTTCCTAAAAATCATGTTGCTTGACATTTGACTTATTTAAGTGTTAATCTCAATATAAGCGGTTCTGGATACTTCATGATTTAAACTACATTAAGCTCATATGGAATTAGATGCTTTATTTTGACCTGTTAGGGACACACTTCCAACCTGGATGAGATGAGAACACTTGAGAAGCATCTGCACAGCCCAGCAATGCAGCGTATTGAGAGTCCTGGGCCTGAAGATAGCAGAGAAGGGGCAGGAACACTGAGTAAGAAAATGTGTTCTGGAATCTGGCTGCAATTTAGCACTAACTAGCTCTACAATTATGTGCAAGTTATAAAACCTCCCAGCACCTCACTTTCTCCACCTGAAAAGTGGGACATAATAATACTATATTAGTCTGCTTTCATCACTGTAACAAAATAGTTGAGATAATTATAAACAGAAAAGGATTCCCCCCAGCATAAAACAGAAAATATTTATTATCTCATAGTTTCTGTGGGACAGGAGTCCTAAGCAGCTCAGCAGGGTGGTTCTTGGGGGTTCCTATCAGGTTGCACATACACTGTCAGCCAGGGCTACATTCATTTCAACCTTTACTGGGGACAGAAGATCTGCTTTTAAGGTCAAAGAGAGACCTTTTGACATGAAGCTTTGGTGGTTCCAGTCTATGATTAAGTGTCCCCTGTTGCTTTGGGCCTGTGGCAAAGCAGCACATAATTGCAGGAGTGCATAGTGGAGCAAAGCTACTCACCCCATGAGCCAGGGAGCAAAAGAGTGAGGGTCCCTAATACCCTTCAAGGCCACATGCCTGGTGGTGTAAAGACCTTTCAATACACCCCACCCCTTAAAGGTTCCATCACCAGGACCAAATTTTTAACATATGGGCCTTCTAGGGACATTCAGTATCCAAACTACAGCAACAAACTACCTAATAGTATTGTTATAATAAATGAGACTCTACATAAAATGTTCAACAAACCATTGGTACATGATAGGCACACAATTATACTATGTCCTATTTTTATTATGAGCAAGACTACAAATCCTTTAAATAGTCCTACTGATGTCTTTGATCTTATTTGTATTTGTTTATTCATTCATCCAATTAATATGTATCAGTGCCTTGTCTTAAGCACTGAGTCATGCATAATAAACTGCAGGCCCATCTTCTCTGACATAATGCAAGTAAAGAGGATGACAGACACTAAACAGGGGCTCCAGAAAAGAGGGAAAAAAGACTTAGGGGGATCCAAGCAGGATTGCATGCAAGGGCTTCTGGCACACAGGATCTGGAGATTTATCTCAGGCAGAGCTGTGTGTATTGACCATACCTGCTTTTTGAAAATTCCCTCTGCGGCAGCGTATAAAAGAGATTATAGGAGACTACTGCACCAGCCCCTGGTGGGGAAAAAATGGGACTTTGGCTGGGAGGGAGCAGTGGAGAGATGGGGAAGTGAGTGGGTGTTAGGAGCAGAAAACGCCATCAGACAGGGTAACTCAGAGAATAGGAGAGGAAAGAACAAAGAGAATGTTGGGGTTTTCACACAAGCAACGAAGCAGATCATGATGTTGTTTATTGATGAGGGAAGGGACAAAAGAAGACAAAAACGGTTTTAGGGCTAACTGGGATTGAAGCAGGCTATGTTGAGCGAAAGAAACCTGAATGACATCCCAGTGAAGATGAAATTAAACACTCTTAAAACATAAATTCCACAAATGTCTTTAAGGCTAAGTAGGAAAATCTTACACTAGTGTCACAGTTATACTCGTAGGAGGCTTTTTTGCTTTACACTGTTCATTGGCATCCCACCCATGGGGACAAGGATAGGTCTCCATGACAGGAAACCTATCTGGTATACGTGTCACTTTTTAATAATTATGCCTAATGTAGTAACTGACAGAAACATTATAATCAGATATCACTTTTTAAAGCCAGCAGTTTCCTATTCTAGTTTATATAGTATGTGAAAGCTTTAGCTGTATTTAAAGCAAGATTTTCCTGGTGTGACTGAGAGTCTTTAGGCAGCCAGATAGCAGGTTTTGGGCAAAGGCTGGGCAACAATCATGGCAGGACACACTGAAGAGAAACAGATTGTTAATGGCAGTGAATGGGTCATTTCCATTTCAGTTTACTGTCTTAATACCTGTTTTATGTTCCATAAACAGATTCACACAGTACAGTTATTTATCACACCCATTTTGTGCTTAGAACTATGTTGCGTATTTTTCATTTATGCTACTAATCATAATTTCACCAATAACAGAAAACAATTTGCAAAACCCTCTTTTATTTATGATTCCATATAAAAAAGATATTACCATATATGTACACCAATTGCTTACAGTCTTGGCTGTCTGGATAAAGGTGAATTACATAGTAAAGCGATCACTAGTCTAGACAGAGATCTAGTTCTACTACAAAAGAGACCATACAAATAGACTAGTTTGCTCCCCAGTTGCTCCTGTGTTCAGCTTCTCTTCCTGTTGAGGTGGGCTAACTGCTACCATAGAACTGAGCAAGGAATTTCAAAACCAGCAGAGACACTTACTGTTTTTGTTTGTTTGTTTTGGTACTGGGGACTGAACTCATCCTCGTGCTTGCCAGGCTGGCACTTATTCCACTGAGCTTAATCCCTGGCCCCAGAGATACTTACTGAATGAGTGAATAATTGGGTCGATGGCTAGCACCCTTGTCTTTCCTTGGTTCTTCTTGGTTTTCCTTGGCAGGGTCTGGAAGATCATTTACAGTTTTGGAAGTATGTCCATTTTGATTACATTGGTTCTATATTATATTGATTACATCCAAGAACAGGGGGTGTCTTTCTATTTTGTAGTGTCCTATTAATCTTCTTTCTCAAGGTACTGTAGTTTTCACAGTAGAGTTTATTTTTACTTTCTTGGTTAGGTAAATGTTTAATTTTTCTAAAGATTATTGTGAATTATATAGTTTTCCTAATTTCTTTCTCAGTGAGTTCATTATTGGTATACAGGAATGCTATTGATGTTTATGTTGATTTTGTATCCTGCTATAGTGCTGAATTTTAATATAATCCCAATCAAAATACCAACAACATTCCTCACAGAACTAGGGAAAAAA
Organism: Hydrochoerus hydrochaeris; assembly: GCA_004027455.1. NCBI lineage: Eukaryota > Metazoa > Chordata > Mammalia > Rodentia > Hydrochaeridae > Hydrochoerus > Hydrochoerus hydrochaeris. The sequence goes on along the minus strand of PVLA01001617.1, from coordinate 317,326 downwards.
GTCTTAAAATTTGCACATAGGTGGAAGATATCTAGAATAGCAAAAGCAATCCTAGGCAACAAGAGCAAAGCAGAAGAATCATAATCCCAGACTTCAAGTTACATTACAAAGCTACAGTGATAAAAACAGCATGGTACTAGTACAAAAAGAGACATGTGGATCAATGAAACAGAAAGGAGGATGCAAAAACAATCCTAGGCACATTTAGCTACCTGATCTTTAGCAAAGGGACACTGAAAGAAAGATAGCCTCTTTAATAAATGTTTCTGGGAAAACTGGCTAGCCACATGCAGAAGATTGAATCTAGACCCATATATCTCACCATATGCTAACCTAAAATCAAAATGGATAAAAAATGTAAGTTAAAACAGAAACAATCTGCTGGAATATAAAACAGGTAAAACTCTTGAAGTCACAGACATAGACAAGGACTTCTGAACAGAACTCAACTGCACAAAGAATAACATCAAGAATCAATGAATGGGATCATACCAAATTAAAAAGTTTACGCACAATAAAGGAAACAACCAGAAAAACAACCTATGGAATGGAAAAAAACAAAAAAAACAACTTTTGCCAGCTATTCCTCAGAGGACTGATATTGAGAATATATAAAGAACTAAAAAAAAAATTAGACTCCCTAAAACAAAACTCACTAAAAAAATGGGCAACTGAAATGAATAAACATTTTTTAGAAGAAGTATATATGGCCAATAAACACATGAAAAAATGTTTGACATCTCTAGTTAGAGAAATGCAAACTAAAACAACACTGAGATTCCATCTTACTCTAGAAAGAATGGCTATTGTCAAGAAATCAAATGATAACAAACACTGGCACGGCTGTGTGGGGTGGTGGTGGGGGATACCCTTCTACCTTGTTGGGAATATGAGCCAGTATAAACATAATGGGAGACAGTTTGGAGATTCTTCAAAATATTAAAACTAGAGATTTCATTTGACACAGCTATTCTTTTTCTTGAGATCTTTCCAAGATACTTAAAGATACCATATTCCTTAGTATATTACAGTGATGCATGCATAGCCATGCAACAGAATTCATAATAGCTGAATTTTAGAAGTGGCTCATATGTCCACCAGAGATAAGTTAATAAAGGAAAGTGGTAAACACAATGGAGTACCACTTTGCCATAAAGAAGGATAAACTTTTGAGTCATTTGTAGAAAAAAGATACACCTTGAGACCATAATGTTAAATAAAGTAGCCACACAAGCTTAAATATTGCATGATTTTTCTTGCATCAGAAGCCCAAAATATAAAACAAGAACAAAATACAAGATAACAGGAAATAAGGACATAGATCTTTTACAAAAAGGAAGGGGACCAAGAGATGGAGGGATGAGGGTAGAGGAGAAGGGGATGAACAAAGAATTGATACGTATAACAACATATGATACATAAATCACCCCAGGGAATGTGATCTTTATATACTGTAAACATGTTCTAAAAAACACTGAAAGAAATCCTTTATACTTCCTAATGTGATGTTTTTAGTATGTCTTACATTTTGTATTATCTTTATGGTTCTTACATTTGACTTGTGTGTGTGTGTGTGTATTTGCACACTTTCTTGTTATGGAAGTTGAGTGAGGGCTCATCTTTCCTTCTGGTTAGTGGTGTGGAATCTCTGTTATTTAAACAGCCTTGCTTTTGGGTGGTGGATACAAGCCTCTAGGGACAGAGGAACATTAAATACACATATTATTCTCATGCTGCAAGTATCCTGGGGCATATGGAACCTTTAATCTAGTACCATTGTAACAGCCTCCACAGGGAAATTATGAACTCAGGTGGCACCCCCAGGCAAGATGTCAACAGCTATACCCTGGGAGTTCTCAATAATGGCTAGTCATTTGGGGACAGTGTTTTTATGGAAAAAAGAAAGAGCTGAGTGTGGAAGGTTTAAAGAAGATATAAAAGGTGAAAAACGTTAGCACTCAACAAAGTTTTCTCTTTAAATGATATCTAAGATGTTACATTGTACAGCTCTGTTTGTGAGTCAGATTTCTTTTTATTTTTACTTATTTCTAGTAAACTGTCATGAGACCCAAGAGTTTTTTTATGAAGGAAGGAGAGACTTGGAACCACTGAGAAATTCATTATTAAAATCTCCAAGTATTAAATGGGCCCATATTCAGGCTATAAAAATCAATACACTCCAAAGACAAACATGTTTTGGACAATTTAATACTCTTGCTTTAACCAGTCAGTCCATCTCTTCTTGTGAAAATAACTGAGTGTTGTCTATACTCAGGAATACCAGACATTAGGAAGTGAACTAAGAGAATAAGAATGTGGTGGCAAAGAAAAAGAGTCAAACTAAAAACAGATCAAATACATCAGGAAATGGAAAAAACAAATAATTTTCCTCACTCTTTTTCTTAGTTCTTTTAGCAGAAATTAAATCTTTTTTATTGCTGGATCAAACTGAGAAAGGAATTTATTTAGGTGAATGAGTTGCCAATTTAAGGCAAATGTTGCAATATTTACGTTTTGTTTAAGTGTCACCCCCAACCATGACTAATGCACTTGAAGCTTCATGGGCCAAGAAGAGACGCTTTGGCAGCAGGTAGCTGTCCTCTGGTTCAACCTTGCTCATTGAAGCACTACATAGTTTCTCTAAATGTTAATATTACATTTCAGAAAGGTAAAAAAAAAGCTAACACTGCTTGTAAATGGCATTCACTCCCATCTTTACTTCAGCAAATCTCATCATCCTCTATATTATAAGTGAAACTAGATGATGTGATTGAGTAACTAAAAATATAAATATTCTTAGTTTCAAATTTCTGAAAATATTCTGTGTCAAGTTTTGGTTATAATTCATCTAAGTTTAAGAAGTCAAGGGTTTGGCCAGGAAGGCCAGCATATTTGGCAGAGCGAGGTTCAGAATACATCTGGCTCACTGTGTGTGTGGTGGGGCCAGGACAAAGATTTTACCAATGTAGTTGGGGTATCCACCAAGGCTGGGGGGCGAGGCAGTGGCCTGCCTGATGGGAAAATTAGCTTCCTATAGGAGGACTGAGAACATAAGTAAATATATGCAGGATAATGAAAGCTAGGTTTCTCTCTGCTACAGAAGATTATTACAAATACATAAAAGACTAAAGTAAATTCTATCACATTGGAATAAGATGAAAGATATCAATATGAATTCATGATATTTAAAGTAGACAAAGAGATACACATATAGTCATCCTTTGGTATCCATAGGGGGTTGGTTCCTGGGCCCCTGAACCTACACCTACTGTAGGTATTCAAGTCTAAAGATTCTCAAGTCTTCTATAAAATGATGAGATATTTATATATAACCTATGTACATCCTCTTGTGTGTTTTAAATCACCTCTATATTACCATAATTATAATATCTAATACAATGCATCACTTCAATTGCATGGATTTGGCACAGTGCCTGATGCACTATAAATTCAACTCCTGCTTTTTTTTTGGAACTGTATAGAATTTTTTTCAAATACTTTCATCAACAATTGATTGAATCTATGCTTGCAGAACCTGCTGATATGGAGGAGTAAGTGTAGATGTGTATATATGTGAGTGTACAAACAGTTCCTTGCCTACTCCCCGGCTCTGTTTGCTGAGAAAGTCTAAGGGAAATGACATGTTAGTGACAACCAAACCTACCACCTAGGACTTGATTTCCAAATGCCATGCCCTGCTAAGGAAATGAAGTTGTTTGGATTGGTGGCTGACTCTATTACTGGGACAAGAAAAAATGAACCTGGAGTCTCCTAATGAGCCAGAGTATACAGAAGTTCTCAAAAAAATAGTGGGACCCATCAAAGACCCTACAGTCAGCTGAAAGGGGTTTTCACAATCCAAATCTGGAATAGTTTAGTTTACTGGGGAAAAACACAGACCGAATTCTACTACAGACTGTTATTTATTTGTGGGGGATCTATCCCAGTGCCTCAAGCTAGGTGAGCTCCCTACCATTAAGCTGTATCTCCAGCCCTACTTAGTTTTTTTCTCTGTCCTAGTTGGGTGGACTACAGTTTTTACCCTGACAACCCTTCTAGAAGACACATACCATTGATTACAAGGGTGATCACAACAAATGAGAATGAACTGGAGCAGTTCCAGCACCACAAATGAACAAATGGCTTAAATCTGTGTTCTGCTCACAGGATGGATGCTTGTTTAAAGTGCACAGTATGTGGATGCCTGTATATCAGTCCATATGTATATGTTTTGTAAGTAAGGTCTTTATTTGGACACAGAAAAGCAAGCAATGCATTGATTATGTCACAGACTACCAACCAGATGCAGATACAAATTGTTTTAGTTGTTAACGCATACAAAAAATTTTTCTAAGTTGTATTACTAATATCAGCCAGAGAAAAATACTGTTCCTGGGAAATAACTCATAAAAGATGGTATCAATTAGGTTGGCCTTAAATTTTCCTTTCCCTAAATTCTAACCAAAAGATAAATCACTTAGGGAAGAAAAATCTTTCTTACTGTTGAAAATCTGTGGTTGAGACAGAGCTTTGACTTTTAAAAATAATTTTCATATTGAAATAATTTAAAACTTAAAAGTTATAATAAGAGCAGTGAAAAAATCTCCAAACATCCTTATTCAGATGATTTTCCAATTGTCAGCATGTTTTCATATTTTGTCTTATTCTCACATGTATGACTGTATACAGATTATAAAATATATGTATTACACCCATACTTCTATTTCATTTAATTAATTAAACATAGTAAATCTATATCTAAGATCAACCAATTTATTCCAACTACAGAATTATATAACATTTTGTTCTTGAAATGATGCATAATTCAAGGTATGAAAGGTAGCTGATGGGCTAGAAAAACTGAAGGCTTTGTTTTGGCTTGGTTTTTAAGTTGGTTGGCTAGCTTACACCATTACATACTAGTCCAGTAATCCAACTAAGATGTTTGTGGAAGCCAAGCAGAGAAAGATGTCTATGGAAGCTACGAAGTCAGACAGATAAGTGAAACGGAAAGGAAGTGAGTCGAGTAGGGCATAGTGGAGACTCTCTAACGAGCATGGGCCCACTATAAAATGTGAGCAGTGGTAACTCTGGCAGATGGTTGCCATTCTGAAATGTGGGTAAGTTGTGCCAGAACTTCTGGTTTTTTAAGGAAAGCTGAAAATTTTTTATTCAAGGATGCTATCCTATTTAAAGTGGAACTAACGTTTAAAGAGGTCAAAACTGGTTTGGGCATTTAAAAAAATGGTTTATAGCTTGCATACACTCACCACACTACCATCTGAAAGGTGTGACCATTATTTCCATTTAATTTCTGGCCATGACTAATCATAGTTGTGACACCATAAATAGGTAATACACATTGTGCAAAACAATGAGAAAATGACCCTACCTCAAAGATCCTGCAGTCAATTCTTTCACAAAGGAAGTGATGCAATATAAACTACATTCTTCTGGCAAGGATTGATTCCATATTACAAAACAACATCTGCAAAACAGAGCTTTTAAAGGAACTTTACAATGTTCCTACTTATAAAGAATCTGGTTCAAGCACAATAATTACCATGAAATTTGTGATGACTCAGAAGAACACATTTTCATTTAAAAAAATTTTAAACCATAAGGCCAACTTTAAGATTCATGCAGTAATTAACATATATTACTAATTTACATGAGTAATGGTTAAGTTTAAGGTTTATAGAAAGGTTTATCAACAACAAAATCAACTCAATTTATATTTTTAAACATCTTATCATCCTTTTCTTGGTATCTTTGGCTTCAAGGAATCTCTACCTTCCTTGGACTTTTATGGCAATTACTGGCTCCAAAGTTTATCTGTCAATCAACTGGATTTTGCCTCAGGAAACTCTTCTGTTGCCCTTTTAAGGTATTAAGTGTTCTTAGATTTCTTTATAGTACTTTCTCCAATAGCCCTTAGAACAGTGTTACTTCAGGTGTTCTGTGATTGTTTGTTGCTTGGTCTATGATAACATAGAACCAGTGCTTAGGGACTTTCAGCAGTTTGACATTACAGTTCAAGAGACATCTGTGGACTTACTTTGTTAACAAAGCATAGACTGGTTTAGATGCTGTCAACCTCACCTGCTGAGTTCTCATGGGAAGACAGAGCTGGTATTAGTCAGACACAGCAGCACCATGCTAGAAAGGATGGCATTTAAGGATGGTATATCAAATCTGACTCAAAAACATACAGATCAGAAGATGCAATTTATTTTTATTACTTTTGATGTTTATAATCATTTTAATTTTTAATAAAGTCTGATTTTAAATTTATAATTTATTATTACTTGCTAACTTAGGTGCAGAGGTCTGCTGAATGTGCCTCATGCATGTCCTGAAACACAATCTGTGATGCATTAAGTGTTGGGGCCTTCAGGAGGTGACTAGGTTATGAGAGAGTCACCCTCATGAATGAGATTACTGTCCTCATAAAAGAGCCTTACGAGAGTTTGTCCTGTTGGCCGTGCAAGGACTCAGCTTCCATCAGAACAGACCTTCTTCAGACTGCTGGCCCCTTGATCTAAGACTTCCCAGCCTCCAGAACTCTGAGCGGTAAATGTCTATTGTTCATAGATTATCCAGTCTGTGGTAGTTAACTGACTAATTGTCAGCTTGAGTGGGAATGTCAGCTGATTTGAGTCAGCATGGTTGCCAGAAGGGTATAAAAGAATGAGAGGGAAGGGTTTCAGCTTCTTTATGGCTGCTTTTCTTTGGGAGAGTTTGATGGGTTTTCTTCAAAAGAGCTTTGGCTGCTTTCTTTCTCTAGGAGAGTGTCAATCCTTGTCTTCATCTTGGCCGTTATCTCCTGGCTTCCAGTGCAGACCCCTCGGTCTTCCTGCTCAGGTCCTTCAGCCTTCTGGCAAGGACATCACAGCTCCCCACACTGGCCCCTGGTCTTTCCTGTGCAGCTCCTTCAGTTTCCTGACACAGGCTTGCACAGGACATTGCTGTGTGCCTCAAATCCCTTGACTGGTCCTTCTGATTTCCAGCACACAGACCAACATCTTGGACTCTTCTGCATCTGACTCCAATAAGTACTGACTAATACACGGTCTAAGATGTTTTGTTATAGCAGCTTGAACAGACTAAAACATTAAGGCAATAAAATGCATATGACCTATTTTTAATACTAATCCTTTGCCAAACACTTTATAGATGTTTCTGTCCCAGAAAGACATGTCTTTTCTGAGAATGCAGCCATAGTGAATCAAATTATGACGATGGAAGCATGTTCAGAGAAATGATGATGAACAGTTTATACTAGGTTTTACTTGGAGATATGATTTCTTCATACACTGACTGGCTTTGGTAAACTGCGTTATTTGCAGAGATGATTGAACAAAGGAGCAAGAAATTAGCACTGACATATAATGAAAGAAATATGTAACTTCAAAAGCAAAAGGATTCTTTGAAAAAAGAAGCATTAAACATTTTTTTAAAGGCTGACATCTACAGGTTAGCTTAAATCTGGTCAAGGCAGCTCAGGAGGACATTAAGTTCAGGTTGAGGTTGGTCCAGAGAAGCAGTGGTCTTGGCCTGCGTTTCTGAAAGAGCTTCTACAAAAGCTACAGGCTTTTTCCTGGGGTTTCAGAGACCGACAGAGATAGGAACTTAAACACTTGAGGGCCTGAAAAAGTACATCAGATTTAAGGGTTACATTGTCGCCAGGTATTTGATGAGAGGTTGAAGTTCATGATATCCCATCATACCCACAATGTTATTGTGTTTTTTTTTCAATTAGAGTTCAAATGTATCTTTAATGTATATTTAATTTAATGTCTGGCTTTGTGGAAAGAGCACACTATCTGTAAAAGTTAACTTTTATACTTTAAACACTGACAGAGATCAACCTGTGCTCCAAATACTTCTTTTAGGAATGAGGATTATGTCACTTGTTACTGTGTTTTTATAGTTCAGAGGTGTTTGGCTTTCCAAGGCAATGCCCATCAGTCCCTTATTTGTTCATTATGAATGAGTCACTTATTTCTTTGCCTGCCTTTTAGTTGCAGCATGTTCAGGAAAGGAGTGGTACAGAGTAAATGGTGAATGGCATTTCCTAGTTTATAAAATTGGCAACATATAAGAGGTATAGCTAACATAAGGAAGTACAAATACATGTGGATTTTACAATTTTCTGTTCTATGGATATTGTACATGCATATATAGTAAAATGAAGATTGATTTCATATAATGTAAATTAACAGTTGTATACTAGATTTCTCTATTTTTCATAGTTTCAGAGTAAATTTAAACCATTTTAAAAACTCATAAAATCAATATATAATTCTATTTTAATATATAAAGTTAAAGACTAGTTTAAGGATTTTGATACATTGAAAATGTCTTAAATGATAAAAATATTCACAGATAACCTTAGTCCCACTCTAGAAATTTCTACCATTAGCAACTTTTCATATCTTTCCAGAAAACTTTATGTGCTTATAATCCCTGGATATGTTTTACAAAGATTTAAGATGCTATAAATTATCTTTTAAAACAAAGAAATTGTTACCTTTTAAAAATCAGATTTAGTTGGCTTTTTAAAAGATCCTTTACATCTGAAACAGTATGCTACATATTATGATACACAATACATACCACACAATCTAATTTTTTTCTGCTTAGTATGCCTTCAATACTATGGCAAAGATGGGGCTGTGTTCTCCCACAGTTTATCCCTCCCTGCAGTCAGCAGGGCCATGTCATTAGCTCTGGCCAACAGGCTGTGGGATACACAGATTTGGGCCAAAACAGAAAAGCTGGTGCACACGTGCCATGGCGACGCAGAAAGCCGTCTGGGAGGCAGAGTTACAAAGCTGAAGCAGCAGCATGTGTGCTCAGTCACCGCTGCAAGAGTCTCCTGGATGCACAGAAGGTGTTACATGATTGACAAGGGTTTGCCTAAGCTTCCCTAACTAACACAACACTCCTTTCCTCATCAACATTTCTGCAGACCTTATTTTTCTACACAGCAGTGTGGAAAGGCTGTAACTCATGTACTTTGGCTGCTCCTGGTTTTGCTGTGACTGTAAACTATGTTATCTTTAACATCATTTTATACCACCCATACAATAGTTCTGTGGAGTAAATTCCTTCAAGTAGAATTGATGGTGCATGGAATAGTTACATTTTTAAAAATTTTAAGTAATACATCAATAACCAAATCCAAAAGTTCCTGAAGCAATGCACATGCAGGGGAAGAAGGGGCATTTCCATCTCTCATATCTTGACCTCCAGTCTTTACAGATCTCAAAATTGTAAACATGAGAAAGAGATAAAGAATATTTATTTTCAATTGGTTTGCTAGTTAGACCTAAATTGTGAAAAATCACCCAGCCCATCCTGATGCAGACCTCCCAGCCATTTACACCCTTTCCTAAGCCTGTGAATTCTGAACTTTGTTTGCCCTTCTGTTCTTCCTGCTCACTGCTCCCCAGTCCCTCCTTCCTCCTCAGCCTCCCTGCTGGCATCTGGATGCTCTTCTCTGCAGCCTCATCTGCCACTCACTGCTTTGGGTTCCAGTCCCAGGTCCCCACTTCCACCTTCCCACTCCTCCTTGGTGCTGCTCATACCTTCACCAACACTATTCTCCTGGATGCTTCCTGCTACATCCCCCTACTCTCCTCCACTCCAAAGCTCTTGGTTCACCCTGGATGTCTGCCCTCCCTTATATTCAGGCCATTCCCACGACCTTTAGGTAAAGAGGGCTATAAGGTAAGCCCATATCCGCTATACTCCTTTAAACAACTCTGTTCACTTAGCATGATTTCCTGGGCTTAAGAGTAGAAGTATTTCAGTTTGGGAGTTTTGTTTTTCATAATTTAATGATTTGTGGGCCTTTAAAAGAAGTAGATCAACTAGATTAGTTGACTTTAAATGCTGAATTAATTTTAACAGGAATGGTACTTGACTCTTCCCATTACACTGAACCTTGGAAGACACTGAATGAAGCAATGGCTTTACCAAAAGTGAGTGCATTCCTTAAGAAAGGGGGAGATGGATCTGGCCTAAGAAAGGCAATACTGAGGAAAGGTTGAAGCAAACTGGGAAGTAGCATCAAGAATGATGGATGGGTAAGGAGCAGAGCTTTTGCCCTCAAGAGAAGCACACTAAAATCTACATTTCTTGTCCAGACATTTCTTCCACCTCAGCCACAGTCTGTGTTGTGGGGAGTGGCTGAGTTGGAGATCAAATCACACATGTGGGGCTAAAGTAAGGCCAGCCTGAGAACACACATGGAGCACTGGAGGCGAGCCATACTCACAAGTTGCCAGGCAGGTCCTTTTTCCCCATTAGGAGAGGGCTTTCTACTTCTTGCTGACTGCATAAATACTGTTATCTACTTCTTGCTGACTGTATAAATAAAGGTGCTGCAGTCGTTGGGCAGTTCCTTTTCTCCTATCAGGAGAGAAGACTCCACCAGACCTCAGCTTTCTGCATTCTGACTCGTCTTCATTAGTTCATCCTCCTTTGTACCCCCCACCCAAGGAATTATGGGAACTGAGCAGGACATGGCACTGTGCAAAACTAAACTTCGCCCTTCCAGTTAAACCTGCTTACTCCTCTTGTTGTCTTCCTCATTTCCACAAATGGCTATCCACTCAGCCAAGCACAAACTGGAAGCCATGCAAGGTTCTTCTTTCCTATGCCTACATCCAGTCTCTGGGATATAAGCTGTGCCTCTCACATCCACCCCCTGTCCTTCAGTCCCATTCCTCAGTCTGACTTGATTTTCCACAATACAGATATGTCAAACACTGCAATGGATACTATACAGTGTCTATCCACACTCTTTCCCCACCCTTCTCTGCTTGAGTCTGATTCTTTTAGGTGCCTTGTACTCAGGGAACAAAATCCTATCCCTAGTTCTGGGGGTGTGGACTTTGGTCAACCTGAGGCAAAACTGGAGGTTGAAGTCCTCTTCTCAGTGGTCAGTGATCAGATTAGGAGGGTTTCCTTTGACTTGAGCGAAGATGAAGGGAAATCCTTTTTTAGTATTTTAAAGTGCATATGTGACCTGGATTTCCATTTGAGGAGAGAGGAGATGATTTAAAGGGTAAGTCAAAGCCCTGAGGGCATGTTAGGGACCTGGGTCCTTGAAGTCATGACTTAACAGCTGAATCACCTAACACTGGATTCATCCTACCTCTAGGCTTCTGTCTCATAGCAGAGAAGTAACTTTTCTTGAGCTTTAAACCACTTCTAGTTAGGTTTTCTACTATTCATAGCCAAAGATTCCCACTGCAAAGAGGAGGCTGGCTTATTAGGAAAGTTGGTGAGGTTGATTTAAAAATGAGTTTCCTGTGAAATATCTAAGTGGAAAAAAGTTCAAAAGATGGCTAAGAGGAGGACAATATAAAAAATTCAAAAACTGGTATGGAAGTGATGGAGTCCCATGCTGAAAGCATGACTGTGACTCATGATGGTTAATAATTATTCAGTACTCATAATTTTATGAATTTCCATTTCCATTTTACAGATGAAAAAAATGCCAAAGGTGAAAAAGGTCAAGAATGGTAATGCCAGTGTATAAACCTAGCTGTCTGACAGCAGAGTAAATCCTCTTAATCCTTTTATGCTGTGCTACCTATATTTAAGTCAAAAGAAAACAATGGAATCACATGTAGTAGTAAGGGAAGCAGAGAAACTACAAAATAAAATACCAGTTTGTATTGGAGTGAAAGAATACAGCATGGACCCTAATAAACATTCCAAGAAGGCCAAAAAGGCACAACTAGAGTAGTAGGTCAAGGAGCGAGGGACTAACCCTGAGACCGCCTGTGGGATTCTGTGTGAATGAGGGAGAGGATGCCGAAGTCCAGCGGACAGTAGATGCCAATTTCACCTAGTTTTAGTAGTACAGTATATAACACATTCAGCTTTCTTGCCTTGCCAACTAATGAATTAGGAAAATATTCAGTACCCACATAATGTCAGGCATTAGGTGAGGTAGGAACTTTATGTGTATGTCATTACCTCATTTAACCCTCATAATAATCTTAGCCATACTTGCTACATTATCTTTTTATGAATTATTTCATCAAGCAAATAGAAATGTGGAGTCATCCACACCCATCATCCAATCCATCAGCACATTCTATTAGTTCAACCTTCAAAATATATTCAGCATTTAATCATTTCTCCTGTAAAATTGTCTTTAGCATTAAGGATTTACCAATACTTGGAAAGATATTCACAGCACTGACTTTAGTCTTCCTTTATATATCCTCAAATATTATCTTATTGACAAGTTAGAAAAAGCTAGATTCTCACACATTCTATATTACTCATTTATGTAACACATTTTCATTATGCTAGGCAATATACGAAGGGCTAGGTGCAACAGGACCAATATAATCATGGTCTGGTTTCCTCCAAGCAGCCTAATAAGAGACACAGGTCAGTAAAAGAAAAACAGCATGAGAACTGTTTTAATAGAGGAAATCAAGGGTGCGAGAGTGCAAACAAAGGACACTGAACCTAGACCACAAGGATTACAGAAGGTAATTTCAGAAGTAACACCTACACTGAAAATGAAAGGTTTACTAAAGTGATGGGCTGGAGGAGCACAGTGGGGAAGAGTGAGTAGAACTACACACAAGGGTCACAGCAGGGCAGAGGCTGAGAGGTTTAAGAAAGAGTAAGGCACGTTTAAAGAATGGAACAAAGTTCAGTAAAGCTGGAAAGATAGAGAAAAGGGTGAAGAAAATAGTGATGAGAGATAGGAGATGATGCAGGTGTTACAAGTCACACTAAGAAATTTAGACTTGGGAGCTGGGCACAGTGACACATGCCTATAACGTCAGCTACCCAGAAAACTTGGGAGGATCACAAGTCTGATGCCAGCCTGGGCAACTTAGCAAGACCCTAGAACAAAATAAAATTTAAAAACTGGGATGTAGCTCTGCTGTAGAGTGTTTGCACACACACACAAGACCAAGGGTCCAATCCCCAGTATAGGGGGGTCAGCAGTGGAGCACTTGTCTCACATATACAAGGCTCAGAGACTGATTCTTAGTATAGGAAGAAAAATAAGGTTTTACCACAAGAAAAAGGGAAAGTCACTGAATAAGTGCCAGGTTTTTTACTTTAGAAAGTTAATTGGCTACACCATGAAAGTGTTAAGACTGGAGCCAGAGAGAATACCAGTAGGTGCCAGGACAGTAACTGGGACCTAAACTGGAGCATGGTGGATTAAGATTAAGAAGATATTTAGGACAATGAACTGACCTTGTCTGTGGTTGACCAGGGACAGGTGAGATGGTGAAGAGACAAAAATGAAAAATGACTAGATGCCTGTTTGGGACTTTAGATGGAAAGTTGAATATGGAGTAGCTTTTATATACTGGTAAATTTCTCAAGACAACACTTTTTAGAACTGTGGCTTACCAGAATCCAGAATCTGGGTCAGCTGTATGAAAAATACTTTTGTGCTGACATTTTAAATTTGTATCTTTATTTTTCTTTTTTCTTTTTTTTTTAACCCCTGCATTTAGAAGAGTAAGTGCTCTTTGGATTTGTAAGCACCAATTGGAACCTTATAAAATGGTGTGGGAGGAGGGAGATAAACAAAGGACCTACTTAATCACAGCAGCCATTAGTTAGCTGTTAAAAGAAGAGTCAAGTAGTTTGGAATAATGAAAGCAAGACTAAGAATTAGCAGACTATTTAAAATAAAATCATGCTTCTTCCAAATGGAATGAATTACTAATGAAGACATAAATTAATAAATTTTTGAAAATTTAAATACCCTGGAAATTGCAATAGTCCTACTAAAAACTGCCTGAGGGTAATGTAATTACAACAGCAAACCCCAAACTTCCAGAGGCTTAATACATGAAGAGAATTTGTAATTTACACATTAATCCAATGCTTCTGTGGGGAAAGGGTGAGTTTTGTTCTATGTGATCATTAGTAACCTTCTGCAGAAACTTCATCTTCAACACATGACTCCAAGTAAGCCTTGTGCATCCATGACTGGTCAGCAGAAGGGGAGAGAGAATGGAAAAATATGGTTACTCAGTCACACAGTATATATATAATGACAAGAGAAGGTGTGTCCATAAAAGACAGGAAACAAGTTTTGGTGAATAGTAGTCTCTGTTATAGATGACAAAACTGTGAAGACAAGATATATAATTCATTTATCTTTGTACAGCCTAGCAGTATGTTGAAGAAAATAAATATTAAGTGCTTAGATGTAATTCTGTTGAAAAAACATTTTATAAAAAAATTCATAAGAGACTACTTTACTGCATAAACTACTGCTAAAAGATTAATTGTGGTGTACACAAATGGCAGGAAAAAATAAAAGATTGCTAAGATACTAATATATAGAAATTGTTCATTTTAACCTGTATTATCCTTATTTACCAAGAAGATATCAAATATATTAGGGTGGAAGAAATTCCAAACTCTTTGTTCAACCAGAATTATGAATAAGATTTTATAGTACTGCAAGGATCTCAGTATCAACTGCTTACATGTTTCAAATTTTCATATCATCCCTTATTCACATAATTTTTATAAAAAGCACAGTCATTATTTTAGGTAATCCAAGTACAGAGAACCAAAAAAAGGTCCAAATTTGGAGGGTCTTCCCCAAAAACAACTTCCATATTTGTAATCTGTTTCTCTGAATGGAAGTTTACAAATCATGAGGAAGTTTCCTATTTTATTAATCAGCCGAGGTTATGCTATCATAATGAATAAACCCTGAACTATCAATGACCAATGAGACAAAAGTTTTTCTTATTCATGTAAATCTAGTTCTGATGAGGCGACCCGCCTCCCTTTTACAGGTCTGCCATCTGGAACATGGTCTACAAAGTGGTCATTGCAAAGGAGGAGAAAAAAAAAAAAAAGGTATTTAGCTCTTAATTGTCTTAGTCCCAAAGTGGTATTTGCTTTAGCTCAGAGTTCACTGGCCTAAATGCAGGACAGGAAATGTACAGGTACATGGGGTTTTCCAGTGATTATTTTCTCAACCACAGGAAGACAGGGGGTACTGATTTTTTTAAAATCCAGTTTTTAGGACAATTCCTATTATAAGTTTCAAAGTTGTATTCTGGATTATAAATTAGTTTCTTGTGAGTTTAATAGTTCTAATAACTTTTTAGAAATCCATTTTATTCAAGGTAAAAAAGAAGGGGAAGAAGAAAAACTGCAACAAAATTTCAAAACACATCAATCGGGGGCAAAAATGGTACATACATTGTACACTGTCATCCCTCTAATAACTTGGATAATCAAAATTATAAAATTAAATTGCTGGGCTTACAAACCTACACTAATCTTTCTAATCTGCTGCCTGACACTACTAAGGATATAGCAGCAAAAAAGGCACATTTGGTTCCCATCCTGACAGAAGTTAAGAATCAAGTGAGTGACAGTGTTTTTAAAAATTACAGATGACCACATTATTAAAATTCAGACAACCTTGGGCTATGGGAGGACAGCAGAGTGCTAACCGTATCCAACACAAGACTACCCAGTTTGGGGGAGGTTTGAGAATGAAGCAGGACCCAGAAGGACTTGACAGGCAAAGTGGGAGGCCAAGCATGTTCCAGACCAAATGGACAGCGTAGGCTACCATGGGAAGAAATGGAAACTTCAATATTAATTATTACATTTGGTTTTGAACTTGGAAATTGTTTGAACAATTCTTTTGATTTCTCTATACCTGATTGCTGTAGCACTTTTAAAACTGGATTTAAATAATTCAGGTTGATCCTAATGGGTAAAATTTGCAAAACAGACTCTTTGATGCTATTGTCAAATATTAGGTTTGAATATGGTTTTTCAGCTCCAAAACTTATGTTGGTGTTCAGTCTCCCCTGTTAAGTATTAGGAGGGTGGAAACAATCTAACTATGGTGTTTAAAGGTGGGACATTTGGGAGTTGAGTAAGATTAGTCATCAGGGTGCAGCATCTGTGATTGAAGAATTTTTGCTTTCTAACAAGAGGGAGAGAAGCCAGAAGATACATACACACATGTGGGTAGGTCTTGTTTCCTGTCTCCTGCCACAACAGGTCCTGTCACATCCTGCTGCTTTGCCAGTGGGACACACTATCAGCAGCTGTAGCCCCTTGATCTTGGCTCAGAACTGTAAGCCAAAAGAAACCACTTTACAACTTACCCAGTCTGTGGTATTGTCTTTATCAACAGAAAAGAGGAGAAAGGAAAATTATTTGAATATAACTTTCCTTGGAAAATACTTTACTATGTATTTGCAATTAGTAAACCATGAGTTACTTCACTGTATTTATATTGTGGTCTAAATTTAGTGGATCTATGAGCTAAGTGCACATATTACAGAAAATTCTTGGATGCAACTTTACATATGAGTTTCAAATTCAGTATTGAAAGACTCATTTTTATCACAAAATAGGATCTTGTCTTTCTCCTTCAACTATAACACAGTCCTGTTTTGGACTTTTTTTTTTTTTTTAAGTATTTCTAACTAAAGAGAAGAAACAAATGGTAAGAACAGTCATATTATGAAAATTTTTTTGCATTTTAATTTGTTTTTGTTTTGTTTTTTGAGACAGGGTCTCACTCTGTGGTTCAAGCTAGCCTTGAACTCATGGTGATCCGATCCTCCTGCCTCAGCCTCCAAAGTTCTGGGATTACAAACGTGTGCAACCATGCCCAGCATAAAAACATTTGGTGAGGTAAAACCATCACAACTCACCTGTATTTGTCCCATAATTCTCAACTTAATGAAGCACTGGGTATATTGTTTGAAGTAAAAATAGTTTTTATCTGCTAGCTCCTTCATAGCAATGTTATAAGAATACATTTTTAAAATGTATAAATTTTACAATCAAAAGATACGGGAACTGAAGTCTCACGCTTGAGAAATAGGGTCTCAACAGCCATATTATTTAATGGCTTAGTAACAAAATAATTTGGTACAACAAGAACATTTTTATTTCTAGAAATAAAATGCACACACACTTCATGTACTTTGAAAGTATTACTTTATACGCATTAAATGGCTGGTTTAAAAACTGATTTTGTCAGCAAAACACAGGAGTTACCATTTTCAAGGAAAGTAATCCTTCCCAGCCATAAAAGCTTAGAAAATCACTTACTTTCACTTCAAAAATTTTAAAAATCATTAGCCAAAATAACATTTTAGTAGAAAGGCAGATGTTATTGTTCCTAGCTTTTTCTCAAAACCATTTTCAAGTAGTTCAACAGCAGCCAATGTTTGCTAGGCATTACCATGGTAGGCACTGTGCTAAGTGTTTTACATCCATAATTGCGCTAAATCTTCACAACTGCAGCTTCTTAACCCTGTGTTTTAAAAATCCCCCATATCACAGGTGAAGAAAGTGAGATTTCAGCAAGTTTTAAGTGCTTGCTGACAGCCACTCAAGTTGGAAAGAGTTGAGATTCATTCTATTTTTAGAGCCTACGCTGGTTACCTGCCTCCCATCCTGCAGACATCTGTAAACAAATATTTGTTGTGCTAACATTCAGACTGTGGCTTCTGCTGCCTAGAAGTCTCTGACCATTCTCACCAGCACGCTGAGTGGTAGGTCCAGGTGAAGTGTCTGCACAGAAGGGCTGGCTGAATATCCAACAGCAGCTCCAGCTCAGTGGGAAGACCTCTACAGTACTCGGTTGAGGTTACACTGCTATGGAGGATACCAAATTTATAATGGAAGATCTGTCTAGCTCTAAGATCAGAAAGAGAAGCTTGAAGGCTCCAGCTTCTTTTCTAGAACACATGTTGAGAGACCAAGAAAGGTAAAATAAAAGCCTTACTCTTCTTTACCCCCAGTTTTGGAGGCCAAGGAAGCATTGTAACATTTGCTGCATAGTCAGACCTAGGTTCAGATTCTGGTTCCATCCCTTGCTGGATCTTTGATCTTGGGCTAGGAGTTAACTGTGAGTTGAGGGCATTATATCACATAGGGCTGTGGTGGCAAACCTATGGCATGCATGCTGTAGCTGGCTGTTTGGTATCACTGAAAATCTAAGATTATCTGTCACTGAAATAGGGGTATAGTGAGTACTGAGACCAAAGTAGGTCATTCTTGAGTCTAGCTCTCTTTATGTTTGATATAGTGGGACTAGAAAAATTTTTAAATCTCTTCCTGCTACAAAATCTTACAAAGCTCTGCCTCATTTTCAGTTAGAAACTTTTGAAGAGTAAAAGAGAATTCTACTAACAACTGTGATGTCATTTCTTCCTTGCTTTCCCTTAAACTGGAATATTAAAAGAATAAGATATGCCTAGAAAATGTTCAACCTACAAAAAAGGAAGTTAGCAGCCACTGAAAATTAACTGCAGCTGGTTATTCACTTTATTCTGAAAACTGCTGCTGTTGATACAACTTTTAAAGGAAAACTTTATAATGTTGGCTGCAAGTGATCTGAAATGACACAACATTAATTCTTCATCATGTAGAAGTCAGTTTATCTTTTCTTCTTTTTCCAGCTTGGTTAGTTTGGTTGTAAGACAGATTCTGTCCAGGGACATTTGGTATAAAGAGACAAGCAGGATCTCACAGGAATCCTGAGGCAGAAATCGCTGGAAGAGGAACTGAAGGGCCATCCCGTCTCTCTTCTCATTCAATCCAGTCCCTTGCCTAAACCAAGCAGTTCTCTTTTGATGATAGTTTTAGCCCTTCATTACATCTGTAATGACTGTGACTTGCCATAGCATCCCATCACTGTCATCCTTACCTGGGGTACTTTCAACCTGGATTTTAGATGTTTTATGTATACATATGAAATTCACAGATTAGATTTCTCAAGATGTTCTCAAAATAAAAACCACTGGGCTTTTATTACTATCCTTTACTTTTTAACCTAGCAGCATGTGACCTGGTAGACTGAGACTGTGAACTGAACAAATGAATCTATATAGTACATATTAGTTTACATCCCCTCTTATAATGTCACTAAAAATATAAACGTGTTATTTTACCAAAAAATTCCCCTACTGTACCAAATTACTTTTGCCCTTTTGCAGAAGCCATATCCATGGGCAGAATCACATTCTATTTCATCATACACCACCTTAGTTTCTACTACAAATTCTTGTAATCATTCAGACTTCCAACAGAATAGTGATTTTGCTACCATTTATGGAGCTTTCAGGAAGAGTGAGACAGTATTCTGAAGACCTGATGTTGATTAAATATAGCGATTTCAATTTTCAAAAAAACTTTATAGGCAATCTAGTATCTTTAGACAAAATTGGGATTTAGGAAGACTACATCTTTGCCTGAAGTCACAAAGTCACTGAGTGATAGCTCAAGTTAGACCTGAGCCTCTTTCTCCAAAGTCTGTGCTCTGTTCTATCTTACCACACAAAATTGCCTCCAAGCAAAGCAAATTCATAACCAAGGAATGTAGCAGCAGTCAGCCCAGGGACTCTCAGGCAAAGGAAAAGCAAATGATAAAAGCTGTTCTTCTAAATCATCATCAAAGAATGCATTATTCAATTAAAAATTAGATCTCTATTATTGTATGTTATATAAATTCCCAATCTCCCAATTTAATATAATAAAACTATGAAAATAGAAAAATATGCACAGGTGAACATTTTCATAATCATGGATATGAAAGGGTTTTTATGACATGATATGAAAATCAAAGGGCATAAAAGGAAAGGCTGACTTTTTTTTTTTTTTGTAGCAGGGATTGAACTCATGACCTCCTGCTTGCTAGGCAGGCGCTTAAGCCACTGAGCTAAACCCCCAGCCCAAGGCTGAAATATTTGATCATATAAAAATTTAAATATTTTATTTGTCAAAAGTCACTATACACAGTGAAAAAGACAAAATGAAAAATATTTCTAGGCTCCACAGCAGAGGAGTAATATTTACAAAGGAAAAAAAAATTTTTTTTTTGAGACAACATCTTGCTATGTAGCCCAGGTTGGCCTTGAACTCACAGCAGTCCTCCTGCCTCAGCCTCTGAGTTCTGATAATAAAGGAGTATTAAAGTAAAAAAGAATATGATAAATAATAAAAAAGCTATGAAGACAACATTTTGAGAATATAAACAGCTAAAATATCTAGGAAAAGACTTACTACTTTACTAACAACCCAGGAATGTACAATAAAATAGTAACATTCTATTTCTTACCTACTAGAGTAGCAATGTTGTTTACAATCACAAACTCTAGCAGGATACAGTTAAATAGGAGACAGTAATTTAGTACCAAATATCTCTGGGTGTTTACTTTTGGGGGGTAGAGTTAGTAGAAGGGAGAGGAAGGAAATTTCACATTTCACTTCATTTTATTTCTGATTATTTGACTGTTGCTAATACATTTTTATTTTAGTAATTTAAAAATCAGGATAAAAAGTAAACTAAAATTAAAAACAATGAAAAATTTAAAATTTGGACTAGAAGGTTATACCTAAACAGTAACATATCCTTTTATCTCAACTGTGGCTTATGTAAAATTTTTGATATTACAATACTTGTGGAGCTTGTTCAGCTTTGTGTACACTTTCTCACCCAAATGAAATACTACTCCAACAAAAACTTCCATAATACAACGCTTTACAACACTGGTTATTTCTTGATTTGGGATGAATTTTCTAAAGTTAGATCACATGCTCACATGCACTGAGTTTTGAAACTATTGGTATTTTTAATTGCTGGGTGTGATTGAAGTTAACTGCTTCCTTAATACAGTACTCATTTCACAAATGACAGAGGATGTTAAAGTGCTATGAAAGTATGAATTTCCTTACTTTATTTATTTATTTATTCTGGGAGTTGACTACTCTAGGGAGCGTATATATTACCTGAAGAATTTTAAGGTTTCTTAGGGTCCTTGATGATACAGTCTCTTCTCTCTGAATGCCGGTTAGCTGCACCTTCCCGTCTGCTCCCAAAGCACATTCTGTGAACCTCCATTTCCACAGAATTCAGCCATACTTTATTGGACTTGCCTGTTTATTTGTCTGCTATCAACATCCCCTTTCCACCCATTTAGCACAAAGCTTGAGCCGGAAGTCAATAAAAATTTTGTTGACATGAATGAATAAATGCATTTAAGACATGAGAAAAACTTAGAGAGAACCTTACTTAAAGTAGCCAGCTTCAACTGCAATTCCAAAAAGAATAAAAGCTTAAATGTTTAATTCCAAATGAGTAAATCTGTACCTTGACAAGTTAGTTATAGAACAATGTGAATCCCTTCAAATTTCTGTTATTCGATAAAAATGAACACCAAGTAACAAATATAGTTGACCCCACACACTGAAAATCCTGCCCTGACTTAGAATACTGCAGAAACTGTGCTTCCTATTCACCTGGTGGTAAAAACTGTTGTCTGAACAGAGGACAACTGGTGGTACTAACTGTAAACTGACCTGATGAACATTAAATTGTCTTGAGAAAATAGGAAAAAGTGCAATATTTGGTTACATATTTCTCATGCTATTTCACGATTTCCTGCCAAATTCTGATACAATCATTGTTGAGAAAATATATACATATATTTTAATGTTTTTAAAACTCTCTATAAATTTATTAGAAGTATGGAAATATAAAATGGCACAACCAGCTGTAGAAGACAGTAGGATGGTTCCTCAAAAAAAATTAAATACAAAATTACCATACAGCCGGACATGGTGGCTTATGCCTGTAATCCCAGAATTTGGGAGGCTGAGGCAGGAGGATTGTTGTGAGTTTGAGACCAGCCTGGGCTATAAAGTGAGCTCAAGGCCAGCCTGAACTGCATAGTGAGACCTGTCTCAAAAAGACAAAAAAAAAAAAAAAAAAAAAAATTACCATACAGCCCAGCTATTTCACATGTAGGTATATAACCAAAAAGAACAAAAGCAGGAACTTAAAAAGATATTTGCACACCCATATTCACAACTACAAGATGGGAACAATTCAAATGTCCATAGATGGATGAATGGAGAAAAAAATGGTACATATATATCTAGTGCAATATTATTCAGTCTTAAGGAATGAATTTCAGATAAACTCTGAAAACATTATGCTAAGTGAAACAAGCCAGATACAAAGGGATACATATTGTATAAATCTACTTAATATGAGTACACAGAATAGTCAAATTGATAGGGACAGAAAGTAGAATGGTGGTTACAGGAGTCAGGGGAAAGGGGAGAAGGAGATATTACTCGATGAGTTCAGAGTTCCAGTTTGGGATGATAAAGTTTTTTTTTTATATATGGATAGTGGTGATTTTGCATAAAATTGAGAATGTACCCATGCTACTAAAGTGCTGAACTATAAAAAATGGTTTAAATTGTAAATTTTGTTATGTATATTTTACTGCAAGAGAAATAGGAAGCGTTTCATTATTTTTTATTTCATTAGTTTTTAAAACTTCTGTTTTTAAAATTTCTCTAGTTTTTAAAACTTCCAGTCTTGTCCATCAATATGCACATGTGTGTGAGAGATAGAGACAGAGAGAGAGAAAGAGAGAGAGGAGGAGAGATCAAGGGGGGAGAATGAATAAACAGTAGGGAAAAAAAGATACCACTAAGTCTAAATACAAACTAGAACCCACAGCCCACAAAGCAGATGGTCAATGACTATGTACACAAGGAATCGTCTTCTTTGCCAAAGTAATGAGGAAAAAATAAGCTTTAAAAAAATACACTCTCCTTTAAGCAGACAAATATTTTCAGCAATCGGACTTACAGGTAAAATATGATGCCTACCCTTATTTATGAGCCATATTTTTACTAAGGAAAAAGGGGTAACACTGTACAGAATCAAGAATTAACTCTTACAGAGTTGGAACCAATACCACTGGTGAAAGCACATGACCACAAACCACTAAATACTGGGCAAAGAAGGAAGCACTGAGCACGGAGGAGGCAAAAAGCACACTGGAAAACACTTTGTGTTAAGGCCCAAGTGCACAGAGCCGACGGGGGAAGCCAGTGCTATTAATGTCAGGGATTATTTTCCAGAAAATTCAGCAGTAAGAGGTAATTGTTTTAGGTAAATAAATGAGATTCTGTTTTTATTCTCTAGTTGTGTCAAAAGGAGAAGCCAGAAAGCAGGTGTGGACAAATCAACCAGAGAATGACAAATCAACCCCTGGCAGTGCTATGTCCTGTTCCAATGCTCACTTTAATTTTGCGCTCACTTGTGGGGGAAACGGTGTGTGACAAGGAGAGGGAGATGGTGGGAAAATACTATAAAGCCAGCACACAAAATTATTTCATACCATTAAAAGTGTAGGAGCGTTAACCTATCCTGAGTTCTTGCTTTGTGCTAGGAACTAAGGTGACTCTCTATGTGCATTTTTCTCTTTTGTTCTGTTCTATTGGTTTTGTATTTTTATGTTTCTGTTTTGCTGCTATGGAAACTGAGGCACATACAAGTTGGGTAAACGTCCCTAAAGCCAGGGTATTACTAAATGACAAAGTGTGGAGGCAAACCTTGGGACTGACTCCAATGCTCACGATTTAGTCTCTGAGCTGTGCCACAATTCCACCAGATAGGAGAAAATGAGTTAGGAATAAAAATGGAAATGACAGAAACAAAATATGCTATGGTGCTTGCCAAAATAAACTACAAAACATTTACTTTTGAGATGAGATCCTGAAATAGTAGCAAAAAACAGTCTCCTAACAGGGAGGCACTGAGCAGGAAGGGGAGCACGGAAACCAGCCAAGGGCCGTGCTGAGCACTCAGGCTGCTTTCTCCCTTCCCTGCCTGTTTGCAGGGGGAGAGGAAGCAGATTTCATCTGTATATCACACACACTCATTTTTTAAATGGATGGGTAAAATTTATGCCCAAGTCAAAAGTTATTTTTTCTACTTTGAAATATATAGTATTCTACATGATAGAATACAATATATTCTATGTATTATTCCATACATATTCCATATAATGTATTCCATATAATATCTTCTGTATTAATCGTAGAAATATGAGTTTTGCGGTTACCACTAAGACTGGCAGCCTGAGTCTCATGTTCTTCAAACAAATAAGGAAATGGAGATAGAGACACAGTCATTGGAATATATGTCTCGTACTGTAAAGTGGAAATGAGAAGTGCCTAGCATAAGACCTGTCACGGAAAAGGTCTCTCCACCCTCCTTCTCCATTAATCAAATAAACATACATTTCTCCTCAGATGAAAACTGCTGGCTATAGTTATTTTAAATAGTATATTATCAAACTTTTCAGGTAACTGGCTCAGCCCTACAATCACACCTAAAGTTAGAAAAGTAAAGGTCTGAGACTGTCTTCTATGAATACAGTGAGTTGGTTATAGTATCGTTAGCTTTCTTGAAACAATGTTTACTTTACTCACCATAACTGTGTTCTACATAATGAGGGTAAATGGAGAAAGATAAAAAATTAAACCAAGATATTTATCATTAAAGAAAGTCTGTATCCAATGAAAAATGCAGGATATCTGAAACGGCATTTATCGCAAGGTGATACTGAATATAAGGAAAATACTAAAACTGGCTATCAGCATGGTACCCTAGGAGCTGCTACACTGGATTAAATTCAAGATAACCATAAAAGGGAAGGCAGAAATAAATCTCTGAAAAACAGCAGAAAATGAAGCTGACAAAAATAATGCTGCAGAGACATAAAAAGATATAAAAGATATAATAAAATGTAATTTTGTACTGTTATACAAAGTCATGGTTTTTAAAATCATGAAGAGGGCTGGGGCTTTAGCTCAGCGGCATAAGCACCTGCCTTGCAAGCACGTGGTTGTGAGTTTGATCCCTGGTACCAATAAAAATAAAAAATAAATAAATACATTTTTTAAAAAAATTTAAAGTATAAATATATAATTTTTTAAAAAATAAAATAAAATCATGAGGATCTCTTTGTACACACACACACACACACACACACACGGCCTGGACAGCTGAACACAAAATATTAAGAGTGGTTATCATTAAATAGAAGAATGACAACTTTTTTTCCAAGATCTATTCTCTGATTTTCCACAAGAATAGGGATAAACAAATAAACATGGACATAAATGTAAAAAACAAGAAAAGCTGAAATTTTTCTAAATATATTAGTGACCTGTGGTCAACAGATATAAGAAATAGTGTTACAGATTAAAAAGAAAATACTTTGGCACAGCACTAAGCAGCAATTTGACAGAATGCCAATCTAATCAGAAATACTTTGAAAATTCTGCTGAGGAGAATAAAATTTTTTGAAGCATATGATATTTACTTGGAGGAAAAAGAATAGCTTTCTGTGTGTGTGTGTGTGTGTGTTAGATCATGCTGAGTCTTTACTTCAGGAAGCTTCTGAAAAGTACCCTCTCCCAATGGCACAGAAGTAAGTCCTCACAGACGGAATTTACTTCTTTTTTGTTCTAACTAATTTGTGAACACTGCTTAGGAGAACTTAAGCTGCTGAAGCAGTGTTTTCAAATAATGAAAGATTTAGTAATCCCATTAAAATGTCTGTGAAAGAAGACTGTGATCACCAGGTTTATACTGATTCGTTTTTAGAGTGATTTAGAATCACTTACAAAGTAACATATGCTCATATCTGAATAAACAGGGCCACACACAGACACACACACACACACACACACCACACACACACAATGTAATTAGTGATGTGACACAGAGCAATTAACAGGAACCGTGCACAGTAAAAATACTGTACAGTACTGCATTTACTAACTCAATTTGTGCTCCAGAGAAATGGATTGGTTTTCTACACACTGAAAAATAATTTATGTTGGGGTTTTTGTACTTAGGTTTACATATTGTTCTTAAACAAATATTTAAAGTTCACAGTGACCTACTGCTTTCCTTTCCTGGAATTTGAATGGCCTAGTCAGGTAACCAAGGATGCCATTATCATTACACATAAGGGGAAGGCAATTTTCACCACCTCCTTGCTTTTTCCAGATGAGATAATGTAATCCACAACCCAGCCCAGCCACAACCCAGCCCAGCCCATCTCACTAGGCTTCTGCAACCCTATGTATAAAGTGGGGGGGAATTATCTTCTATGTGGGGTTACAAAGAGTCATTAAATGAAGGTACAAAGGCATGCAGCATGAAGCCTAGCAGAAAGAAAGTAGTCAAAAAAGTCATACCTACTCCGGTTTAAGTTCTACCTCCACCACTTCAAGCTTCCTGAACTTAAGCAAGTTACACCTCTCTTTGTTTCCTCAAGTGCAAAACAGAGAATTTAGGGGACTGACCTCAGTAAGACTGTTCACAGTTAATTCACATAAAGTACTTACACTGTGCTTGACACACAGATCTTACATGAGTGTTAGCTACTACCATTAAGTCCATGATGTGAGCTGAGTAGAATCCAGTTAGTACTTCCAAGTGGCTCTTGATTCTATTTTACTCTGCCCACATCCTGTCTGAAGGACTCTCTTAAGTTTTTTGTTTTTTTTATATCTAACATCCATTAGGTGAAAAGTCTAACACATAGTTGGCTTTCCATAAATTCTTCTTAGAAAACAATGAAATTCTTTCATCAACTCAGTCTCTGTATTTTTTTTTTTTTTACAGGTGGTATCTGAAGTAACTGGCCCCTATTTCCCAGCCATGTCTAAATGTGCTCCACAGTATACACTTACTAAATCGTAATTAATCACATATGTGAGAATGAATATTAAAGATTTCAATAATAAATTAATCCTCATTTTATATCACTATACCAAGATGGCTATTTTCTATAACTATTTACCAAATTATTTTTTCAAAGTAGTGATGCACTAAATAAAATATCAATGGTATATATTTTTAAATGTTCAGCAATAAAAAAGGTCAAATATGATTTATAGCTCCCCATCTTCTTAGTTATTATTCCATAAATCAGAGATTAAGCCTGGTGCACTTTGCATTATTTTCTCAAACTGTATTATGAAATTAAAACTAACTTGCAGGCTGTGACAAACATTTATGAGAAGAGCAAAGTAAACTAGGAAATGTATGTGCAAACTAAAGGCAGCTGCATGAAAAATGGTCAGTTTCACTAATTTTTATTGACCTGAGAAAAAAGCATGTTCTATTTTTCACTCAATAAATTTTTATTTAAGGAATTTTCACCCTTTCTGCCTCTTTTACTACACAGCAAGGTCATTTTATTTTTTCTAAGGCTGAAGTTAAATCTTCAAAATAGTTTTTTTTAAAAGTTACTGATGCTCTGTAATCCCAGCACTTGGGAGGCTGAGGCAAGAGGATCGTTGCAAGTTAGAGACCATCCTGGGTTACAAAGTGAGCTCGAGGGCAGTCTGAACTGCATACCAAGACCCTGTCTTAAGATTTTATGGAAATCATGGTTCACCATTATACTGCTTTGATATCTTATGTCTTCATTCATTGGTTCGAATGGTTTTATTCTGTTTTGTTTGATCTTAATATATGTGATCATATGAATAGTTACTCTGAGGACAAGACACTATTGCAGCCAGTGTTGATTTAATATCATCTTGCTCTGAAGTCCTACCATGCTTTTGTTTTTCTATTACCATTGGTTCTATCACGTTGTATCTTATTGGATTTTAATATGTACGATAGTAAAAACAAAATTTTTATGGAAAATGAGATAATATAGTAGCCATTGTTCATCTGTGGTTATTTGGTTCAGAATGCCTTGGAATACTTCCATTCTCTTGAGTTTTTATTCTACTTTGTTATGTTAGACATTATTGTGTGTAAAGCTAAGCTCAACTATTTCAAAGAAAGAGACATTATGATAGCTACTGTTAATATCTACTTGTCTTGTTGTGAAGTGCTTTGTTGCTTACATTATTCTGTTCTGATCTGCTTAGATCTGTCCTCTTTTGTTTTATTCTCTTTAAAATAAAAAAAAGAACCGCAACAATTTAGCTTTATTCTCTAATACCAAAATGGAGTACTACTCAGCTATAAAGAAGGATAAACTTGAGACTTTTATTGGTAAATGGATGCAGCTTGAGAACATATTCATAAGTGGAATAAATCAGACTCACATGTGTAAACATCATATTGTCTCCCTAGAGTAAGAAACTGAAAGTATAAAAAAAATCCAAAATGTACAATTGATATTGTGAAATGGGAAGAAACTGTTCAAAAGGAATGAGAAGCTGGGATGGAAGAAAGAAGAAAAAAAAGGAAAAATGGTTTATATATATTAGTTAAGACAGTTATACTACTAATTTCTATTGGTTCAATGAAAAGAAAGGTTTGTGCTTACATTGTTTGATTCATTTTTCATGCCTGTATCTTGTAATTTGAGTGACTACTTTGAAGATATCACTTCACAATGTATTAACCATTATTATTCTCCTATTATCATGTTTTGAAATTTTGTATAATTTTTAATTGTTTCTTCTCTAAATAAAAAATTAAAGATTGAAAAAAAAAGACCCTGTCTTGAAAAAGAAAACACACACACACACTCACACACACACACAGTTTATACTTAATCCAGTTATCAGCTCAGAGTTTTTATAATTTGGATTACTTTAACACCTGAGTTACGAACAGTAATGATAATCTCAAATTTCTCCACTGAGGATCTAACTTCTTCAAGCAGTTTGTTTGGGACCTCTTTTTAGGGCAGCTGAATCTTCCTGGTTCTCAATTTCTGACAAACTTCTCAAAATATGAATGATCTTAAATCATATTCCTTCCTAAATTATCACACTTGGGAATAGGACAGATCTACGTGGTATCTCAACACCTAAGGTGTAAGAACGGGTTACGTCTTTCTTACTTTTTGTTGTCTTATAATTCCTTCCCACAGACCTAAGTAGTAGTTCTGTGAGTAAAGCAAAGCCACAGTTACTCTATGAAGCATTTCCAATGATGTGCAACATGGCGCATTTTAAAATAAAAGCAAATGTAAAGAATGTAGTTATACTGAGCATGGAGGTGCACACCTGTAATCCTAGAATTCTTGGAGGCTGAGGCACGAAGATCACAAGTTCAAGCCCAGCTTGGGCAACTTAGCAATTTACTGAGACCCTGTCTCAAAATTAAAAAAAAAAAGCTTTTAAATGGACTGGGATGCAGCTCAGTGTGATGGCTTGGGGCTCAATCCCCAGTATGTCCCAAGCCCTATATACACACACGTTATACTGTACATGATGTAAGAACTCATTGTCCTTTAAAATGCAAGTAACTCAACTTGGGTACAAGTTAACAGCCTAATTTACTTTGACTGAGGTTTTTTTAAGAAAATGATTTTTATTGATACACTTTAGGTATACGTAATGACCACATTCATCATAGGGAATTTGTACCTGCACATGCTATAACTTGACTTTTTTTTTCCCCATTACCCTCCCCTCCTTTTAATCCTTCTTCCTTCCTTATTTACAAAAGCTTTGTTTTCATTTTTTCCTTCTATTCTCATTTACTTTATTTTTCCCTTCCTCCCTTCCCCCCCCCCATTCCTATTCCCCTTCCCATTTGGACATTCTCTTCCTATTTCACAGTATCTATTATACACATATTGGTCCTTACTTACACTTTTGGTTTTTCATACCAAAGAAACAATGTGGTATTTACATATGTGTGACAGATTTATTTCACTTAAAAGTATGGTCTCAAGGTACACCCATTCACCTAGGAATGTCTCAAGTTTATTCTTCTTTATGATGGAGTAGTATAAAAAAAACCCACATCATCTTCATTCGTTCACCAGGTGACGGGCATCTGGGCTGTTTCCAAGATTTATTATAAACTATGCCACTCTAATCATGGGTGTGAATATATATCACTATGCTATGATGCTTTTAATTCTTTTGGGAAGATTCCAAGAAGGGGAATAGTTGGGTTAAATGGAACCTCTTGTCCTATTTTTTTGAGGAATCTCCACACTGATTTCCACAGTGGTTGTACCAGTCTACACTCCCACGAACAGTGAAGAAGGGTTCCTTTTTCCCCACCACCCCTCCAGCATTTACTGTTGGTGGATTTCTTGATAATAGTCATTCTTTTGGGGGGTGAGATGGAATCTCAGCATTATTTTAATTTGCATTTCACAAATTACCAATGATGTAGAATATTTTTTCATGTATTTATTTGCCATTTCTTTTTCATCTGACAAGTATCTGTTTATTTCAGATGTCTATTTTTGGACTGGGTCTTTAAATATGGGGGGGTCTGGATTTTTTTGTTGGTGTTGAGTTCTTTATATATTCTGAATAGTAATCCTTTGTCTGAGGAACAACTGATGAAAATTTTTTCCCATAATGGGTTGTTTCTTCATTCTGTTGATAGTTTCTCTTGCTGTGCAAAAGCTTTTTAATAATATGAGATCCCAATTGTTGATTCATTGTGATAATTTCTGTGTATTGGGTTTTGTTCATAAAGTCTTTGCCTACATCAGTGTCCTCAAGAGTTCTATTTATTCTGTGTTCCAGCAGATTTAATGTTTCTGTCCTAATATTTAGATCTTTAATTTCAATTTTAGTTTAGTGCATGGTGAAAGATACAGGTCTAATTTCATTCTCTGGCATGTGGAAAGTCAGTTTTTCTAGCACCATTTAAAAAAGCTATCTTTCTTCCACTAAATGTGTTTGGTACCTTTGTCAAAGATAAGGTGACCAAGTGCATTTAGAGTTGTTCTGGGATCTTCTAATCTGTTCCATTCATCCTCAGGGTTGTTTTTTTTTTCCCAGTACCATGCTGCTTTTATCACAGTAGCTTTGTAGTATGATTTCAAGTCAGGGATTGTGAGGCCCTCTGCCTTGCTTTTGTTGTCCAGAACTACCTTTGCTTTTCTAGGTTTTTTTCTGGTTCCAAATGAATTTTAGGATTGTCTTCTCTAGTTCTGCTCTTGGAATTTTTGATTAGGATTGCATTAAATCTGTACAACTTGGAAGTATGGCCATTTTCACTATATTGGTTCTTCCTACCTATGAGCAAGGGACATCGTTCCATTTTCTGATATCTGCTTTAATCTTCTTTTTCAGAGTATTGTATTCAATGTTGAGGTCTTTTATTTCCTTTGTTAGATTGATTCCTAGGTATTTCATTATTTTTAATGCTACTGTGAATGGTGGTGTTTCCCTAATTTCTCTCAGTGAGTTTGTTATTCATATATAGGAATGCTATTGATTTTTGAGTATTGACTTGTATTCAGCTACACTACTGAATTTGATTATTAAATCTAGAAATCTTTTGGTGAAGTTTTTGAGGTCTTCTATAGAGAGAATCATGTCATCTGCAAATAATGATACTTTAACTTAGTTTTTTTTTTCTTACTCCTTTTATTTCTCTTGTCTAACTGCTCTGCCTAATGTTTCCAGAACTATATTGAATAGGAGTGGTGACAGTGGACATTTTTGTCTTATTCCTGGTTTTAGAATGAAAGTTTTCAGCTTTTGTCCATTTAGTATGATGCTGGCTGTTGGCTTGTCATTAACTCTTAACTCAAGTACAAGTTAACAGACTAATTTACTTTGCCAAGTGTTTTTGTTTCACATAACATAATCTAGAATTTTCCCAAAAGATCTTTATAGGGTTCTAAAGTAGTGTGTATGGCACTACCTACCTTGAGTTTAAGGGGTTTAAACTGTAAACTATTTATAGTAGCAAGTTTTCTTAGAATTAGATTTATATTTCCAGCCTGGACTTCCACTCTGTTCCTCAAATTCATATATCCAATTTGCCTCCTTAGCATTTTCAACATAGTATGTGTAACTGAGCTCCTGATATTGCCCTGAACCTGTTCCTATTTTCCATACCCCATCTTTGATGTGCTAGCAATGTTCATCTTTTTTGTGTGTGCAATATTTAATCTTTAAAATACATCGAGAGTCTGATGAATTTTTACTACATAACACTGTGGTTCACATCACCATTGTCTCTCATTGTGTCTCATTACTGCATAGCTTCCTCAACAGTCTCTCTGGCTCTGCTGTGGCCTCCCCCTTTAGTCTGTTGTTAAAACAGCTACCAGATGGATTCTGTTAACATTTAAGTCACACCATGTCAATCTTCTGCACAAACCCTCTGACAGCTTCGCAATTTAGAAAAATGTCAAAACTTTCCACCAGCTTTTCTGACTCTCATCCTCCCACATCTCTGACTGCATCTCCTACTGTCCTCCTCATTCATTCTGCTCTAGCCTGGCATATATCAGCTGACAAATGTTTGCTGATGAACAAATGAATGACCTGCTCCAAAGTTTAATATTTGACATTATGTGTAACTTGATCAATAGAAACATTAAAAGAGAGAGAAGTTTATGAATTGTCACCAAATCGTAGGTACTTTGGGAGGGATGGCAAATTATTAATTCATTATCCTTGGGAAAAATAGCAGTGATAAGCAGATGGGGGTACCAGTCCTCAGGGAGCTTGTAGTCAAGCGAAAGTGTCCAACTCCTGTGCTCCTATAGCCATAGTGGATTCCCAGTTTTCCAAGCTAGCAACCTGTGGATTATCCTTAATTCTTTTTGCCTTGCCTTCTAGATAGAAGAAGACCAATTAGCCAATTTGTTAGCAAGACCTCTTCAGTCAACATCAGGAATATCCAATGTGCAGTCTAACTAAGTGCACTATCATGCAACCCCTCAACCATCATTAGCTGTCACCTGACAATGACAGTATTCCCTAAAGTAGCATCCTGTCACCAGTCCTCCCACCAGCGGGCCTTACATGCTAGGGCTGGAGCTACTTCCTCCAAAACAAATGCTACTACTCCCTTTCTTAATCACTTACCAGCTTACCCTGAGTGTTCCTTGAGCAGTGCATTTGTTTATGTACTGACTATCCTAAGCATCGCTTGGGCAGGTGTCATTTCAACCAGTTGATTCTAGTACTGAATAAATCTGATAGAATTGTCATTTTTACATTTCCTATTTTCTTATAAAATTAATGAAAAAAATGTAATTTTTGGTCATCTTATATTTAAATAATTGAACCAGTAAATGGTTGAATGTCTTCAGTAGCTTCCCATTGCCTACAAAAGGATGTACAAGGTCCTTCATGAGGTGGTCTCAAGCATACCTTGACAAGCATCAAACTCAACCTCACCGTCCCCTCCCTGATATAATCCCCTGCCTGGCTACTTGGTAAATATTCATTAATCAATCATTCAACACTCTAATAAAGTGTTACCTCCTCTAAAGCTCCCTCCAATCCCCTGCAGAAGGAAATGTTATGTTGTTTGTATAGCTTCCTTTGTCACTATAAAGCTCACTGAAAGGACCATGATTTATTTTCTGATAGTCTATGCTAACAGGACCTACAACAGAAAAGCACTTAGTAAGTGTCAAGAATAAATGAATAAACAGCATTGCCACAGAAACTTTCTTATATAATTCTAGAACTGTGATAAGAAACCTTTTAGAGCTTTCAACGGATACAAACAGTCGGCTATGGCATGCGTGCCATAGGTTCATCACTACTGCCCTAGGATTAGTTCCCTCATGTGGTTTCTACCTATTGACATGTATTCTGCTTGAGACCACTAACAATACAACAACCTTAAAAATGGCATTGGATCTTTCCTGGCATTTCTTCTTCCAGAGAATAATGACCAGTTCCTTCAGCCTTCTTTCATATGTTAAACCTCAAAAGTCCCTAACATGCTGGTTTTGCTTCTTCTGATCACATTATTAGTTATTTACACCCCTTTAGAATGGTGGCACTTAAAACCAAACAGGTAGCACTTCCTTTGTTCTAGTAATTACACACGTCAGTTAATGTAATCTAAAAGAGAATGTTTGAGCCAGGGATGTAGCTCAATGGTACAGCGCCTGACTGGTAAGTGCAATGCCCTGAGTTTGATTTTCAGTGACAGAGACAGAGATAGAGAGATAGAGAGATAGAGAGATAGAGAGAGAGAGAATCTTTCAAGCGCCATGTACATGTTTCACAAGTGCTCTACTACTGAGCTACACCCTCACACCCCCAAATCACTGTTTTTGTTTTTGTTTTTGGTACCAGGAATCAAATTCAGGACCTTATGTTTGCTAGGAAACCAAATTACTTTTAAATAATATTTAAGATAAATTTATTACTATTATGAATATGAGGCTCAATAAATGTTTATACTCTAAAAGGCAGAAAAACAAATCTCACCACTAGAAATAATCTATTGTGTGTATTTTAGTAAACTAATTAATTCATAAAGGAGTTTGGCTTATGTTGTATCTCTCTAACAATATCACAGATTAAATGTATATATATTATATATACCACAGATATTTTCAAGGATTTCCGGTTGTTAATAACTGCCTTTTATTACATACTGACCAAATGCTATTCTAACATCAATCTTGAAAGTTAAGTGTTAAGACTGCAAGATGAGCATTCTGAAGCTTAGGGAAATTAAGTGACCTACTCATGAACACATGAAAAGAAAAAGAACACTTTTTTTCCCCCAAGTTTTTATAATCTGGAATATGAAAGTATATTGTTTGTTAGAATTTTGATATATGTATATAATAAAATTTGGACACATGTATATTACATATATGAATATGTAATTTTCCTACTGATCAACATGTAGGATATATATTTCATCACATCAGAGTTCTCTTGTGTTTATCCTTAGTCAGTTCCCCTACCCAGAGATAACCAGTGGTCTGACTTCTATCACTATCAAATAACTGCCTGTTCTTTTATCATATCAGTAGCATCATTTAATATTTACTCTATTGATCTGTTTGCCTTTGTTCACCATGTCAGTGAGAATTATTCTTGTATCACTAATCTGTTTTTTTATTTAAAGAAAAAAAAAACAAAACAGAAAAAGGATAGAAATAATAATTTCAAAAAAATATAGTAAGAAATCACTAGTTGATAATTACATATTGTCCTCTTAGAAATAGTTGTTCAAGTTACAAAAGTAAAGCATACGAAGTGGACAAACAGTGAGACTGCAAACAGTTCTGTTCACCTGTCCAACAAAAACTTAGTAAGATGGTTATCAATCTTACACACTTAAACATACATGCAGTTATATCCTTTAAAGTACTTCTTTTCCTCTCCTTGTTACAATAGCAATTACACACTTTGCATTTTATTACTCCTACATTTCTTATTACTTTTTACACTAGAGACACAATATGATATATATAAATATGATTCTTAAAATTCACTAATGAGGTTAGCCTCAAGTTGTCTCCATTTGCCTTTGAAGGTCTCAAGATCATCCTTTTTATAGCTGAGTAATATTCCATTGTATAAAAATACCACATATTTTTCATCCATTCTGAGGTTGATGGGCATCTTGGTTGTTTCCAAGATTTAGCTTTTACAAATTGTGCTGCTATGAACATGGGTGCACATATATATCACTGTGATATGACCTTTTCAGTTCTTCTGGGAAAATACCCAGGAGGGGAATAGCTGGATTGAATGGAACTTCCAATCCTAGTCTTCTGAGAATTCTCCATATTGATTTCCATAGTGGTTGCACCAGTCTACCAACAGTGGAGCAGTGTTCCTTTTTCCCTGAAGCCTCACCAACATTTGTTATCAGTTGATTTCTTGATGGCAGCTAACTAATTTGTTCTATTATTATTATTATTATTTTGGTACCGGGGACTGAACTCATGACCACACACTTGCAAGGCAGGCACTTATGCCACTGAGCTAAATCCTCGGCCCCATTCTTTTATTATAATCACCCAGACTTCTGCATAGGAATATATCACAACTTATGAATCCATTTTCCTGTCTATAAACACATGGGTTATTTCAACTTTTAGCTATATTGACTAAAGCTGTTTTGAACAACTTTGTTCAAGTCTTTGGGTAGACACATGAACTCTTTCTCTTGAGTAAATCCCAAGAAGACTTGCTAAGCCATAGGGTGGGTACAAATTTAGCCAGAGGAGATTCTGCCAACAGGTTTTCCAAAGTAATTGAATTAATTTATACTCTTGTCAGCAATGTGTAAGAGTTCCAGTTACTTCACATCCTCACCAGTATCTGATTGTTGTCAATCTTTCTAATTTAAGGCATTCAAACTATTGTATAGACTGTCTAGTTGTGGTTTTTGCTTAGATTTTCCTAATGTGATGATATTGTGGATTTCATGTTTATTGATCATTTGCTTATCCTCTTTGTACAGTGCCTCTTTTTTGCTGTTGTTTTTAACTAACGAGCTTTGGGTTTTGATTTATTGATCAGAGTTCTTCATATGTTCTGGCTTATGAGTCCTTTACCAGATATATGTATTATATACACACGTTCTCCCCCAGCCAAAGTCCCACCTATGGCTACTGATATATGTATTATAAAAATCTTTTCCAAGACTGGTTCATCAGATATATAACAGTATTAATTATTTTCTTACTATTAAATATATAGACTGTTTCTAATTTTTGCTGTAACTCAAGACTTCAATGACCAAAACCTAAAGCTTTACCTAATTTTTTTTCAAAGCTAGATTCATAGAAATAGCATCACTGAACCAACACATATGACTATTTGACACTGACAGAGGCAGAGCCAAGCTGCTTCTCAAAGAATCCTATCAAGTGGTACTAGTGCCCAAGAATGCAAGAGAAGAACCACTTACCATGTGTTCACTAACTCTGGCTTTTTTAAAAAAATTCATAATCAGTCTGACAGGGGAAAAAAAATCAGTATTTTATTGTTTTGATGTTTAGTTTGGTGACTACTAGGAAAACTGAAAATATTTTGGTTAGTCATTTGTATTTCTTTTATAAATGATTTGTTCATTTTGCATATGTGCCTTAAGGGGCTTTAGAATTTTTCTCACTCTGGGTATTGAGATTTTCCTTTCATATAATATTTTACTAGATTTTGATGTTATTTGATATTTATAGTAATCATTTCCTGAGATGTAGTATGGTTTGTGCCTTTTTAAAAATTTTATTTAAAGAGAAAAAAAAAGCAAAACAGAAAAACAATACAGAATTTCAAAAAAAAAAAAACCAGTAAGAAATCTCTAGTTGATAAATTACATATTGTCTTCTTAGATATAGTTGTTCAAGTTACAAAATTAAAGCATATCAAACTTATAAAAACAGAATATTGAAAAAAGCAATATCATTAATCAGGACAGAGCAAAACAGCGATAAAACTATGTGCCTTCAAAGAGATGGCAGAAGGAAATCCCCCTTATTTGCTATATTGCATATAGTCAAACTTGCAAGAGATGCTCAGATCTCTGGCTCCCACTTGCTAACGGGGGTGGGAGGGGTGGATATATGTTTGATTCTTAACCTGCACACTGATAGGCTCCCAGAGCGGTGAGCTGGCTGCTTGTTTTCCCAGTGCCCCAAGTTCCAACATGACTTGGATCTCAGGAAACAGTGATGGTTCTTGCCTTGGAGCAGCTGCGGCTCGGCAGGCAACAGCCACTTAACCAGAACAGCGAGTTGCCGGTTTGTGCTTTTAAAATTTTTTTTGTAGTTGAGTCTATGGTCACATCCCAGCTTAGAAAGGTCTCTTCCCTACAACATTCCCTTAAAGTATTCCCTAGAAAGATCAGTAGTTTATATCCATCTTATAATTTTTTTATTTCTAATTCCTTAGCAATCTATTTTGGGGAGGTACTATCTTAAACCACCTCTAAATCTGATCTTTTTCCAAACTGAAAACTAGCTGTAGCAATAACATTTATCAAACAAATATTCTTTCCCTCTTTGAATGTACAATATTCCATTTATTAAAATTTTTTATATATAACAGTCTGCTTCTTGGATGCTTTTATGTTTCCATCAATTTGTCTTCTTTTGTTTGTTTGCTTGTTTTTCCCAGAACTAAACATTGAACGCTGGGACTCTTAGCTACATCCCCAGTTTTTTGTTTTGTTTTATTTTAAAAAGGGTCCTGCTCAGTTGCCCAGGTGGCCTCAAACTTGTCATGTTTCTGCCTCAGCCTCTCAAGTATCAGAGATGGTAAGGGTGCACCACCATATGTGGTTGTTTGACTACTCTTGCAATATCACCATAATGTCTTCATTTGACCAGTATTTACATCATGTTAGATCCTCAGGATAAAATGGTGATGGAGACATACCTGGTCCCTCTCTCTATGGTGCTTACAGGCTAGTGGGAAAATGGAGAGAAGTAACCAGACAGTGACACTAGGGTGTAGTAAGTATGACAAGTGCAAGAAGCTAAGGAATGTATAAAAAGGAACCCAAATGTGACCTGAGAAATGAGGAAAAGTTTCCTGGGGGTGTGCTGTCTATGTCTAAGCAGAAGAAACAGCACGTTGAAATATCTGGAAGTGAAAGACAATGGGGGCATTAGAAGAGCCAAGGCACATTCATTGAGGTGGGAAGGCATGGGTAGCAGGAACTTAGGTGGGGTCCTGTTGTATCATTAAGACTTCAGAATGACTCTGTACTTTATCCCACGGGCAGGGCAAGAAAGAACATCCTGTGTCCAGCAAGCAAAGTATTCAGATATGCATTTTAGAAGGATCGCCTGGTATAAGATGAAGAGTGAGTTCCTATAGGAAGTCAGGCATATAGCCAAGAGCCTTAGGAGACCTTGAGGAAGATTAAATCCTAACTCAACACTCTTTTTCAAACTTTACTATGTTACTATCACATACTTATTTTCCTCCCACACATCTAATTTCACTCCAATTCAATTTTAATTTTATTTAGAACTTCAGTTTAAATTAACTTGTGAAGAATTACAACTTGATTATGTATAATTTCCCCTATTAAACAACTGCTGCTAAGTTATGTCTCCATCACATATTTTTGTAATGATAATATATGGTTATTAACAAAACAAACAAACAAACAAAGGGTATTTTTTTTGTTTGTTGAAGGGGGAAAAAGGCAGGACAATAGCCATAACAGCTTGATTTAAAGTATAGCAAACATCAAGAATCAAAGGAAAGCAAAAGTAAAAAAGAACGAAGCCTAAACTAAGAAAGTACAGTGTTCTGGTGGGGACAGCCATATAGACAATGTTTAAAACAAATATTAAGTAGAAGTACATTGGTCACCACAAAGAAAAAATCCTTAGTTTCACAAAGCCAAGAAACAAATTTTAAAAACAACCGTAATTTGAAGCAGACTGGAGAATTATGAAATAACTATAAGGCACAGTAGTGGGGCCTAAGAATCAAAGAGGTAGAAGAGAACCTGGCAGACATTTTAAGTGCTTTATTTTTGTTTGTTTGTTTTTGTGGTACTAGAGATTGAACCCAGGGTCTTTCCCTGTGCTATATCTCAAGTTTCTTTTTATTTTTATTTTATACTCAGGGTCTCAATAAGTCACTTAGTTGCCCGGCTGGGCTCAAACTTGGGCCTTCTTGGTTTAGCCTCCCAGAGCACCAGGACTACTCCATGCATCACCCTACCTGTCTTTTAAGTACCTTAAAACTGGGTTAACCGTAGTAATTGTGTGTGGCTTCAATTTTTAGTTAAAGTTTGGATTTTTCCATACCTTATTGCAGCGAAGCTGGGAACCTAGAACCTCTGAGCTGGAATAGAGTTGGCAAATGGGAAGAAGAAAGAGAAAGAAGGAAAGACTGGAGGAGGGGCCTCACTCTATTAGAACGACATTAATCTTCCTTGTATGCTTAAGAGGGACAAAGAATCCTGCCAGTGGGCAAAACAGAGAAGCTGCCCACTTTATAACTATACTTATTCTCATGATTTTTAGTGTATTTTTCTCCCACAAAAGATCTGTTTTTCTGAAAATGGGTGAAGTCTCATTTTCTGATATGAATACTGAGCTAACTAATTTAAGTCAAAATGTAAGGAATGGAAAGATGTGATGGTCTGACAAAACTATTAGGTAGATAATGCCAACAAGACATAGTTCTCATGCACTTTCTCTTCCAAAGCTGCTGATCAAAGCTGTCTCCTTGAGAAAAGAAGAATATTTACATACAAGATCTTGTTTCAATTGCAATTTTCTTGTTAATCTGATGTGGGCAGAACATAGTTCCTTCATTCAGGAGATGTTTATTCCACTTGCATGGGAAGGACAGATGTACTTCTATCCTCTTGGGGCTCATGCACACCGGGGTATATAATTAGATAGCTACAGAGTAGGGCCCAGGTGTTCCTTGGAATACACACAAGAGGCATCAGAGGAGTTTAGGAAGGCAGCTGCGGGAATTGGCATACAGGTTACATGGGCATCCTACAGCACCCGGGCTGCAGCCACGTGAAGAACTGGAGCCAGATGCGGGATGGAGCTTCCCCACATGGGTAGGAGTTACAGGTGTGCCCTCCCAGAACACGGCAGAGTACTTGTGTTCCAATTAGTTATGCTCTCTTGCCCTAAGCACAGCCATGTCCGTTTTCCTTGATGAGCAGTACTGGTATCACCATTTTCTATGTTGGTCATGATGTGAGAAAAGCTGGGAATGAATACTTATAATGAACTCAGGAAATAACTGCTTTGGTTTCTCTACTATAATTCACTCATATTCATTCTTTCATTTATTTATTCTCTTTCTCCCTCCTCTCCCTTTCCTTCTCCACTCTTCTCTTGCTGCCGTATTTTCCACGGCAATCCAATCCTCATACAGAATTTGATAGCCAACAGTTCCAAAACATACACTCTTAAATTTCGGTCACCAAAAAAGAAAATTTCCATTCCAAATATTAAATCCTGACAAAAAGCTATGACTGGTTCAACTTGAGTCAAGTGCCCACCCCTTGACCAATCAACAGTGACCAAAAGGGATAACAACTTTATATTTTAAATTGTGGTTGAAAGAAACAAGTGAGGACATGGTCTTTAGATGCAGCAGATAGTGGGAGTTAGGCCTGCAGACCTAGTTCTCTGACAAGCAGATGGTTGATGCAGGAAGGTGGGGCAGGAGAGAAATATAAGATTAGTGGAGAGACCATGAAAGAGATATGAGGTAAAATAAGACAAAATGCAGACTAGGGAAAGCATAGGCTTAATGCCTGGCGATTTTAAGGTCTGAGTGAGGCAAGCAACTGTAACTATATTGGTACGCATCTGTGCAGTACCATCAATTTCTCCAACAAGTCATGGCAATCCCAATATTGGAACTACTGAACCAAATTAAAAAGAAAAGTTCGATAGGTATAGGGCTGAGGTTTTACTAAGTGACACAAGTCCCCAAGAAAGGCTGTTGGACACTACAGATTAAGACTGAGAAGACAGATACAGTGAACTTAGGTTGATGGTCCTGGGACAGAAGAAAAAGGCAGGGAGCAGTATGAGAACAAGAAGATAGGCAGCATTTTGAGACATAACCAAGAGTACAGTGACTGTAAAGCATAATAAATCTAGCTGGGTACAAGGTTTCTCTGACAGTTAATTTCTGGAGTACCCCAATGAGCAGGGGGGGCTTAGGTCTCTTAAAAGACAGCTGCACACTGAATTAAAGGGATTTCTAACGGTTTCTTGATGAGAAATATTCCATTATTCTGCAGAGTCTTTGTCTTTATAAACTTTGGACAAGCCATCAGCATTCTGCCTCGCAGCCCGAGTGATCCACCCCATCAGACAGAACTACAAGCCATTTTCAAGATGCCTCCGGGGCCCAAACTTCCCTTAAGTTTTACATGCCTCCTCCCTACTCTCATTTGGAATGTGCTTGCCCGTTCTATGTATTCACACTTCAAAATCCCAAAACCTTCAAAATCCTAGTAAGTATCCAATTTCTTCTTAACCTAAATTACTATTTCTTTCAATCCATATTGTTATATTGTCATCTGTCTAATTTCTATTTTTCTTTAAAACTCTTAAATTCAACTTTTAAAATGTGTGTGTGTGCACATGTGTGTATGTATGTGTATATACCTGCACCTGGCAAGTACTCTTGACAGTGCATTTAGTCAGAGCAGACAAACATCTTTTTCTAAACCTCACAGGCCACCCTGAGCAGCCATACAGAACAAACTCCTGTGACTAATGGGCGAATGGAGAGTGTGTCTACATAAACTGTATTTAAAGCTGCACCTGCCAATTTAGTCATGGGATGGTAAATGAATCAAATGGAATGCTTAGTACATCTTTTAGCCACAAAATCATATTTCTATGTAGTATACCAAAGAAATCCAAAGCCACCAAATTTTCTATTCCATTACCTTTTCAAGGAATAGAAAGGAGAGAAATAAGAGAGGAAACACTTGCTTACACGTGTAGAAATCGGGACCTACGGAACGGCAGTGCATTTCATCAAGGTACTACGGGCAAAATGTCAGATCTATCATTTCCCTAAGGACACCTACATACACATATAAACTCATCTAGTCACATTTCAATATAGGATTGAAATGGAAAATTCACTAATGATAGTAAAACTATTTTCCCTCATCCACACAGAAATGCCAATATTCACCTGGAAGACACTTTTGCTCTTGATTAATGTCACTTTTAATTGGGCAATCTAGCAATAAAAAAGTGCACACACTTTGACCTTTTAATTTACTTC
This sequence comes from Hydrochoerus hydrochaeris, assembly GCA_004027455.1. Classification (NCBI taxonomy): domain Eukaryota; kingdom Metazoa; phylum Chordata; class Mammalia; order Rodentia; family Hydrochaeridae; genus Hydrochoerus; species Hydrochoerus hydrochaeris. Next base: position 275,005 of record PVLA01001617.1, on the reverse strand, counting down.
TAGGAATTCACATTAAGAAAAAAAGACTATATAGAGGGACACATATACATATATATACATATGCCCACATACATATATATGTACAGATGTATAGATACATATGGATATTTATCAGAACAGTGGTATTGGCAAAAATAATGGAATAATAATTGAAATCATCTCACCAACTGAATAATTCTGAATATTCCAGTATATGAAATATATATATATTTATAATTTTATTTGCATATAAAACATGCTAAGTAAAAAAGGCATATTTAGTAATGTGTAGCGTGGTCAAGTTTTTATAGAATACATTTTAAAGTAATATGAAACTATGTCTAAGAAGACAATATGTAATTTATCAACTAGTGATTTCTTACTGTTTATTTTTTTTTCAGAAATTCTGTATTGTTTCTACCTGTTTTTCTGTTTTGCTTTTTTCCTCTTTAAATAAAATTTTTTTAAAAAGTAATATGAATATATATGTATATATGAGAGAAATAAATAGCAAACAAGAATGCCATAAGGAGATAACAAATTCTAGAACAATTTTTCTTTATACATTTTATATTTTTATAAGGCTTGAATTGTTAACTCTCCATAAATTTGTATTATGTTTGTAATCAGAAATCTATATTTTAATAAGTAGATGTATATCTACTGATACATAAAAATGCCAATATATTTTTAATGAAAAAACATGTTCTGTTTATAGGCTAAGCAGAATATTTCCATATTTGTGTTTTACAAAAGTTACATGTGAAAAATCTAGAAAGCTATACCAAAACTTAACAATGGCCATTCTGGGTGGTGAGTTACGTTTTGACTTTTACTTTCTCCTTTTGGTCATTTTCTGTCTTTATTCCTTTTTTTAAAAAAAATAAAGATCATATATTATTTTCATAAAATTTTCATTTACAAACTCCATCTTTAAGCATAGCTGAGGCACAAGGATTGCAAGTTTGAACCCAACCTGGGTAACTTAGTGAGACCCCATCTCAAAAAAAAATCCCTGAGGATGTAGCTTAGCCTAAAAGCTCTAGGTTCAATCCCTAGCACCACAAAAACAAGCAAACAGTAAGAAACAGCTCCATTTTTAAATCTCTTTAAGAATTAGTCTCAGTTTCAACAATATATCAGCAACAACAAATTATTTTTATTTCTTTTCTCTACACACTTAATAGACTCCATTACTATCCTTGTTTAAAAAAAAGATTCAGCATTAGAACAGAAGTAACAAGATTGAGATCATCAATCATATAGGTTTCCAGGTTTGCTATGGAAAAAGACAAGTGCCATAATTTTGATATTGTTTTTATATTTTCAATTTATTATTTTCAAAGACCTTCTATATGCACAATCATACTTGGTTCTCAAGGCCATAAGGAAGGCAGGGGAACCATAACCTTCACTTTTAAGATAAGTAGCCTGAATTAGAAGAGGTGGAAGGATATATCCAGGGTTTCAGATGGGCCAGTGACACTTTTAGGCTGCACAATCCAAGATGACACCCACTAATCACACATGGCTACTTAAATTTCAATTAATTAAAATGAAGTAAGCTCATCAATTGTAAAAGCCACATTTCAAAGGCTCAAAAGCTATATGTGGTTATTGGCTACTATATTGGACAGTCTAGACATGGAATATTTGCATCATCATAGAAATGGTGTGAGTCCCATTCCAATAACACGTTCTATTCATGTGGTGGCTTTTTATATCCTTGCTTTGCCTTCTTAACAGAAAGGAAAACATTATCTGATAAGCTCGCACTGCATGACAAGAATTAACTGTGCTGAATTTGGGTAGCGGTGTGCCTGAGGTAGCTAGAGAATACTGAGTAGTGGAGAGGGGTGCAAAAAAGGTCTGAAGCACAGTACAGTGAACTCGGTGGGTGTTTCACCTCCAACCTATTTACACTCTTCTCCCTCCTAACAGAATGAAGATTTTATTTTGGTATCTGCCCTGCCCCACACAGGCTCCATGTTTGAGAGTTCAGGAACATGTCTGTAATACAATCAGGGCCTAATTCAAAGAGACAAGTTAGCTGTTAAAGGTACACCTTGTGTGGCTTTGGTCTTCACCTCTGATATGGTAAACAGCAGAATACGGCACCTACCTCATTTCAGGGAATACCCTAAAAGTATAGGTATATCATGTGATCACACTTGTTACTATTATACTTTTTTTTTTTTCTGTTTGAGACAGGGTCTCGCTATGCAGTTCAGGCTGGTTTTGAGCTCACTTTGTAGCCCAGGCTGGTCTCAAACTCGCAACAATCCTCCTGCCTCAGCCTCCCAAATGCTGGGATTACAGGTGTGAGTCACCACACCCGGCTGTTAATATTATATCTGGTCAGCATGATAATGAGCAAAGTATGTCACTATGATTTAAAGCATGTTACTACAATTTACTAATATAAGTTATAGATTAGTGTGTCTATGTATCTTGGGCTGAAAAAATTTTGCCTTATGTGGTAAAATTTTACTACCTAAAATATGAATATTCTTGTAAAAATTACTCTAATGATAGTTATGAAAGGTGTTCATTTCATATACAAAACTATCAAAAGCTTTTAGATCATTACATAAAAAGGGAAAGAGAGTGACAAGATAAATATCAAGAAAGTATATTAGCCAGGTACACTTTGGGAGGAACATTGTTTTGCAGCAAAAAAATTATAAAAATTTTAAAAATGAAGGCAAAATAGAGCCAGGTACGGTGTTTCACACCTGTAATCCCAGCACTCTGGGAGGATAAGCCAGGAAGATCCAAGTTTGAGCCCAGTCTGGGCAACTTACTTAGCAAGACTATGTCTCAAAAGGAAAAGGAAAAAGAAAAGGGTTACGGGTGCAATTCAGTGTAAAGATCCTGAGTTCAATTCCCAGTGCCAATCCATCCATCCATCCACCCATCCAGCGGAAACTCTATATGTAATTCTAATCTTTGTAATATATAGACTCATAACATTAAATAAAATAATCTTTTAAAAACTACTGATTTCAGTTACTTGATTCCATTTAAGACATGAGTTTTTAGAGAAAAATCTCTATTTGGGATTTCTTCATATCTTGCCGGAATGAACTGGAAGTAGAATGTCTATGAAACATTAGTACCAAAAGCTGTCGTGCAATTTTTAATGGAGCAAACACAGTGAAGGTTATGAGTGATTTTGAAATCATAAGTATATGCTGCTTTGTTCTCATACTTCAGAGGATAATTTTTTTCAGGGAATAATTATAGCTCAGTGAAAAGAAACTAAATTGCTGATCATTAACTTGAAGATGGTGGCCACTTGTCATTCTTCCTTAGCTAAAGACAAGCTGCAGGACATACTTTGGAACTGCTTCATCAAGAACTTACAAAAACATCCTAATGGGATAAAATAGCAGTGATAACACGTAAAAAGAACCAAAGAAAATTTAATATTGCACAAAGCAGTGCCTATACAGCAAGATTCAGTAAGAGCCAGCGATTGCCTACATGGAAAGTAATTTATCTGCTGAAAACTGTACTAACTGATGAGCCATAAAATGCAAGCACTTCCTCTAGGTTACCTGCTACGTAAGATCTCCAGTCATTCTGTTTCAGAGAAAATGCTGAAATAAATACTCATTTAGTGAAAGTATTCAGTACATGCAGTGAAAAAATGCATTCCCCTCCATTCCACCTAAAAGTTAATTATCTTCAGGTTAAATGAGATAAGAGATATGATAAGAATCATGGACCAGGAAAAAATACTATAAAAAATGTTATTGGTGGCAACTGGCAAAATCTAAATATGGACTTTGATACAATACTATCAGTGTAAAATGTCCTGCTTTTAACAAGTATGTTGCGATCATGTAAGACTCACTGCTCTTAGTACACACTGAAGGACTGGGGGCAGAAGGGGCATGGCATCTGTAACTCTTAAATACTGGGTGGACAATGGGGGAGTCACACAGCAAGTGCCGAACAATTGGTGCATTTGGGTGAGAAAAGTACATGGAACTTCTTTTAACTCTGGTGAAATTTTCAGTTATAACAAAATAAAGTTACCAAAACAAGTTAATTCATCTCTCTTCTTACATTTCCTTGAGAAGAGAAGACATTCTATGGTACTCAAGTTTCAGAGTGACCAAGAGGATGAATGTTTTGGGGGCTGCAGAGGCCACTAGTTGGAGGAATCAGGCACTCTGTCCTTAACTTTCCACTGTTTACGCTAGATCAAGAACAGATTCGCTCCTCACAGTAGAAGATGCTCTTGCCTAGTGTGGAATTAAGCAGTGACTATTTCCAACTTGAACTACTGCTACAGTTACTAACCAATCTCTATCCTGTGCCTTTATTGTCATGATGTGTAGCTGAAATCGTTCTAGCACAAATCTCTCTCTCATATACTTGTTCTTCTCTCATATACTTGTTCTTTAAAGTATATGCTTTACAAAAATGAACACTGTAATAAAGAGGCTACTAGACGACCATTTCAAAGACCTTGCCAATCTCCCTCATGCAGTTATGTGCCAAGGCAGTTACCATATAATGTAAAAAATCAGTTGTTAGAAATAAACATCATGTAGTAAGATATGTACAAATTGAAACAATCAGTCCCTTAAAAATTAAGTATGCTTATCTCACATCTATAGACACGTTTCATCCGACTTCTACCATTTAAAACAAAACACAGAAGGAAATACACTTTACTATCATGACTTGTCATCCACAAATTATATGTCTAACTCTTTGGCTTATTTTAGTAACTCTCCTCACTAATTTGCCTGTGTTTTTGAATAGCAAGTAATATGTTTTCAATCATGAAAGGTTACAGGGAAATTTTTGTGGTAGAAACTGGCCTTGCACTGGCATAAAAACTGTCCTAGACTTATGGCAATCCTTTGGGAAATAACATTTTTTCCCATCATTGTCAAGTGGCTTTCAAGCCAGTTTAATCGCTACTGCTCCCAAGAATGGTTGTTTATAACCACTGAAAACTGATGTCACTCAAAACCATGTAAGATAAAAAATGATAGTAGGCTTGATGAAGAAAGTATCAGTGCTTTAGAATACATTAAGAGAATCAAACTTTTCTTTTCAAAATAATAATCTACTATATTTAAATGCACCACACTGCCCATCCTCCAACACACCATAAAAACCAGCTCTTAATTACTGTATCATCCTTTTCTCATTTGTACTGTCAGAGAATGTAGCCATTTTACTTTAACACAAAATTGTATTTGATTTCATTTTTCCTAATTCCTAAGTGTTGTTCACATAAAAACATCTGAGAAGTACCAAAACTAAGTGGCTTTTATAAGTGGTTTGTCTGTCTTCTCATTCACTATTTCTCTATTACTTCCACTGACTGTATAATTGTTGTACTTTTGATAACATTAAGTAATTTTGCACAAGTAACACAGAAATGTTGCTTTTTTTCTTCCCTTTAACTCAACTGAAGTACATTCCTGTTTTGTGTTTATGTAAGAAATATCATATGCGGGGCCGGGGATATAGCTCGGTGGCATAGCACCTGCCTGGTAAGTGCAACGTCATGAGTTCGTTATTTATTTATTTTTGGTACCAGGGATTGAACTCATGACCTTGCATTTACTAGGCAAGCACTTTGAGCCACTGAGCTAAATCCCTGGCCCTATATGAACATTTTAAAACTTAACTCAAGCATTAATGAATTTGAGGAAAGGAATCCTATCAAGGCCTGGATAAGGCTTGATCACTAACTGACCATGGGAGTTAATCTCTGGTTCTTTTCACCTCATATTCATTCATACGAGAGAATGAATCTCCCCGTACCCAGTTAGTCAACAAAACTATCAAATAAATAAATAATTTGTTGGGTATACCCAACAGTTACTTTGCTTCTCCCCTGCATCTGGACTGCTAAGAGCCACCGCAGAAATTGAGATGGGCTGGGTGTGTGGTTCAGTGGCAGAACACTTGCCTAGCATGCTACAGCCCTGGGTTAATCCTCAGCACCGTGGGGTGGGAGTAGGGCTAGCCTAGATTAACAAATTGAAACTATAAATCCATGACTTTCAATGTCAGGAGGACCTTCAGCATTGCTTGTTATCCTCATACTTGTTCTTGACTGCTACCCATAATCCCAATCCATCAATTCTCATCTCTAGCTGAAATTTCTACAACTGCCTCTCTCTTAGCCTATGTCTCGTCTTTGTTTTGGAGCAACATAAAATCTATTGGACAAAAACCCTACCAACTTCCTGCATTCACTCCCATCCCAACCAGTTTTACTTGTCCATAAAATAGAGGTGCCACAAAGTTCTGGATTCCATCCTTCTTCACTTCCTCAACCATCTTGTTCTATCAATTGTCAATTTCAATTTCTACAAATGTATTTAACCTCACTCATTTTTAAAAATAAATACCACAATACCTTCTATCAACTCTGCAGCCTCTCAACCAAATAGCCCTTTCTTTTCTCCTCTTCATAGCTAAGATTCTGGAATAAACCAGAGCTACTTCCTGTACTCCTCAGCTCACTGGCTAACTCTACTATTAATACTTCCTATCACTAAGTGCAATTGGCTCTCCTATTATTTGTTTATATGACTCTACAGCATTTATTGCTGCTGAGGCTTCTCTCTAGACATTCTTCACCCCACCTCCAATTGTTTTTCTCATACTTTTACTTTCTAGTTCAACTACTTTTTATACTGACTCTTCCTCCCAAAAAGTCCTAGAACTGTCAGTGGGAGAAGAAATGGATACAACCAATTTGAAAAACAAGTGGTGGCCAGGATGTAGCTAAGAGGCATAGGCCTACCTGGCAAGTGCCAGACTCTGAGTTTATTCCCAGAACAACAACAACAACAACAAAGGATAAAAATAAAGGAAAATAAACAGAATAAAACCAATAAGAATAAACTAGTATAAGTGATACAGGACTTCAAAACCTTACAGAATCAGCAATAGTTACCATAATACCTTTTGCTGTCTTCAAAATAGTTAACATAATGCTTTTTGCTATCTTCAAATTGAACAGAACAGAGTAGAAACAATAAAAACAAAACAATGAATGCAATAAAGGACTTCAAAATAAGCCAATAGCAAATACAAACTGGCTACCATAATATGTCTTGCTATCTTTTAAATAGCTGCTCATACTATCAGATTTAACATAATCAAACAAAACAAAAGATAATAAAACCTAACCCAAGAAAACAATGAAAACGATATGGTTTCCAGGCGGGGATCACCTCCATGTGAGGCCTGGTTCTCTTTCCCCAGCAGTCCACAAATGGCACTGACTCACAGAGAGGCTTGGGTGTGGCTGTCCCCACTCAGGCAGCGGCCCACGCATGGCACTGGTTTCCAGGCAGAGATCACCTCCTTGTGAAGCCTGGTTCTCTCTCATTTATACATTAAGAGGAAAAAGAAATTATTTTGGAGGAACAAAGCAAATCAGAAGGCCAAAACTTATCTTTAGAAAGGTAGCTAGCATTTGCCTTCATTTCTCATTCTACTCATTTTCCAATAGGTGATCTGATGTACTTCATTCTTTAACAATTTTAAAGAGAAAAATATAAAACAAAATTTCTTAAGATAATAGGAGAGTAATAAAAAGCATATTGTGTAGTTATTTTCAAAGTAGTTACTCAGAGTATAAGACATAGGCATGAAAAAATTGTCCAAACAATACTAGCACAAGTCTCTCTTTTTAATGAACTAAGAAAAATTAGTATAACTTTCTTAACTATCTTTTATATATATATATATTTTTTTTTCCTTTTCTTTTCCTTCTTTTCTCAATTCCCCCATCCCAGATTCTCTTTGCTTTTGAACATTTTCTTCCCATTTCACAATATGTATTGTACATTTTGAATCAAATAGTCTTTCAGCTTCTCACACTAGGAAGACAATGTGATGTTTACACATGTGAGTCTGATTTATTTCACTTTTGAGTATGGTTTTGAGATGTCGTGTACTTCAGAAGCATCAAATGTTATCATATACAGATGACTCTAATACCTACATTCCTAGCACATACCACTTTACTAAGCTTCCAAACTGATTCCATGTGGCTACTAGACAATTTTATGTGCCATTTCACACACAAAAAAAATTGCCTGTACTTTTTATCTTACTTTCCAGCCCACACTTCCAATTTCCAGTCTTGTAAACAGTACCACTATCTCCAAGCTCCTGCTTTGAATAAATATGTTAATGAAACAAGACTCGGGCCAGGGTTTTAGCTCAGTGGTATAAGCACCTGCCTGGCAAGCACAAGGTCATGAGTTCGGTCCCTGGTTAAAAGAAACAAAAACAAACAAACAAAAAAAAACAACGAAAGAAACAAGACTCTAGCTTCATCAGTATCACATCAAATACCAAGATCAGTCAATTCTTACTCTTCAATACATATGAAAATTACATATGCCCTTCATTAATACCATGGTCACTTTTCTAAAATGTAAATACTGTAGGCTAAAGTCATTTTCCTACTTAAAAGTCTTCCAATGTGTCCTCAGCATCACATAATAAAATAAAAAATCCTCAGCATGGGACTTTATGTACTTTTTCTCTCCGTATCTACCTGTCAACTTCCTACTCATACTGTAGTTGAGATCTCTACAGGAAAGCTCCCTTTACCCTCCCAAAAAGCAGATCAGTCCTCCTGAGTTCTAGTAGCACATCATCTATTTATATTTTTAAAAGCACACTGTGGGTAATATTGATGTAATAACTTCCATGTCTGTCTTCCCCTCTAGACCCAGATGACACATGGATAATGACGGGATTCTGTTCATTTTTTGTACCTCTAAATGCTTGAATGATGCGGCTTATAAAGTGTAAGATGGGTTAACAAGTTACAGATTTTTCTTCCACAGTTTAACCAATGCTTTAAAATCAATAAACATAAGATGGCAAATTTACTCAGAAAGTTAATAAAACAAACAAATCCAACATTGTGAAACACGATATTCACCTTAAGTTCAGGGAGACTGAAGTGATGTTTATGGTATGCAAATTTTTAACTTAGTTAATAAGGTTCTTCCCTCAAATTCTTTCTATCTCTGTGGCATCTGCTTAAAAGTCAACTTTCATGGCTTCTGATTTTAAGTACAGGCAAAAATTGTCTTAGTTTTCTAAAAGTAGAAAAAAGTCAAATACTCTTTTTATTAGCAATATAAACCACTTTACCATCCTAGAATCAGTACAAACTAAGGAAAAATAAAATCTCCTTTTTGCTTTATGGACAGTTTCCTTTCTATTCCTCCTAAATAAATGCACACTGTTAACTCTTCAGAATTTTTATTTATTAATCAATTATCATATAGATTTAACTTTATAGGGGTTGTGAAGAAATAAAAATGGATCTTGGCAGAAAAGATACTGGTGAAAATTTATGAACCTCTGAAAAACAGATCTCTTCCTTACTTAGCCATTCAAAATTCCCCCTGAGTGAGTCACCTTCCTTTAAGAAAAGCTAAGTTCCACCTGAAATAAATCTGAATGTGAAGAAGTTTGTGCATCTAAAGAAACCCACTTCAGCCCCGCCCCCCCGGACTGAAAGGAAAATCACTGATGAAGCCAATTAGAAACAACATATAACCCCAAAATAATCCTTGTTTCAGCTTTGGATACTGTATATTTTATTATTTGTTTGTTTGTTGTGGGTACTGGGACTCAAACTCAGGACCTCATGCTTGCCAGGCAGGCGGCTGCACTGCTGAGTTATACTCCCAGCCCCTGGGTACACTATATACTTTATGTAGTGGTGGTAGATTTAATTGTATTTGACAAACTAATGTCAGAATTAGTTTGTATCTCCTGTACACTGACCAATCAACCCAGTTAAACATAGCCTACAAGTAAAATCATCCCATAAACATCCAACTCTCAAAAGGCATCTGAGACTTAAAATGAAATCAGAAAGTGACTTGAGAAGCAATAAACACAGGTTAAAGGTTGAACAGGCACAATAAGATCTGTGACTGTAGTCATAAAATACATGAATTTGAAGTTGGGAGCCGAGAAACTTCCTGGATGAATATACTGGTTGGCTCCATGCACTATGTTAAATGGTTGTGCTGTGCTCCTTCGGAAATACTGAGATATACCAATGTGCATGCATTCCCATGTAAGTGTGGACAGAGACACACACATTTCCTATCTGGTAGTTGCTCTCCTGGTCTAAACAAATTCTCTAAAGTCACGACACACCCTCAGCTAACATAATAACATAGTTGGTCAATTTTCACTGGCAGCAGTGAGGTTTATGATGCCTTGTGTAAGGTCAAAAGATCGCTACCAACTGTTAAATGATTTCCTTGAAGGTTCCTCATTGCCTCAAACACACACACACACATTTTTATTGACTATCCATGCATAAAAGTGCACAGGTTATAAGACTTGATGAATTTCCAAAGTGAGCACACTGGGTAAGTAGCGCCTGTGTGGAGGCTATTACCAACACTTCTGGAAGCCGCCTATCCGCCTCCAAGTCACTGCTCTCTAGTTCCTCTACAAAAAGAACCATTATCCTAAATTCCGACAGCAAAGATTAGTGTTGCTTGTTTTTGAACTTTATATAAATGAAGTATAGAGTAGTACTGTTTTGCGCCTGGCTTCTTTTGCTCAGTGTTATGATTGTGAGATTAATTCATGCTGATGCATGTAGATTCTGTGGTTATCTAGCATTCTACTGTATGAATACCACAATTTACTCTTCCTTCTCATGCTAATGGGCCATTGTGTTCTTCTCAGGTTTTGGTTCTTACCCCTTATTATATTTTAACATCACATATAATCCTTTTATTTCTATGCCACAGGTCTAGCCTTATTTCATTTCTGTCTCATATCATTTAATCATTTGAAAAATCTGTCCATTACAGACCAAAACAGTTCTCTAGAACCCAATCCAAACTATATGGTGAAAAAGAGGCCATGACAGAGTAAACACTACAGGCTGCAACATATACTCAGATTTGAAAAATGCAGCATAGAGTACTTTAGATAAAACTGTGGAAAGAACTTATAGTCTTCTGCCCACACTAAAAGCTGTTGGGCTGGCCCACATTGTCTGAGAATGTAGCTATCTCATTCTCTTATTCTCTTATTCTCCTTTTACTCTGGCTTTTAAGGAAGACATTTCAGAACAGACATCATTATAAAGACGATACAGAACTGAGCCTATGCTAGTTGAGGCAGATCTTGTTCAAGAATACTGTGGCCCACACAGATACTACATATATATTATGATCATTGAGAACATCTTGCTTGTACACACCACGGCTTCTGTTGTATGGGTGGAGGAAGTCAGGTAATTTAGACAGAGAGCATGGGTTAGGGTTATCCACCCATCCTGCTCACTGCTACTGCTCTGGAGGCCAGCACTTCTTCTTTGCTCAGAGACCCCAGTCACTGCATTAGACCCTCAACTGCCTCTCTTCTACTGCCTCCCTCCCATTACTATTTACTCAACTGTCTGCTGGTGGGGGGGGGGACAAAAAACAAACAATAACCTCATATAGCTGCAGCCTTTTCTTTTCCTATGCAACAAACACCTGGAAGACCTTACTACCATCACTGTTCACAGTTCAACCATGTGAACTGTTTCCCACCCCTGCTACTGCATAGAGACCATTTTCATTCGGGTCCCTAGTGTCCTTCTGACCCTGCTGATGGACACCTGTTTGGTCATCCATCCCCTTCTTCACCATTCCGAAGTGTTCGCCTTTGCCAAGCACTTGCCTCTCCTCTCGACTGCTGTGACATCACACTCTGGTTTTGTTTTGACCTCTCTGGACCACCCTCTCTGGCTTTTCTTAGGGTCATTTTTATTCTGTCCTTTAAATAATGATGTTTCTCAGAGTTCATTCTGTGGCCCTTTCCTCATACTTTAAGCTTGTTTTTGACCCTAAATCTTTTGTGCATATTCCATGGGCACCTCACTATCAACATGAGCAGAGACGATGAGAAACACTCTTCTTTTCCAATATTCTATATATACAGCCAGTACCCCATATCCACATCCTTGCTCTCTATTTCTTTCTTACACATGAAAGGAGTCACTAGTAGAAAGGTCACTAGTAGAAAGGTCATTGGCTTTGTTTTCAAATTCCAGATGCTTCTTAATTAGCTGCGTGACTTAGGGAAAGTTATTTTCTCTGTGAACAGAGGTTTTACATCTGTGTAACACCTATCATGTACTGAATAGACCAAAGAGATGAATAACTGAATGAAACACTATCTAACAATGCCAGATACCTCATAGATATCCCAACAATTAAGCTTTCTTTTACTTTCTCTTTTATGGAAGCTACTCCATTTCCCCAACTACAGAACTCATCCCCTATCTGCGGTTTCCCTTTCTGGAGTTTTAATTACTCATGGTCAACCACAGTCCAAAAATATTGAATGGAAACTTCTAGAAATAAACAGGCTACCCCTTGTAAACTGCACACCCATCTGAGGGCTACTTGAACACAGCACTGTGATACCATGATATTCACTAACCAAGAGGGCTGTCACCTGCCGCCCACTACTGTCTCCAGAGATGCTTGCGCAGATGCTCTCTTCTCCCTACCAAGTCCTCACGCATGGACCCTCTTTACTTCACTAAGCTCTACACACTAATTTTGGCTCCTGTGAGCCCAACCTGTATTGCCTTACCCCAACCTAATGACTTTAGGACCCAAATCCTTCAGGAAGAAGGAAAAAAAAAAAAAAAACAGGAGAAATCTTACTTCATTTTTACTAACTGGCACCAACTCTATCTTCTGGGATCTCCAGAATACATACAATTAATTCATATTCAAATATTTAAAGCTAGTGATCATACCTTCTATCTTATTCCTTTTATCACTCCTGAAATATGTCTAGTGTCTTCATTGTGCATAGCATTCTTTTCTGAGTGAACTCTATTCTGGCCCCATAGCTTATAAACAGAGAGCAGGTACTCTTGGTTGCTTACTCAATATCCTATTCTCACCCTACAATTCCTTCCTCCCTAAAAGAAAGTATCTTTGTTCAGGTATCAACTTCCTTCCACACAGACATGTACTGCAGGAGATATGAATTCTATCCTCGGCTCCCAACTAGTCTAAACTAACCATGATAACTACACTCCTCTTACCAGTGGTATGTTTAGTAATGGACATGTAACCAAATGCTAACTGACAAATTGGAGAAGTATTCTGGGTGTTTCCTAAGAAAAGAGCATGAGACAAGCAGAGCATTCCTCTCCTTCTTTTGGAGGTTACAGTGTCCGGATGGGATGGATACACAGCACTGCAACGATCATCTTCTACCAGCCCCATGATGGAAGCAGCACATCACAAAGACCTAGCCCTTACAGACTAGGAGGAGCCTCTTTTATCACTAGACTGTTTGCTCCCTAAGATAAAATGTTTCCTTTCTGTTTTTATGGTCAGGTTTTCCTTTTAGCTGTAGCCAGAAGTGTTTTAACTGATACAGAGTGATACTGGGAACTACTTACCCTTCAGGATAGAACAAATGAGCCAGAATAGAACCCCTAAATTTCCTCTGATGCAACACAGGTCAGTGTTGATACATAATACAATACAGACTACTGAACCCTTGGTCACTCAGTCCTGCAATGGTACTTTGAACTTGTATTGCTGAACTTTTGTCCTTCAGTGGAAATCTGAAGGCTTACTATATTGTTACCTTTTTCATTGTTTTAACTTGTTCAGACATTAACAATAATATCTTATAAGTGAAATAATAAAGGAAGGCGGGGCATCACTATTCGTAAAAAAGAGCCATGAAGAGAGGAAAAGTGGAAAAATAAAAGCAGAGATGTGAAATGGGTGATTTCTGTCCCAGTATTAATTGTGCCACTATACTAGTGAAGAGTTTGGACCAATCAAACATAATCTGATTCCTACTCTCATGCATTTGTTCAATAGTCAAAAGCCTCACTTCTGGCAATAAAAATCTATGATTTAGGGATTTCATCAGAGAAATTCATGGCAAAGAATTCCTCTTTTGCTTGAAGCATAAAATTACAGAAAAGAAACCTTGTCAAGTCAGTTTATAGTCCATTAGTCACTACCAAGATTTACTTATTTCAAATCAGCAAAATACTTACTGCAACTCAAGAAATAGCTTTACCACACAGGGAGATCACATCAGGATGGTATTTGTGTTTACCATCTCTAGGAAATATAAAAAACAATTGTCACATCTTCACTCAATTCACCAACTTGACAAAAAAATTTTGAAACAGCTACTAGAGCTGGAGATTTTGGTAGTGAAATTTAAGAAACTCTAGATATTTAGAAGCATGCTGCCATCTTGTTGCAGGATTGTAAAGCCTTCAGCTGCTTCCCAATGTGTTCAAAATCTGAACCCTTCATTTTCCCAACCCTTTGGCAAAATGGATGGCTGCCTCCGGCTCCACCATCACCTGTCCCTGCTCCGCCTCCCACTGCACCCTGGAACTCCAGCCTCACTGAATGCCTTTCAGTTCCTAAAGTACACCGAGAGTCTAGAAATAATCTTTCTCTCTTTGTACATGTAATGAATTCTGCCTCGCCTAGACCTTCCCTATCTGCTTCTCCCACCCCACAGATTACTCATCCTTCTGATCACTCTAAGCCAACTTCCCCATCAAGTGTCTTCTTCGTAGCACACTCATATTCCTGCACAGACACCATATCCATTTCCCCTCCAAGGCAAGCCTGCTGCTTTCCCTCAGGGCTCAAAATTCCATTTCTAATTATCTTTTTGTCTCTTTACCAGTGTGTCCCCTGCTGGATGGTCAACTCTGTGTGAGGGTCTGGGTAGCTCCCATACCCCCCTAAAAGAATGATGACAATGGGGAGGCCATCATTAATTACATGGAAAAAACACTGAAAATACTATACTACCTAAGAAAGCAGTTTACAAAACTCCATATTGTGGTGAGCACAACGGCACTCACCTGTCATCCCAGCTACTAGGGAGGCTGAGACAAGAGGACTGCAGGTGACAGGCCAGCCTGGGGAACACAGCAAAATCCTACACTGTAAGTGGGAAGATTCCAAAATTTAAAATACATACATTCATATAGGTATATAAAAGATTAGAAAGAAAATACAGCATGGTATTAACAAGGTGGTAAGGCTATACTTTTTGGTATGAAGAATCTAGGGATGGAAAAATAATATATAACGTGGCAAAAAGTAGAAAGCCACATTCATAGGGTGAAAAATGTATCAAACAGATCAATAACTCCCACAGAACTATGAACACTGATTATTAGGATGTTATATTTGTTAATATGTCAGCCAGCTCACACTACAGTCACACTCCATTTAACTTCAATAGAACACAAGTGTGGAATGAAAAAATATTAGCCTAGGACAGTGACGGTGAACCTTCTAGGGCATTCAATGTTAACCAATAGCTGGTAAGGCATGGAATGTATGCTATAAGTTTGCCACTGCTGGCCTAGAATAATGGGTACTAATAACCTGACTGTACACAAGAATCCCCAGGAATTAGTGACTCCCAGTCAATTGGAATTTCTAGAGTCCAGGAAATCTTCTAAAAGTTAGGTAATGCCTATACAAAGATGAAATTAAAACCTACCATTTCAGGATAAATCCAGAATTTAGAGAAGGGATTCCATTTTAGTAAAGGTTTTAGAGCAGGAATCTAAGAAGTAGAGAGATATAAACAGTAACAGATTCTGCCAATAGCAGCTGCCTACCACAAATCAACAAACAATCATAAAGTGCACACTGTGGAAAAATCCACTCATTATGCTTTTAGTCTGTTCAACCATACACATAATTCAAATACCAAGGGCAGTAACAAATTTTAGAGTGGCACCTTACCTACTTAAAACTCGGCCTTGGCCTACTTGTCTTTCCATCCAAACACACCAAAGTAAAAAGGAAAAAAAAAAAAGTTCATAGCAGAGAAAATAAAAACCAGGCATCTTAGGCGGGTGGGGATGTGGCTCAGTGATAGTGCACTTTCCCGGCAAGTACAAAGCCCTAGATTTGATTCCCAGTACACAGAAACCAAAAACAGCAACAAAACCCCTACATCTCAAAACTCATGCCCTATAATACACAAAACAACCCCTTATCCTCACGAAAACATACTACCTCCTTTCTTCTACAACCTTCTCATGAGCTCAGCTGACTACCAAAACCCAGAATGGATTAGAATTGTAAATTAAGAGGGAAAGGGAATTCTCAGGGAGATAGACTCAAGAAAACTCTACAAACTTAACTACATACTAAGTTACATTATTTAGACCAATTGGGTGTGGAACAAAACATTACACATATCTCAACAAATACCACAGACACAAAAAATTCACCATTATGATCATGATTATCTAAGACATTAAAAAAATTAAATCTCATGTTTATATTCTGCTCAAAGAAGCAAAAATGAGAAAGTATCAATCTCTGAGCATGCTCAATGTATGAAGAACAATAAGCAACTTGCCTATAATTTCATTGATGCAATAACCTTGTAATGTTGGAATCAGTCCTATTTCCAAACAGGGCCATGAAGGCTCCAAGAACAGAAGTAAATTAAGTAATACAGGATAAAGTACAGACTTTTTAACTTCAGGTACCTGAAATACTTCCTTTGCTGCTTATTTTATACTATGCTGCTACTTGTTAAATAATTGCGTGTGTGTGTGTGTGTGTGTGAGTGTATGTGTGTGTTGGGAGTGGGATTTTATAAAGCCCTCTGGAACACAATCATCTTTAACACTACATTGCAAGCTGCTTTTTCAATGTGATAGTATTTTCTTCCAAATGAAAAATTCAGTGGAACTCCAACACCACACAGAAGCAGGGCTGCACTGGCGAAGGCAGTAGAAAGCCTAAAGCCCTGCCTCACCCCTACCTTGAATCCTTGCCTGCTCTTTAGGCATCTTATTTGCCAGAAATACACAGCCCTATAAAGCATCACAATGTTGTGAAAGGTTTGGGAGTGTAATAAAAATGCTGCCACAGTTAGCAGCAGCACCATAAGACTGCTCAAGACATACAGTGCCACTAAAATGTGTTCCTCTCATCGTATCACACAGTAGGCTTCACTTTTCTGGAGTTCTACAAATCTCTTCAAGGAAACAAAGAGAGGTACACCATTTCACAAAGAGCCTGAAGATACTCAAGTTGGTTTTTTCTAAGAGTACTGATAATATCATTTTCCTACTTTCCCAAAGACTGGAGTTACAAAAGAAAAATCAGGTATAAATCAATATAAAAATACAAATACAATAAAATATAATACATAAAAGACATACATAAAATATAGTAAATGCATTGTTCAGCCAGAAATCAAGAATTTATTTATTCATTTGTTATAGAAGCAAAAACATTCTAGCCTTAATTCCAGGAATATAACTTTGCAGGCAAGACTTTGCTGTGCCCTCAGGCCTTAGAGACAAGAGGTGAGGCATAAATATAAACTAATAAGATAGGTTCAACTGCTTTGAAAAACTCACCATGACTATACTTTGACATTTACACTGGTCTAGAGATGTTTTCTGAGAATTTTTCTTGAAGGTTTTCTTATAAACCACACGCAATTTAGGACAGGATGGCAGAATCTGGATAATTCAATGCATATCAAGGTCTATAATAAACTTAACATGACACCGATATCTATAAAGTCAGAACTGAAACATGACCAATGATAAGGGTTATGCAAAATAAGTATAAAGGTTTTTCACAATGTTTGACCTTTTTTTAATTGACTATAAAAATTTTCTTGACTTGATGGTCAACACAAAGCAGCGATCTGAGACGGAACCATCAGAGATAGCCCAGCCCACAACAGATGATCCTCCATTGTCCAAATTACTCAAAGCCGACTTTGTGGTCACAGAAAAAAAAAATGTTTGAGTTTCTCTTGGTGTTTGCTTCATTGTTTTAAGATGAAGCCATTTTTTGACCAATTCATTTGCTTGTATTACTTACATGAACCTTTGTGCGCAAGTGATAATTTAGGTCCCTCCCCCAAGACTGAGCAATATAATTAATTATAGGAAACATATGGAGAAGAAGAAAGAAAGCTATATCCTTGATATTTTTTTTATCTTTTCTAGAAGGTAATTTTGAGAACTCTGAATTGTTCTGTGGCTTTTAGTATATGTGCTGCTGAAGTGAGCACATGTTCTGCAGCTCTTTTAGAAAAAGCTATGTTTGATAGCAAACAATCTTTTTATTACAGCAAAATACCTATACTAGGTTTAATGCTTTAAATCCACTTATATATTATCTGCATCACCAAGTAGAAATGTGGGGAAATGAAAGAAGTCTCATTCAGTCATTATTACAGCAACTAGTCCTACAGGAGCACATGTGTTGGACTATGCGTAGATAGCTTCAAGGGTGAGTCTAACACAATGGAACTGGAAGGTGGGCGACATATCAAGAAGGAACTAGCGGGAGCCCTTGATTTTCTTCTCCATCAATTGAAGTCACTTTTTAAAAGCCTTTCATCCAATATGACTGGAAGCTGTGGTCAGATTCACAAGCTATTTGCAACCCATAATGTCATGACCATAGAATTCAGTCTGGATGCAGAATCTTGGAAGTTCCATAATTGTGCACAACACAAAAGAAGGAGAAATTTTCTTTCCCTCATCCTCTTCTAGGCCCAAAGATCAAGCACAAACTTTTTCAATTGAGCAAAGTTTTCCTCAGCCATCTGCTCCTCTCTATCATCAGAGCTACCCCTCCAAGGATGAACTGAACAGTATGATATCCCATACATCCCTTCCCACCAGGGGTCAGTTCTCATCCCAGGTCTGTATTATCACGACCATGCAGCAAAATCAGTCCTCACAAAGAAATTCCTAGGGCTTCATGCTAACAAGGCATGAGAAAGTAAAAGTGGTCAGAATGAGCTCATTCACACTATTGTGCTCATACTGCATTAGAAGTTAGTGACTTTGGAAGAGGATGCTTACCAATTTAACTCAATCTCTAGTTGGGAGAACTAGGGGGAGCAGAAGACTACACTGAAAACAAGTGCAGACGATGTAGGGGAAAATATTTTTGAGCAATGAAAGCTGGCTAGTAACTTGGCCAGCCTACTTGCTCTGAGAGTGGGTGCAGAGAGAAGGGCGGCCAGCCAGGAAGCTCAGGCCAAAGGGCGGTGGGGAAGGAAAGAGTTGTTTCCAAATTAGAGACACTGTCACTTCACGAAGATCTGTTCATATTTTGCATCTTTGCTATGGCATGTTCTACCTACTCCTAACTCCTAATCCCAATTTTTCTTTTCTGAATTTTCTGTGCCATATATATATATAGTACATGTTTTTTACATATGTTTTATATATAATGTATATATGTTTATATATATACAATGTATATATATGTTTTTAATATGTTTTATATATAAATAATGTATATGTGCACACATATATGTTATATATATAATGTAAATGTATATGTATATGTGGCTGGCTGATATTATGTTGTCGTCAGATTTTTTTTTTTTTTTTTGTCTTTTTGAGACAGGGTCTCACTATGCAGCTCAGACTGGCCATGTACTCATTTTGTAGCCCAGGCTGGTCTTTCTTAAACTTGCAATGATCCTCCAGCCTCAGCCTCCTGAGTGTTGGGATTACAGGCGTGAGCCATCATGCCTAGCTTGATTTTTGTTGTTGTAGTACTACAGATTAAACCCAGGGTCTTTATACTAAGCTACATGCCCAGGCCTTTCTGGTTTTTATTTTGAAATATAGGATCTGGATAAGTCACTAAATTACCCAGTCTGGGCTTGAACTTGCAATCCTCCTGCCTCAGCCAACCACAGTGCCAGGATTATAGACAAGCATTATTGTGCTTGGCAGTTCCTTTTTAAAAATACGGTATGTTGATGCCTTCTCTCTGGGAAGCCCTTAAAACAATGGAATTGTCTGCAATCATATCTCACCTTACATTGATTGATTTATTAAGATGGCCTTTCTTTCAATGAAGCTATCCCTCAAAAAAGACCTAAAAAAGTAACCCATACCAAAGTACCCAACACAGTGCTAAGTATACAGCAAAACTTCAAATACAGTAGTTGCTGGCTTTTTAAAAAATTTTATTTAAAAGGGAAAAATAAAGCAAAACAAAAAAAAAGGGTGGAAACAATATAGAATTTCAAAAAAATCAACAGTAAGAAATCATCAGTTGATACATTACATATTGTCTTCCAGGATGTAGTTGTTCAAGTTAGAAAATCAAAGCATACAAAGTGGACATTCAAACAGTAAGGCTGCAAACAGCTCCGTTCTCTGATCCAACAAAAACTTAGCAACATAATTATCATTCCTACACTCTTAAATATACATGCAGTTATAACCTTTAGAGCATCTGCTTTTCCTCCTTTTGCTTTTTAAGTCCATTATCTGTTTAATTATATCATGTTTCAGGTTGCTCAGTACCTTGCTGATCTGTTTTGTTGTTGTTATTTACTTAAAAATTTTTTTTTCCTTATTTATTATTTATTTATTTTATTTTGAAGGTAGTAAAATACAGCAGAACAAGACAGGACATAGCCAACTGAGGCAGTGCAGTGAAATTGGCACAGAACCTCACAGCAGGCCACCGGGACAACAGCAATAGGCACAATAGTACATCTGGTTTTCTTCACAATAGTTGTTCTTTCAATCAGGCAGAGCAATATCGAAGGAAATACCGAAATTACAAGAGCAGAATATTGAATAGAGCAATACCATTGATCAAAACAGAGCAAAACAGAGATAAAAAATTTGCCCTCAAAGAGATGGCAGAAGAAAATCCCCCTTATTTCCTATATCGCATATAATCAAATATGCAAGATATGCTCAGATCTCCGGCTCTCACTTGCTGGGGTGGGGTGGTGGTGGATGTTTGATTCTTAGCCCGCGCCCCGGGAAGGCTCACAGCTGCCCACCAGAGGGGTGAATTGGCTGCCCGTTTTCCCAGCGCCCCAAGGTCCAACATGGCACATCGTGGGTCTCAGGAAACTCTGATATGGTTCTCACCCTGAGGCAGTGCAGCTTGCCAAGCTGTGGCCGCTTACCAGAGCAGCATGCTGGCAGCTGCCTGTTTTCCCAGCGCCCCAGTAGTTGCTAGCTTTAAAGTCAGAAGAGTACATGAAAATGATACAGGGTCTATAGTTAATTAATAAATGAGTTACGTATTAAAAAAGAAATTCTACACTTAAAATTTCGTCACATGGCTATAGTGTTCAAATTTCAGGATCAGTGTCATCAAACTGTGTGTGTTGTGTATATGTGTTATCAGGGATTGAATTCAGGGTCTTTGCACTGAACTACACTCCCACCATCTCCTCTCCCTTTTCTTTTCTTTTTTCTTTCTTTGAGACAGGGTCTTGCTAAAATACTAAGTTCCCCCAGGATAGGCTTGAATTTGTGATCTTCCTACTTCAGTTGTCTACAGCATGGTACAAACTTTCATGAAAGCAAGAAACAATAGCAGAATCAAATATATTGGGTTTTTAATGTGAATTGCAGATTTCACTTTTCAAAGTGTTTAAAGCAATTTTCAGAAACTAAATAACAGGGAGCACAATTGGAGTATGCTTAAGTTGATGGTCGTGAAGTGAACTGAGAACTTCAAGAAGACTTTTGGCCCCTAGGACTGTACCACCAGGGGGTCGAGCACTCATCCACTCCATATGTACTATGCTCTGGTCATGTTAGATTTGCACAGATGCTACAATTTAATTGTAACGATAAATCAACCTTACGCATGGTGAGACAGAGGCTTGGGGAGGCTAAGTCCTTGTCTGAGGCCACAAGATGGTAGTAAATGAGCAACAACAAGATTAAGGTCAAGGTCTACCTCCAATGTTCTCGCTATTTCCACTGGGTAACCTGAATCCCTTCAAGAACTTTTTTTTTTTTTTTTTAACCTCCTCCAAGGAAAACAAATGAATTTGTCTTAGTGAGAAGAAATAAATAAATGATAAGAAAGAAGTGAAAACACCCAGTTCTCCAACAGTTATGGAGTCAGGGCAAGTAGGTGAGGCATTTGAAAAGCACTCAAGGAGAGTTAACATCAATTAGGTGGGAATTATATAACAAGCACTGACCTGGCACTTTCTATACATTCGATTTCATCCCAATTACCTTAAAGGTGATTATTGTACATATAAGGAAACTGAGGCCTAGGGAATCTCTAATGCTAATACAGAGTAAAATATAAAGTTGAGAGTTGCACTTGGTCAGATAGATTTCAAAACCTGCTTGCTTTTCACTGTTCCCGCTGCAAGCATGCTTCTTTTTCTTTCTCTTCTTCCCATATATGCCAAAAATTAAAGTTGGGAAAACACTGTTTTCTTCAAGAGCTCTAACTAGTAATTACATAGTGGTTCAACAAAAGAAATTTGCCTCCCTCAGGAAATAAAACTGTCATCTCAATCAAGGGATTTAATAGACAATTAGAGGCTTATGATGTAAATTTTTAAATGCTGTTACCCTTTGACCCCTTTTATGAATACAGTTGACATTTTTAGTGGCCATGTCACTGAGGCCCATAAAACAGGGAACTACCCATCAGTGATGGAGACACTGTTGAAAGCACCTACAAGATAGACTTGGTAGTGGCTTGTCAATGACATAAGGACTTAGTCCAGTCACAGAGGCAGCACAGTAAAAGAGATGCTAGAGAACTGAAAAAAAGGGCCACACTTTAACATAGGGTCAGTTTTGCTAGCTGGCTCAGATGCAGGTGCAATGCCGGTGATCAGCTCTACACACATAACAGTAACTCACAATGCTGATATCTGACACACAGATCATTAGGCAAACACACATCTGTCTAGAATAGTCACCATTTCTTTATGAAAGTTAGGCAAAAAGCCAAAGCTTTTCTCTTTAATGTAAAAGTTGATCCCTTTAGAACCTGTAATAAAACAAACCAGTAGTGGCTTCTAAGCACTGGATTCCATTCACATCTGGCTCTGTTTGTGAGCTAAACTCAGCACAAGTCTCCAGGGTCAACAAATGACCCTGAATAAAAATAGTCTTGGAAATCTGTCCTGGAGTAGGAAAGGAAACAAGGCGGCAGGGTGATTCACTCCAAATGGCAGCTCCAAAACCCAAATTCCCATTTTTGTCCCAATATGAAGCCAATGTGCAAAACAGGCACAGAGCAAACTGTCCTTTTCCAAATGCCTCCAAAAGTAGTTGCCAAAGAATTTCATATGGAAGCCAAAAAGATTTAATGTGCCATTCACCTCTCCTAAAAATCTAACTAGGGCTACTTTTAACTGGAGCTCTGAACCAGTTGCAGATAATACATCTGCTTGAAAGACCACCCTGGGCCTCTAGGAGTTTTTCCCCTGGCAAGCAAATGACCAAGAGTTACAGAAAAAAGAATACATGGTCAGCATGTATACATCTGTTTGTTGACTTTCTACTATTTGGTAATACATGTCTCCTTACCAACACACAGCTATGTTATACTAAAGTAAGCAGAATATTTTAGAAGATGTTATGCTTTTTAGAAAAAAAAATAACATTTCCACTGGCTAAAGAAGAATCAATAGTTAACTAATTGGTTAACTTATTTTAAGCTGTATTGAACATAGAGGTGACAAATTTTGCAGCATGACAAAAAGCCAGAGGTAGGTTCCCTTCTCAGCCATTCACTTGTGCCTTTCTTCCCTTTCCAAAGGCCTGGACTTAATTTTGCATTCATAATTTATAATTGTTTCTTAAAGATGATGGTCCCCAATAATACTGAGTTTCAAATACCAGAAAATTTGTATTCCCTCTGTATACAAGCTATTTGTCTTTGAGGATCTCACAGGTTGCAGATAATGACAACAGAATATGATACATTCTCTAACAGTGCCCATATATCCTGAGAGCATAAAATAAAATTAACCAAGTCTTGGAAGAATGGTCTTGGATGAGTAAGAATGTGACAGGCAGAGAACGACGGCAGAGATGAGGGGAAGAAGAGGACATTCTAGGGAGTGAGAAGAGCCTAGGGAGTGAGAAGAGCCTAGGCCAGTGGTTTTTCTACATTTGACAAGGTCTAGAGGCATTTTGTTTGCTGCAAATGAGAGGAAAGAGGTGTCACTGGCACTCGATAGGGTAGATGCCAGGGAAGCTGCTTGAACATCTTCAAAGCACAGGACAGCCCCCACAACAAAGCATTATCCAGTCCAAAATATAAAGAGTGAAGTTGAGAGCAAACAGATGTGTCAGATTAAAAATAAGAAGTGTGCTGGGGATGTAGCTCAGTGGTACAGCATTTGCCTAGCATGCAAGGGGCTGTGGATTCAGTGCTCAGCACCACAGAATAAAACAAACAAAAAAAAAACCAAAAGGAAACTGGGCATAGTGCCATATACCTGTAATCTCAGCACTTAGGAGGCCAAGGCAGGAGGATTGCTGAGAGTTCAAAGTCAGCCTGGGCCACATAGGGAGTTCAAGACCAGCCTGGACTAGACAGTCATAGCCTCTCTCAAAAAAGTAAAAAAACAAAAAACAAATAGCTTTGACAAATAGGGTTTCGAATGGCATCTCTTGTGGAAAAGAAAACCAGTAAGAAAAGATGAGCAATTAAATTTCCAAGAAGTCAGAATATAAGGCTGTGTAGATGCTTTATCCTTAAAACAGGAAGCAACAATAAAGTTAGGACTGGATCTTTGGAAACCTAACATACACTTCGTAGTTCTAATAAATGAAAAACACATCTCTCAGGGACTTAGCTCAAGTCTACTCTTACACATTCCTCCTTCCATGCAGATAGTTAGACAAAGACTAGGTAAGTGATCCATGCAGCTCACCTGGCAGGACTCTCAATCAGAGAGAGGCAAAGCTACAGTAATGCTGAAAGATCTCAAGAACAAAAATGGCCCAAGCAAAAGGAAGAGGAACCAAGGCTCAGGTCAACGATGGGAATGGCTACAAAGAAAGCAGAACATGGTTCAATGCTGTAGTCAGGGCTTCAAGTCATTATCAAAGTCATACACGTGAACTTCTCCTGATCATAAAGGCAGGAGGTATTCTAACAGGAATGTTACTCCTGGGCACAGATGCTTAAGAAATAGAATGCTGAACTCACTACCACCACTGCTACTACCTGAGGGAGACAGTGAGAGAGAGAGAGAGAGAGAAAGAGAGAGAGAGAGAGAGAGACAGACAGACAGACAGACAGACAGAAAGATGGAAAATGGAAAATGGAAAAAGAGAAAAAGGAAAGGAGGAGAGAAGAAGGAGAAGAGACAGAGACAGAGATAGAGGTCAACTCTTTTCAGTAAGAGACTTCTTGGAGGAGAAGGCAGCCCTCAAGATACTAGAAGATTGTGAAATTTCTCACATATGCTAACTCACATTGACCCATACCACCCTTTCATATTACTGCATCCAGATCCACAGAAGCACACCCACAGAGAAACCAGGTGTGCCGTGCAGCTCACCTGGTAGGACTATTAAAGAGTATCTTATCTTTAAAGATAATAATAGTAATGAGAAAATTACATAAAATGTAACAGATGCTTTAAAAAAAATCAAGCTTTTGCTCCAAGAGGGAAAAGGAAAGCCAGAAGAGTAGCAAAACAAGGAGATAATTCTTCTGTTTTTGTTTTTGTGGTATTAGGGATCAAATCCAGAGCCTTGTGCATCTAAGCAATTACTATACTCTCAGCCTTGAGAAGACCGTTTCAAGCAGCAATCCATAAAAGCTTTATAAAAATTAACTGAAATATTCCTTCTTTTTCTCCCTCTACAAAAATTGTCATAAAGGAATATACTATGTGCCTAGCATTGTACTAGTTACTACTGTTGAGACAATTAAAATTTCAGTAACAGAGACTCCTGAGGCCAGGCATGGTGGCACGCCTAAAATTCCAGCACTTAGAGGCTGAGGCAGGAGGATCATTGCAAGCTCCAGGTCAGCCTGGGCTATACAGTGAGTTCAAGGGCAGTCTGAATTACATGGTGAGACTCTTGACTCAGAGAATCCAAAAAAAAAAGAGAGAGAGAGAAACCTCTAAAGCAACTGCAGCCTTACGTGCTTTGCTGTATGTTACAGTCTGCAAGTGAAGGAATCCAGCCATGCAAAAGAGCCAGGTGGAAAGCAGAGGCTAGGACATTCCAGACAGGGGAGTGACAGCAGTACCTGAAGTGTAGAAAGGGCAGGCATGATCACGTGCACACATGGGAATTTCAATCACACACACAATCTACTCACAGAAGAAACACAGTCCATTTCACCTATATTCTGTCACAAATACGTGTTCAGAATGGCACAAACCACTGCTGTTCCAGGAGACAAAAACAAACACTTGCACACTGTCTCATAGTATCTGACCTGCAGTGATGGATTCTGGTCAGGTTAGGCCAATAAAGTGAAATATCCATGGTACTCAGCTGTAGAAGCCCAGGAGTTCACACACTAACACAAAGTGGCCTGAAGGGGTGGCCAAGTGAAATGAAATTCAAAGTCAGGAAAAGGATTGTTTCATCTCTGAATCAGGATTTATAGCTGGAAAAGATGGGATGGCACTGGTATTTATGGGCCAAAGAAAATTAACTACTCTAACTTATAAGAAAATCGTGAACAACAACTGATCTATACAGTGAGAACTACACTTAATTCTCAGAGCTATGAAGGACACACAGACAGATACACACATCTGAACATCCAGAATCTTGACTGACATGATGATTGGGTAGAAAAGCAGACCCAGAAACCTGGTACTGGCCAAGAATCATGCTAATGAGAACTGGTGATTCCTCCCACAGACTCCCTAAAACCACCTCCTTCCCCTCCAGACAACTTGGCTTATTCACGGTGACCCAAACAGAGTCGGCTTTCATGCCACCTGCCTCTGCTCATACTACTTTATCTACCTGGAATGTTCTCCACCCACATGTCCTCCTAGACAAGTGTGTACTACCCATCCTCAGGGACTCAGATTCTTCTGTATATGGTGCCTCTGACTCAACCTATGGCACCTCGTCCTCTTCTGAACTTCCAGAACAATTAGTTTGTATGAGTACTTGGCAAATAATCACCTAAGTTCTATAAAGCTTATCTGTTCTGTTTTCTTGAACTGTTCTTGAAAGCAATAGAAATTTTCATGTTCTCCCTGTTTCACTGACATGCCACCTCTTTAAGAGATAAGCAGCATACTTGATTCAGTTGTTTGGTTCTACCTGCTGCAGCCTCTAGAGCACCTTGAGTAACATAGAATTTTCCCTCCTGTGCACAAAAGAGTTAAGTTCACCTTAGGAATTGAAAGATTCAAATGTGACACATAACATTTAGAGGCTTTGCAACCAATGAATGTGAAATCCAAAAAAAAAAAAAAAAAAAAGGAAGAAAACATTTCTAATTGACTTCCTCCAATTTATTCAGAAAACAAAACAAACGCAAAACATTGCCTCATGTGCTCAAAGCACTGGGTTTGATTCCCTAGCACTGCCAAAATACACACACACACACACACACACACACACCCCACTAACAACAAATTTAAAAAGCCAGAGAGATTTAATCTTGTTACAAAGAAATATAGTTCTACAAACTAATGTAACTCTAAGACATCAATTTCAAATTTGGAAAATGTTTGCATTCTGGCTAAGCCATGTATTTGCTAGAGGTCACTTATGAAGGCTGAAATGAATGGCTCCATATTCGACTATTACTACACACAGTGTCTTGTACACAACATGTATTTAATAAATATACTTAATGTCTGATAAACTGAAATGATAAGCCAAGAGTAATTAAATTACAAAGGCATTTCTCAAAGTAGATTGCTTCTTTTCTGGGGGAGAGGAGTGTAATTTCTTAAACAATGTTAAACAGGGCTGGGGATTTAATTCAGTGGCAAAGCACCTGCCTTGCAAGAGCAAGGTCCTGAGTCCAATCCCTGGTAACAATAACAATAATAATAATAGTAATTTTAAACAAACAATTTATGAAATTACTGTTTAATTTACCTCTTTATCTGCTTTCTATGCACTTGGGAAAACTATGGGCACCTGGGAAAACTAAACATTATTGCTAATAAGTATTTGGCAGACACTAACCTTTGGTGTTACATGTATTAACTAACCATCAGGACAACTCAATTATATAGATAAGATCAAGGCACAGATTTGAGTAACTTGCCCAAAGACCACAGTAAAAACATGGTAGAACTAGACTTTGAATCTCAACATTATTCTTAATCATAATAGAAGATAGTGGCTAAAGCTGATGTGGAGGTATGTCATTTGGGTTGATTAATTACGGCATTTGGGATTTCTATGAGATAGGTCTTAACTTTGGTGAAAAAAAGAATGTAACATGCTACCATAATACCATGTGTGTAATAAATGGACTACAGTTGGACTTCTGTATCTGCTGGTTCCTCATCCTCATATCAACTGAGGATCAAAAATATTTGGGAAATGTGCCCAAGCTGAAGATATACAAACTTTTTCTCATCACTATTTCCTAAGTAATATAGAGTATGACTACCTACACAGGATGTATATTACATATTACAAGTACTCTAGAGACACATAATATATATAAGATATAATATATAAAATATATTGAAGGATATGCACAGGTTATTTGCAAATATAGCAATGTTTCTTATCTGAAATTTCACTTCCTGCAGTTTCAGTTATCTGTAACTGATCAACAAGAATGGTACTATACAATACTTTGAGAAAGACCATATTCATATAACTTTTATTACACTATTTGTCATAATAGTTCCACTTTATTGTTCCAATTTTAGTATATGTGCTGCCAAAGTGAACACAACTTTATTGTTTTTCTTACTGTGCCCAATTTATAAATTCAACTGTATCACAACATAGCATAAACTAGAAACTATACTCATAAGTGAAATAAATCATACTTGCATGTGTAAACATAGTTTTATCTCCCTAGTGTGAGAAGCTGAAAGAAATGAAAGAATATATATATGTATATATATATATTTCATATACATATAAAAGAGAGTTAAGATAGTTATACTACTAATTTCTCTTAGTTCATTGAAAAGGAAGGTTTGTGCTAATATTGCTTGGACAATTAATACAGGTATCTTGTCCTCTGAGTAACTAACTTAAAGATAACAATACACAATGTATTAATCATTGTTACCCTCTAATGATTGTTTTAAAATTTTGAGTTTTTCTCTTTTAAAAAAAGAAAACACATAGCATATACAGAATTTGGTATTATAAGAGGTTTTAGGCATCAGTGGAGCAGGGGGTGTCTTAGAGCATATCCCCTGCAGAAATGAACAGAGCACTGTACCACATCCTTTGATGTAAGGAACTGCAGCATTCTCAGATTTTAGACTCATAGGAAGTCCTAGCAGCAACCCGGGGATGGACAATTTAGATACTACTATGCAACACTGTATTCAGAAAGTGTAGCTTTGAAGCTGCCTTTGGAAATCTTGGAATCACAGAATGAGCACTGAAGGAAAGCTGAGAGATGCTCACTATTTTACATATGCGGAAACTGAGGTCCACCAACCAGCCAGGTGTAGAACTCAGGTTTGTGGTCTTGTTCAGATACATATCGAAGCCTGATCAAGAAAAGACAAGGCTCTGTGTGCTTTGCAATTTCAAAGATTAAACTAGTGTTTTCTTAATTCTTAAATTAGAGTTGACAGGAGTAACTAATATTAAGAAGTGGAGTTAGTGAAGTATCCAAACCTAGATTATGATTTTCACTTTATGAATTTAAACAGTAATGTTAGGCTATAAATTTTACAAGAAATGAGGCAAAGCTTCCAGGAACCTCCCCCACAATAGCTATTTCGAAGCTCCATTTATTGTCATCTTTTAAAAGTCACACTGCTTTAAAGCTGTACTACTCTATCAAGAACGAAATAATCACACGTAGATTTATAAAACAAATTCTTCTTGGAAGCCCATCTCAGGGCGTTGAGTTGTGACTACATTCTCAAGGATGTCAGTAACACAAGGACTCCATCCATAACTCCCTGAAAAAACTGAAACCATGAATGCCTTGTCAAATTCAGACAGTTTATCTTGGCACTGGCAAGCATAGCAGTCTCTTCGATGTCTGGAAACGTGTCTAATTAGGTTTCGCTAGTAACTAAAAAAAAAAAAAAAAAAGCCAGTGTCTCAGAACAGACAGGCAGCTCAGAGATCACTCCAGAGCATCCTGAATGACATGATGGAACAAAGCCAGGAAAAAAAGAAAGCGAGCAAGAAAAGAAGCAAATATGAACTAGGGAGGAGATTGCCAGGCCCTCTCCAAAACAACTCTGCAGTCAGTCTTCCTCGCGGCTACCGCGGACACCAGGACTCGCTGTAAAGTTTTTCTTTTCCCTCAGTTTTGTTTCCATGAAGTCAGCGGCCCCGCCCACACCTCTCACCTGGCGCAGGGCAGGCAGGAGCGCAGCCCCCCAACACCTCCAGCTCTGAGAGTCCCTCACGTCCCCAAGCCAGACAACGCCCGGGTACAGATCGCACCTTCACGAAACAGCAGCGCACGCCCCTTAACCCCCACGCTGCACCCCAGAAAAGGCGACCCTAGAGCCCCGCAGAGCCCTGACACCCCGAGTCCGGCCGCGCCCCGGGAGCGCCCCTGCCGGCCGCCGCTGCGCCCTCACCTGAGCTTGAGGTTGGCCATGAACTCGGGCATGGAGACGGTGTCCATCAACACGAAGTCCGCCTTGCCGAACTCCAGGCTCTCCTGCTCCGCCATGGCGCCGGCGCGCGGGCAGCGGGCTCAGGTGGGAGCAGCAGGCTCAGGTGGGCGCGCTCGGGCCGCGGGGGCTGGGCCGGGGCCGCGGCGAGCTCGGGCGGGGCCGCGCCGCGGGGCTGCCGGGAGCGGGAAAGGGGCGCGGACGCGACAGAGGACACCCCGCCGCTCCTCAGCGAGCTCTGGGCCGGCGCGGCTCTGGGCGCGCGTACCCGGCGTTTCCGCTCCTCCCGCAGCCGGGACCCAGACGGAGACGGCGGCGGCTGGTCCCGCCTCTGGCCGTGAAGTCCCGGCCCCGCCCCGCCCCGCCCCACCCCGCCCGCCTGCCTCTCGGGCTCCGCCCCGCGGAGGAGCCCGCCCCCGCCGCGCCACAGCCACCGCCTCCTCACCTGGGCGGTGCGCACGCTCGGGGCGGGGGCGCGCGTCTTGCCGACGGTAGCGCCTGGGCGGCAGCGCCCCCTACTGAGCAGACTCTGGGATATCGGGCGGTTGAGTGTTGGGGCCATTAAAGACGCTAGGTAGAATCCGTTTTCTAAAACTGCTGGCTTCTGTCTGAGACCGACTAAGTCACAGATGTAGTTTTGTAGAGTTTTGACCAGTATTAGTCATTGTAATTCTGTCATCTTTTATCAAAGCGCTCTCTCTTTCGTGTGTTCACGCACCACCCATCCCTGAAGCGATTGCTCAAGCTAATATTTTAAGAACACTGAATATGCCCAGAGCTAAATTCTAAATGTCTTACCGAACTCAAGGCATAGTTAGGACTGGAAAAGCTGCAGCTTCATGCAGGTCTTTTGCCTTGAGCACCAGTGGCCTGCCCAGTTCCCAGTTGTCCAATTTCTTCTCCACTCATCTGAGTGTGCCATCAGACTTTACCTTATGTTATTAAGTTTTTAGTATACCGATGTATCATCTCTCCGGGATTATTGCAGACCATGTCTATTTTTTTTTAATCGGTACCGGGGATCGAACTTATGCAGACCATGTCTTACACTTCTTGATATCCCTCCTTGGCATCTGCCAAACAAAAACACAACATTATAGTGCCTCGTGCACATAAATATAAAACCCATCCTGGTCCCATGGCATGCAATGAGTTGTAAGTGGTTTCCAAATCATAGATCCATTGAGTGTGCTTGGAAAATTCTTGTACAACATAGAATGCGTTTTCCAGTGAAAATACAAAGAACATTCTAAGGCATCTCCTCTTCTCCAGTCCTGTGTTCCTGTTAGGACCATCTTCTGCTGTAAAATCTGCTAGGAAATCTAGAGACCTCCAAGAACCTGGCTGGGCTTCAGTTCTGTGGCTGAATTTGAGATGAGTAAAATGTACTGAAAGACCTTGCTGAAGGCCTGTTTCAGCTGCCAGCAACCCACACTTGCCAAGAGAGAAGAAAGTGGCTTAATCACTTCGTAGGGAACTCTTCTGCCACAGGAAAAGTTTCCTGGGCCCTGGCACAGACAGGGCTATCCAGGGTGCAGTCTGACTACCACTAGCAGCTTCCCTTCTACAGAAGACACCTGCTGGATCACAGTCCTCATGGTGGAATAAGGTCTCTGGGTCACACACTTCCTGGGTTGGACTTTCCTGTGCTTGAGTCACTTGTGTGAGTTTGGGCTGTGCTTAAGCAGGTAATTTTACAATGTGTCTGCATTCTTAAAATGCTGCTGTGCTTTGACATACATAAGCAGAACTGAGTCTCAAAACAAAACAAACAAACACACAAACAAACAGAAATAGAACTAAAACTCTGTGCATTTTGGAGTAACCAGGGAAGATACTCCAAAGCCCACTGGTAAATGAATATGTGTGTTCTCTGAGTTCTGAGATTATTGGAAATCGGGACAAAATCCCAGGCACCAGGAAAAGCAGCATCAAAGCCTGCAGATGATGAAAGAAATACATAAATTGTCTGGAGGTAGGAAGTCTAGCGGGTGACTATGTGGTTTTCAAATGGCCAAAATAAGAACATTTTACTATCATTAGTATCTTGTACAGGAAGCCAAAATATAAAACACATGCAATAATATGTGCAAAGGGTATTTTATTAACTATGTATAAACCAAAATTAATATAAACTCAAGCATTGAGACCAATGAGTCTCTTTTGATGAATTTCAGTTTGTCCAATGAGGCTCACCACTGACTTATGCTTTGAGATTCTAGTTTACTTTTGTATGTTGTTTTGGTTGTACAGTATCAAAGAAATTTGTATTCACATGGTTTAGCAGTAATTCAATATAGTTTCAGACTTTTTTTTAAGGTCAGTGCAACCCTATTAATTAGTGACACATCTTCAGAGTTCAAATATACATGCAGAAATGGGACAAGAGGCTAAATACTAAGGCCTATATTCAAACAAAGTAAACTAGAGCAGTTTGGCCCATTTTAAATCTCTCTTATGGTAAAACTTGAATATAAATACATTTGGATATGTAAGCTTTTGTTGCAGTTTAAAATATACTATCCAGGCACAGCAATCCTAGTCACTGGGAAAGGTAAGGGAGTGGGACTGCAAATTTGAAGCCAGCTGAGGCTTCATAGTGAGACCCTGTCTCAAAATAAGTAAATAAGTAATAACAATTAAAATTAATGTGCTATAAAGAAAAGTTTACATCATCAGTAATAAGATACTAACGTTATAAACTTCCTGATATGGTCTTCTGAAAAAAGACACAATATTGCTGTCTTGCTAAAAATACATAAACTGAGTCTAATAATGAAGGAATATTGAATGTACCTACAGTAAGAGGCATCTTGCAAAATGATTAATCTATACTCTTCAAAACCATCTCAGAATATTAAAACAAAAAGGCATATGTACTGGTCCAAATTAAAGGAGACCAAAGAATCAGGCATGGTGGCATATGCGTGTACTCCCACAACTTGGGAGGCTGAGGCAGGAGGATTGCTGTGAATTTGAGGCCAGCCTAGACTACATAGTTAGATCCTGTCTCGACCACTCCCTCCACACCCAAAAAGAAGACCAAACAGACATCACAGCTAAAGGCAATGTGTGATCTTGGACTGGGAAACCAGAAGATATGAAGGATATTATCAAGACAATTGGTACAAATAGACTATATATTAGATAACACTGTAATGGCAATGTTAGTTTTCCTAAATTTAATCATTGTACTGTAAGAGAATATCCTTGTTCCTAGCAGCAGATATCTGCTAAAGTACTTAGGAGATGTACTGGTCAAGCTTTTTGGTTGCTGGGACCAAATACCCAACACCCACAACCTAAAGGAGGAAATGGTATATTTGGCTTACAGTTTAAGGGGATTTAGTCCGTGGTGGGCAGGCTCCAAGCAAGAAACATTATGGTGGAAAGGCTTGGTAAAACAGGTTGTTCAGTTCATGGTCAGTGAGAAGCAGCTCAGGAAGGGGCCAGGAACTAGATATGGTACCCAAAGTACATTTGTGTGACCCACCCAGACACACCTAGAAGAGTGCTTTACCAATTCCTTAAATGGCTCCCACGCCAATCAAGTCAAAAATTAAGCTTAACCATCACAGGAGAAAGCAGTACGGTGTCTCAAACTTTTGGCAAACTTAACAATTTTTATTATGATAAGATAAAGAGGAGGATGTGGAGATATATTTATATAGAAGTAGATAGATGTATAAAACAAAGGTTAACAGTTGGTAGAATGAATATATGTGTGGGGGGATTCTTTACACTGTTCTTAAAACTTCCATTTTGAAATGTAAAGGACCAATAAATAAATAAATAAATAAATAAAGAGACCATTTTGAAATATAAAGTTAAAAAAATTTAAAAGTGTTCTAAAATTTTAAAAGTTTATCTGGAAAATATCAAATGGCATTCAAAAATGAAAGTAATATCACAAGTTTGCAGACCTTCCAGAACTGAAGAACCCGAAGATACTTTGAAAACACAGTCTGGGATGTCTGTTAGCGCTGCCTGGCGTTGATGTGCTAGGAGGTTACGAACACTGACAGGCAATTCTAACGGCAAAAGTAGTTGAATGTTTACTTTAGTTTACAAATATGTCCATGTGCTCCCCAGGGAATCCATCCCATTCTCTGCCTGAAATTCTCTTCCCTGCTGTCCCACCCCTCGCTCCTATGGCCTGTCTCACTTCTGCTCATCTCTCAGCTGCCAGCTGCAGCATCATTTCCTTCAGGAGGCCTTCCGTGGTCTCCCCATCAGAGCTGGCTGTCACTCCTTTATCCCCCCAGTGTCTAACAAGGGTACCAGTGCCCTTGAGCCTATTTGACCATCTCTTTTTTTAATTTTTAAGGGCCTTAAGAACTAGAATCCCAGGCTGTTCTTTTAGGTAACTCTGGTGCTCAGCAGCACAGCTCTAGGATATGAAGCTTTTCATAAACATTCACTTGATAAGTGAATGTGGAATGGTCTGTGAAACTATGAGTCATGTAATGTGGGCTTATAAATACACTCCCTTGAAAGATTTTCTGCATGAAAATCAGTCAGCATACGGAGCATTTTCCTTACTCCCAACTTTTGCCCTGGAAGCAGATCTCAAGGCTGTGTTTACTTTTCCTACCAGGGCCAAGTCTGCACACTGTGTTCATACTGATCAAAATCTGCTCTTCTGAAAACCCCCTCTGTAGTGGCCGGCTAGTGCAGAGGGTCTGCTCCAGGTTATCAGCGAGGATCAGCTCTGCGTTTTTCACTGTGAGTGTTTGTCCAGCTTGCTTCGGGGGCCGCCCCACCCTCTCTAATTTCTCCCCTCGCTAGAGCTCTGTGCCTGAGGAACATGACCTTTTAGTGTGAATCTAGGCAGACAGAACAGGAAGGCTAGCAGGAAAAAGCAAAAACAAAAACAAAACTCCCAGCATAGGGGCTAGGGATTTAGCTCAGCAGGCATAAGCACCTGCCTTACAAGCATGCAGTTGTGAGTTCGATCCCCAGTACTGACTGAAAAAGAAAAAGAAAAAAAAAAACCAAAAACTCCCAGCATATTCAAATGGCATTTTATAAATTTAGTTATAAGCTCAAATTATTATAGAAGAGAAGAAAGAGGCAAATTTACTTTACAAATTAACTTCATAAATTACTCATAACCATATCGAATAATTTGAAACACTTTTCTTAGGAAATATCCAAAATAACTTTTTCCCTTTTAATGGGTAATAAAGGAATTAAACTAATAATACATCAAAGGTAGCATATATACTGTCTGTGGTCTCTGAAAGCCTAAAATTTTAAAGTAAAAATAGACCATCTCTGATGCCATTGGTGACTTTTGTTTACCTGTAAACCTCTACTCCTCTGATCACCTACCTGACATTCTGAACACCTCATAGAGCAGAGGAAAGGAAATTTTCATGGCTGGGGTCACTGCTTATAAGTCACGCTGAAAGTCTAGGAAGTGAATTTAAGTGTTCGGTGTCTTACCTCTGGCTCTTAAAGACAGAGCCCCAGCTAAACCAATTGCTTAGATTTGTTTCCAAGTCCTAGGGATTCCTCCTTCCCACTGTCTCTGATTCATCTGTGCTTATGTATTTGTGACAGTGGAGAGTTGGGGTGCAGTTGTTCTTTGGCTTTTTGGAATGACCGATGCCCCAGGCAAAGTTCTTTTTAACTAATCAGACTAAGTCCAGAGGAAGTTGAGAGGTGTCAGGTGAAGAGGGAGAAACATAGTAAGAAGAGACAAAAGGAGCTGCCCCTCAAGCCTTTTGCGGGGAATAGGTGAACAAGATGCTAACTATCAATTTGTAGGTTTCATCATCCTTTGGTGGAGAAGTAAGAACTTTCTTTCCAAGACAAATATACCAAGTAAATATGTTAAACAATTTGACACAGATTCCCCCAAGAACAGACCTTTCTATAGACCCCAAAATTAGAACCTCTGGGCTAAGATAAAGATCACACCGTGCACCCTAACCACTGGGAAATGGAGAAGAGACTTGAGCAAATCATCACCGCTGGAATGCTGTGAGTCACCAGACAGGAACTGTCCTGATAACTCATCCCTCTGTGTGTACAGAGGAGCCACAGATTTCAGGCCACAGGAAAAATGGAGTCAGAAAGTGGAGGCAGCCATATAGGCTGGAATGCCCTCCAGAATTACTTCTGATGGTGATGATATTCTGGCTACAAACATTTCCCTGGAATACATCCTCTTTGCTAATTGCAGAAATGATTATTTCACTGGGTTGGAGCTGGAGACTCCCTAGGACAGAGGCCATAGTCCTTAAACGATGCCTGGAATACATATTAGTTGACTCAAATGGATGCTTTAATTAGCCAATTAATTAATTAGTAAATAGATTTACGTAGCTGTATTATGTTTTAAGGGCTACATGGCCTTCCTCTAAGTCCCAATGTGGGCAATCACTATATCTGAAGCTATTCTGGCCACTGGAAGTACTCTTAGGGCTAGAAAATTTGAGAGTGCCATAGAAGCCCATCAGAGTGAATACAAAATGTATTTTATGTTTGGCTCATGCATTGATAATGCCTTAAGGCCAAATGTATCAAGCTTTAAAGTCCATGAGTCACTTAGGGATTTAGTCAAAATGTACATTTTGATTCGTGGGTCTGGGACTTGAGATAGTGCAGTTTTTGCAGGTACTCAAGTGATGTTAATGCAGGTTCTAGTGGTCGCCTCACTACACATTACGTAATGAGATTCTAAGGATCTTGGTGATCCTATGCTTAAGTGCCCTCCTTTTCAGCTGGGACAACTGAGTCCCAGGAAGAGCAGCTGACTTTGAGTAAGTCAAAGTAAGGCAATGGAAGAGCAGAGATCAGACTTAAAATTTCTCTTTTGGCTGGCTGGGGGTTTAGTTCAGTGGCATAAGCACCTGCCTTGCAAGTGCAGGTCATGAGTTCGATCCCTGGTACCAAAAAAAAAAAAAAAAAATTTTTTTTTTCTCATTTGGGTAATAAGGTGGTTTTTACTATCTAACATGAATATCAAGTTACAAGGTTTCTCTTGTGAGACTGAGAGTGAGAGGTAAATTAGGGAGAAAAAAGGGAGCAGTGCTGTGTTTTCTCTGGGTGGCCTGTTACCTCTCTTCCTACCCCATTCCTACACATGAGGATGATGTCTTCCTTTTCCACCCTCCTTTTTTCCGAAAAGTTCAAAGTTGAGGTTAAAGAAGAGATATTTTTGAGCCTAAGAGAAAACTATTCCAACTCTTTCCTCATTCTGCGTTATAGAATAGCAGGCCAAGGCAGGTCACTAAACTAGAGTTTCTCTTCCCCAAGGCAAGTCATAGAAAGTCTAATCTTTCCCTGCCTCTCTGTCCTGGAGCAGACCATAAAGAAATTCCCTGGTTTATATTGTCTGGTAGTAAATCTTAAAAGCCCAGTTCAGATGGGATACTGCTCCAAACTGCACAAAAAGGTCAAGACATCCTTCAATCATGTCTACGCAATGAAGTCTTCATAAAAACCAAAATGGTGGACTGGGGAAGTAGTATAGAATTTGCCTAGCATATGCAAGGTCTTGAGTTTGATCCCCAGCACCCACACACTCTCACAAACAGTGAGATACCATCTCCTGGGTGTGATGGACCATGCCTGTCATCACAGCTACTCTAGAGACTGAGGCAGAAGGATCACAAATTTGAAGTCAGCAAAGACAACATAACAAGACCTTGTCTTGACATTTTAAAAGGGCTATGGATGCAGCTCAGTGATAGAGTATGTGTCTCACATGCTCAAGACCCTGGGTTTGATCCTCAGTACCACACATACACACACACGCACACACGCACACACATCACACACACATCACAAAATCCAAATGGACAGGATCTGGAGATCTTCTGGCTCGCTTGAATGCATGGCAGTTTCTAGAAGACAGCATGTGAAAGGGAGCTCCACACCCCTCCCACACTTCTTGCCCCTCTGTGTCTCTTCATCTGCATCCTCAGTCTTGTGGACTGAGTTCTCCACCTGTGGGATCTGACACTATCTCCAGGTAGACAGTGAACTGTAGCAGAGGCCGTTAGGATTTTGGAGCAAGGCTCTGCTTTCACTTGTGGATGACTACTCTCCCTTTGCAAAACAGCTTCTGGTCTGCTGTTGCAGTGGACTTATTGGAAGCTAAACACTTAATCAAAGGCAACTCAGGTTATCATGCAACTTGAGTTGCCTTTTATGAGCTGTTTATTACCTAATCTGCCAAATCATAAACCTGAGTATGCATAGCAGCAGTCCATCATTAAATGGAAGTAGTATACATGTGATGGAGCCAGAGCAGGTCCAGAGGGCACAAGTCAGTTACATGAAGAAGTTGCCCAAATCCCCATAGTTCCTACTCCTGCCATCCTGCCTTCTGTCTCTTGCCTTATGTTCCCAGCATGCACCTATGGCCTCATAGGGTGTACTATATGATCAGCTGTCAAAGGAAGGTTTACAGATGGTTCTGCATGTTATGCAGGCACTCCCTGCAAGAGGATGGCTGCAGCATTACACCCTATTTCCATGATTTCTCTGAAGGGTAGTCTTCATATTGGGCAGAACTTCAGGCAGTGCAACCACCTGGTAGTATATTTTTCCTGGAAGAATAAATGACCAGGTGTGACTAAATACTGATTCATGGGCCAGCCAATGTCTGGTCAGATGGTCATGAACTTGGAAGGAACATGACTGGAAAATTGGTGACAAAGATATTTGGAGAAGAGAAACGTGGATAGATCTCTCAATATGGGTATGGGATGT
Organism: Hydrochoerus hydrochaeris; assembly: GCA_004027455.1. Taxonomy (NCBI): domain Eukaryota; kingdom Metazoa; phylum Chordata; class Mammalia; order Rodentia; family Hydrochaeridae; genus Hydrochoerus; species Hydrochoerus hydrochaeris. The sequence goes on along the minus strand of PVLA01001617.1, from coordinate 235,696 downwards.
ATAGGTATTTGTATATCATATAAATGCTCACCAAAAAGCATTCTGGTCAGTGGAAGAGGACTTTAATAATCAAGTGGATAGTATGATGCTGAAGATAGCAGTCCACCTCTTTCTTCAGTCACTCCTGTCATTGCCCTATGGGTTCATGAACAAGTCTCCATGGCAGCAGGGATAGAGGTTATGCTTGAGATCAGCAACATGGACTTCTACTTACCAGACCTATCTGGCTACAGCCACTGCTGAATGTCTGTTTTGCCAGTAGCAGAAATCAATATGGCACCATTCCTGGGGGTGATAAGACAGTGACCTGGCACCAGGTTGACTATATTGGACTACTGTCATCATGAAAAAGGCAACTCTTTGTCCTTATTGACATAAGCACTCATTCTGGGTATGGCTTTGCCTTCCCTGTATGTAATACTTCTGCCAAAACTAACATGTTGATTTACAGAATGGCTTATCCACCATCAGAGTATTCCACATAGCATTGCACTGGGGAAGTAGTACGGAATTTGCCTAGCAAATTCCCCAATGTATATTTTGTGGTCAGAGGCAATGGATCTCATACTCATAAAGTTCACTTGTCTTACCATGTTCCTCATCATCCAGAAGCATTTGCATTTATAGAAAGGTGGAATGGCTTTTTGAAGACACAGTTAGAGCACCAGCTAGATGGCTGTAGTTTGCAAGGTTCTTCATATGGATGTATATGCTTTGAATCAGCGCTTACTGTATGGTACTGTGTCTCCCATAGCCAAGATTCATAAGTCCAAGAATCAAGGAATGGAAATGGGAAAGGGGCCACTCACCATTATCCCTAGAGATCACTTACAAAATTTTTGCTTCCTGTTTCCCACCACTTTATGCTCTGCTGACCTAGAAGTCTTATTTCCAGAGGAAGGAAGGCTTGTACCAGGAAGCGCAATGGTTCAACTGAACTGGAAGCTAAGACTTCCCCTTGGACATTTTGGTCTCCTCAAACTTCTCAGTAAACAAGCTAAAAAGGGAGTTACTGCTGGGCGTGGTGGTACATACCTATAATCCCAGCACTTGGAGAGGTGAGGCAGGAGAATCACTGAAATTTTGAGGCCAGCCTCGTTTACATAGTGCCTTCAAAGCTAGCCTGAACTATATAGTAGTATAGGATCTCCTAGATAGATAGGTAGATAGATAGATAGATAGATAGATAGATAGATAGATGATACAATGTTGGCAGGGGTGATTTACTCAAATTATCAAGGGGAAATTGGACCATTAACTCCAGAGTGGAAGAAAGGAAGAATATGCTTGGAATACAGACTCCTTAGGGTATGTCTTACTATTATGATACCCTGTTATTAAGGTCCATTGGATACTACAACAACCGAACCTAGGCAGTATGACAAATGGCCCAGAACCTTTAGGGATAGAGGTCACCCCACCAGTGAAGGAACCAAGACCCGCTGAGGTGTTTGCTGAAGGCCAAGAGAATACAGAACGGGTAATAGAAGAAGGTGGTTATAAATACCCTCTACAACCGTGTAGCCAGTTGAAGAAACAAGGACTATAGTTGTAATTGTTTTCTCTTAGTCTGTTAATATGCTTCCTTTGAAATGTAACATTGACAGTCTTAATGTTGGTTCTTAAATATTGTTAAACCTATGCTATAATGTTTAAGTTATAATATATTAGGAGTAGCATTGTCCAAAGAAACACTTGTCTTTTTATTCTGGGAAGGGAACTAGTGCATTTCCATTTGTATGTGAGATAGTTATACAATGTTAGGTGTAATTATGAGTTTGTATCTGGAGACGAAGTATGGTTTATGGAAATGTGTCTGGTTGTCAGGGTTGATTGTAATAGTTAACTGTTGTGTTGGTTTGAGTAAGAAATGCACAATCCATTGGCTTAGCAGAGTTCTGAATGTAATTGAATGGATTTATTAAAAGCGGGTGTGAGTGGTATCACCCAATAGGCTTGCTGCCTGAATGGAGTATAAGAGGGAAAAAGGGAAGGCTCACTTCTGTTTCTTTAGAGGTGCCTCAGTCTTTATCTTTACCTTAAAGGTCCTTCTTCTGGCTTCCAGCACAAATTCTTCAGCCTTCCAGTGCAAACCCTTCAGCTTCCTGACACAGACTCATATGGGACTTTTCAGTGAGCTGTAAGCATTCAACTGTTTTTGGTGCCAGGGATTGAACTCACGACCTCACGGTTGCCAAGCAGACACTTACAGTGCTGAGCTAAACCTCTGGCCCTTAAGCCTTCAACTTCTGACTGGATCTTTTGGGTCTCCAGTACACGTGCATCCCTTTTACACTCTTCCACACCTGACTGCAGGCAGTCGTTGTAAGCCTACCTTATAAATCTGTTGTGTGTATCTTATATTAAATCTGTTTCTCTAGTGAGCACTGATTGATGAACTGCTGGATTAATTCTTCAGACTACCTAGGTAGAAATACTATAAACCATACTTGTGTTCAAATTGGACAACCTAAATCTAAGGAAATAATACAAAGGAAAAGTTTCAGTTGTTTAAAAATAGAATCAGCAAAACCCAGGAGACTCCTAAGGTCGTGTAATTCAATATGTCACCCAGTGACTGTGGCCCTTCTGTAATATATTATCATGTCATGTACCATTTGACAACAGGCTTCCCTCATACCCAGCAGAGGTCCCCACGTGAAAACAGGCCCCAACACTCTTTCGCCCAGTCTTAGTCCTAGTTGCTCTCCAGGCTCACTGGAAGCCTGAATGTCAGCCGTCTCCAAATTACCCCATCTTCTGGCCTTGTTACTCACTGATCCGCTTTTGTAAGTTTGGTTTGTCCATTGTGTCTGGTATCCTACCAAGATAAGAATATGGTACAGTGAACTGTAAGTTGAGGAGCCAAAGTCAGGGCTATATATAGAGAAATAATCCTCTCCTTTTCTTTTTTTTTTTTTTTTGGAGACAGGTCTCACTATATAATTCAGACTGGCCTGGAGCTCACTTTGTAGCCTAGGCTGATTTTGAACCCACAATGATCTTCCTGCCTCAGCCTCTTGTGTGCTGGGATTACAGGAGTGCGCCACCATGCCTGGCTATTCTTCTTAATTTCTTCCTTTTACAGTTTCTATACCAAGATTCCTAGCTCTGTTTTCATTGATCTTTTTGAGATCATCCTTTTTTCTCTCTCCCCCTCTTTCCCCCTCTCCCTTTCTCTCTCTCTCTCTCTCTCTCTCTCTCTCTGTTTCACTGAGGATTGAGTTTAGAACTTTGCACTGAGCTATACCCCCAGACATTTTTATCTTTTGTGACTTTTTTTGTTTTGTTTTGATTTTGGTACCAGGAATTGAACTCAGGACTTTACACTTGCCAGGCAGGCACTTTAGCTAGCAAGCTATATGCCCAGCCCACATTTTTATCTTTTATTTTGAGACAAGGTCTCATTAAGTTGCCCAGGTGGGACTTGAATTTGCAGTCCTCCTGCCTTGACTTCCCAGAGGCTGGAATTATAGGCTTACCCCACCATGCCTGGCTTTACTTATTAATCTGACTTTGTTTCTCTCCCAACAATGTTGTAGTCTGTTTCTTACAACACTAGGAACACTGTTTCCTGGTGTTCCTATCTTTTCTATGTCTTTAATCACTCTTTTGTACTGAACAGGATTCAGTTCGAAATACCATTCTTTCGATCCTCAGGAGGCAGGTACCCAAAATTTAGGTATCTATACAAAAGACATAGGATGGGACTTAGAGATCTGAATTTTAATAAGCATTTCAGGAGATTTTGCTGTAGGTACCAGAGGCCTAATTTGGAGAGATGTTGATGGGAATTTTAGTGTCAGATATCCTGGAGTTCAAATCCTAGCTCTGCATCTTACTAGTTGTGTAACTTTGGACAAATTATTTCACTGGATAAGCCCCAGTTTCCCCATGTTTGATAAAGAGGTGATAAAATCCATTTCTGAGTGTTAGAACCATCGAACAAGGTGAGGTACTACCAAGTGTGCATTCATTAAATACAAACGTAACTTTTAGTGTAATTGTTTCCTTTGTCTTCAGAATAGGAAAATTATTAGAAAATAATAATAATTTATTGCATGTCCTTTTCAGCAGGCTGAGATTTCTAACTGATACCCGTGGGTCTTCTGATCACACTGTGATTTTCCTTTTTATGAGTTTTGTGATTCTGATCAGTAATCTATCACTGTTTCCATGCACAGCCATGGACTTTGTATATAGCACAGAATCATATGCAATGAATATTTTCAAACAAGTCAATGCTATCTAACCAGACCCTGTGTGCTATACCCTCATTACAGCATCATATCTGTTCTTCCCTCCCCAAATGTTCTGCAGCATTGTCTCATCCTATAGCACTACTTCAGTTCCTTCTGGACCTGACCTTTTTTGTTTCCTCACTGAGTGAAGAACATCATCTGATGTAGCCGCGATAATAACTTCTTTGCCTTAGAACTTCAGAGTCACTTTATCTTTCAGTGCTTGCTCTGTACATATAGGTGTTTTTTTTTTTACATTTTTTTTATTTAAAGAAAAAAGTGAAACAGAAAGAGGGTAGAAATAATACAAAATTTCAAAACCAAACAAAACAAAAAAACCCTAAAAATAATAACCAGTAAGAAATCACTAGTTGATAATTACATATTTTCCTCTTAGAAGTAGTTGTTCAAGTTACAAAAGTAAAGCCTACAAAATGGACATTTAAACAGTGAGACCACAACCAGTTCTGTTCATCTATCCAACAAAACCTTAGTAATATGGTTATCAATCCTATATGCTTAAACATACGTGCAGTTATACCCTTTAGAATACTTTCTTTTCCTCTCTTTTTTCTTTACAATAACTATAATCCATTCTCAAAAACTGTTTAGAAGTTCTACACATGTATAAGACTCTACATGTATACCTAGCCTTTCTGTATTAGAGGGAGAAACAAATCAAAACAAGTCAACAATACAAATTCTTAGAGAAACAAGAAAAGGACATATAAAACCACAATACTAGGTGATCTACAGTAGTTACTATGATGTCTCTTGTTATTTTCAATAAAATTGTCTATATCATCAGACATAGTATAATTAAACTTAGCAGTACATAACACTATTAATAAAAGCCAAACATTGGAGACATTATAGGACTTTAAAGGCAGTTAATAATCAAACCAGAATGGGTATCCTATTGAATCTTGTCATCTTCAGAGTAGCTATCTCTACTCTCAGACTTGATACTCTCAAACATGCCAGATTCGTATAAAATCAGTCAAGACAAAACAACAATATAGCAAATCTTCTCTGCCTCATCTCTGCTATGCTATTTTTCTGTCATTGTTGTTTACTTTTCTCCTTCATTCCACTGTCTGCCCCTTTCAATGAGGCCTTTCTGCCATTGTTCCTGGAATCCTGGTGATTTTCTTCTCTCTCTCTAGAATGTCCTTCATTATTCTTTGCAGGGTTGGATTGGTGGTCACGAACTCCTGCAGTTCCTCTTTGTTGTGGAAATATTTTGTCTCTCCATTAATTTTGAGAGTTTTGCAGGGTACATCAATCTGGGTTGGAGGTTATTTTCTTTCAGGGCTTGTAATATTTCACTCCAAACTCTTCTTGATTTGATAGTTTGTATCGAGAAGTCTGCTGTGATTTTGATGAGTTTTCCTTTATAGGTGGTCTGTTTCTTTTCTCTGACTGCTATTAATATTCTGTTCTTGTGATGGATTTCTGGGATAACAGAGGTGTTTTTCTAGTACTGTGGAATGAGTGCAAGGACTTCACACTGAGCTACATCTCCAACCCCTTTTTATTTTCAGATGGGTCTCTTGCTAAGTTGCCTAGGCTGGGCTTGAGTTTGCCATCCTCCTGCCTCAACCTCCCAGAATGCTGGAATTACAGGCGTGCACCACTATGTTTGGCATATACAGGGTAGCATTTTAAAAGCAATTGATAATGGGCCATGAGGTTGGAGACATGAGAGCAGTGAAGAATTGGGGTGATGGCTGGGGGCATAGCTTTGACAACCGAGTGATAAGGAAACATGTTTCTCTTACACAGCTGTGTTCATTTGAAGTTTTCTTCTTAATTCAGGCACTCTTTAGGTTTTTTACTTCTTTTGAATTCAAGACTTTGCTAAGAGTATCAAAGGAATAATTCAGAAGAATTGAACTTACACTGTGGATGGGTTTCATCTGAAGTTCTCTCTCCAGCAATGAATCAATACATGTAGCAACTATAGTGTGCTCACGATGTGTGTAACTACAGTTGTCCCTTGGTGTCTGCAGGGAATCGATGCAGATCCTACCCAGGGACAGCCCAGTACCTTTTATAACATGGCATATTATTTGCACATAACCCAGCACATCTTCTTATATACTTTAAATCCTCTCTTGATTAAACAACTAATAAAATGTGATAGGTAAATAACTGTTACACTGTATTGTTTAGGGAATAATGATAAGGAATAAATTTACATTTTTGATACAAACACATTTTTTTCTCCACATATTTCCAACCCACGTTTATTTGAATCTACTGCTGTAGAACCTGTGGCCATGGAGGGCAGTTGTCCCAGGACTGTAGGACCAGATGTTCAGATTAGAAGATGGTAGAGCATGAAGTTAGGAGCAAAGGCTTCAGGGATGGCTCTACCAGTTAAATGCTGGGTTTGACCCTGGGGAGATCACTTGTGCCTGCTGAGCCTCAGTTTCCTCCTCTGTAAATTGCCTTACTTCCAAGGATTGTACTAATTAAATGAGATAAAGTATGTTAAGTTCTTAGTGTGGGGCCTGGGTGATAGTTAGCATTCAAGGCACAATAACCTCTTTGCTTTCCTGTTCATACCTTGTCATCTGAGTTGCTGATTCCTGTTGTTAACTGAGTACATGCTTATCTCTCTGGAGATGAATTTCTATCCTAATATGGCTGTATATGCACAGGGTATAAGGAAAATATCTGTGCATGGCTGCCTCCTCCACCTCTAACCCCAAATCTTGCGTCATTATTTAGGAAAATTTTATAGACCAATGAATCCCAATCTGGCTTGTCCTTAGATTCACCTGTAATGCTTTAGTAAAATACAACATCCAGGTCTCACTCCAGTCCTTTGGAATTAAAACCTTAGTGACTAAAAATCCACTGTAATAAAAGCATCTGTAGTTATACATATAAAAAGATTAACTGCAGAGATGAGTGTTGACTGGTAAGCAGATGATCAGCACCTCTAAGGGGCCTCTCTTTCACAGAGGATAGAGCTGGAAAAATCTCAAAATCTGCTGTTCCTGCTTCATGTTTCTTTCAAGAATGCCGCCAGATATGGTGTACCTGTCTGTAATCTCAGTGCTTGGGAGGCTGAGGCAAGAGGATTGCCATCAATTTGAGGCCAGTCTGGGCTACATAGTGAATATGAGGCCCCTGAACTACATAGTGAGACCCTGTTTCAAAAAACAAAAACAAACAGACAATCAAAAACTCAGAATGCAATGCAAACCTGCTCTACACCTCAACTAGTATCCCTTAAGGGCCCTGAAAGCCTCCATTTTCTGCAGGTGCAATTGCTAATGTTATGAGGAAGCTCAGCCTTCCAGCCCTCCCTATGAAACATCTTTGGCATGTACACTTACCTATTAGTGCTCTGAGCTAATGATGTAAGGATGAAGACTTCAATATGTACCTGGTTTTTTTTCCCTTAAATGACTTAAGCCACCCTGAGATGAAGATTGAAGTTTATGTCCCCCCAGTTAAAAAGACGCATGAGTAGGGCAACTCAAGCACTGGGAGGAAGAGGAGTGGAAGAAGACAGAGCGGGCAAAGGAGGAGACCTGTTTTTGTTACATGGGGGAAAATCCTAAAAGCAAGTGAGTTGAGGCACTCTCTCTGGAAGCTTAGAAGTGGCCACAGCAATATCACATTAGCAGTCCTGGGTATATGCTGGACTTAGAGTGTCTCTCTTCACACATTGTGCTCCTGAAGAGTGAGGTGCAAACACCTTCTGTAAACTGGATCTACTAACCGTTGCTATCTTGTCCATCTTGGCAGAGGCTCTGAACACCTGAGCTCTTAGTGTCTTCTTGTATCTGTCAATGGGAAATCTGTAAACTGATTCTTAAATGTTCTCTCTTTTCCTTGCAGAAGGGGGATTCACCACCTACTCTGCACTATAATTCTGAAAAGTTGCCGGTGTCAGGTTTCCATCAAATGGTGCTCTGTATTTAGAATTGCTTCTTCTAGTCTACCCAAGCTCACCCATGGTATACACATTATAGGGAACCAAAATCAGGGAGATCTCCTGTGAACAAAGGGGAGATTCAAAAGATGTAAGGAGATTCTAAGAAAAAGGTGCTGGGGCTTGATTTTGAGTTTCAGTTCTTCAAAACAAGGAAGTAAGGGTGAGTATTCATGTGTTCCAGTAGTGTCATTTGGAATATGTTACTTACACTGGGAAAAAATGGGCAAAAGATTCAGGAAAGATGGGAGGAGAGGAAGTGAATGACGCGTGACAGTCTCTCCACCACGGTAGCTCTGCTGACATTTAGTGGTCATATCGCTCTGTGTTGTGGAGGATGACTGTACACTGTAGAATGTTAGACAGCATCTATGGCCTCTAGCCTGTAGATGCTTATAATATCTTCTGTCCCAGTTATGACAACCGAAAATGTCCACAGATGTTTCCAAATGTTCCTTGGAGAGCAAAATTGCTTCCAATCTAGAATCATTGCTTTTTTTTCCCCCCTGAGTCAGAGTCTCGCCGTGTAATTCAGGTTGGCCTTGAACTCACTGTGTATTCAAGGCCAGCCTCGAACTCACAGTGATTCTCCTGCCTCAGCCTCCAGAAAGCTAGAATTACAGGTGTGTGCCAGAACCACTGCTTTTGACCCTGCATTAGGCTGGAAGAATTTGCATTAAGCAATCCTCTAGGTGGTTCCTAGACATTGATCTGTAATAATAATATAGTAATTAGTTTTTACTTAGCCTGTCCCTTTGAAAATTTTATATATTTTTACATTTTTTTTTTCGGTACCGGGGATCGAACTCACGACCGCATGCTTTCAAGGCAGGTGCTTATGCCGCTGAGCTAAATCCCCAGCCCCTATTTTTAAAGTACAAATATGCCTTGTTTAATGACTTACCTGTTTAAAGACAGTTTGGTCTTATGATTGAGGCATACTCTTCAGACTTACCTGTCTTTTTTTTCTGTACAGCTCTTTGTATTTTGTATAGACCCTCAATGTATTTTTTGCACAGTACACTTTGTTTATATAGTACTGTAATTTTAAACTGACAGCTGATTGTACTGTCAGTATAGTACTGTATTTGTATGTTCCATTATACATTACACTACTTCAGTATAAAAGTTATGTGAATGAAAGCAAAGTCACCAAGTTGTAGTTTCATTTGACCATTTTTTTTGTTGTTGTTCTGAATAGTGTAAAGTACATAGTATCTACAGTTCTTCATTTAGGGACTAATTCAATCAACAATTTGTTAACTTGATTGCTAAACAAGGACTGTCTGTACTTGGGATGGAACCCAGGGCTTGGGTCTGTACCTGGGATTGCCTCTCGGGGTACTGTGCGGTTACAACAAAATATGAGTTGAATAAATACATTGAGTGACAATATGTAAGCCAGGTCTACTGTGAGAGCTCAGATGCAAACTGTAAAGTCTTTCTTGCAAGGGGTTCACAAGCCTGAAGTATGAAGAAGTGCTGAGACAATTTGCTAAACTGTGTGACCCAGAAGAAACAATTGGAATCCCACTGTGACCTTTTCCATTCACAAAGAAGAAACTGAGGCCACTGTGGGGCAGAGCTGGGATAAGAGCCCTGTATGGGTGATTGTGACAGCAGGTTGTCTTTACAAATCTAGTTATTTCTCTGACTTTAAAGAAGAGCACTAATGATTAAAGGTAGCATGTGATACAGACCCCAAGAAGGTGTCATGGTCCTTAATGAAAGGAAGACTCAATAATGTTGGGAAATAGATGGTGGCCCTTGGAGAAACCCTAAAGGATGGACAGGATTTGAAAGGCAGAATTGGGGGCTGGGGGTTTAGCTTAGCGGGGTAAGTGCCTACTCTGTGAAGTGTGAGGTCGTGAGTTCGATCTCTGGTACCAAAAAAAAAAAAAAAAGAAAGGCAGAGTTGGGCATTGGTATGGTAGGTAGAGGTGACAGACAAACAATGGCAGTGGCATAGGGGCTGAAAAACACAAGGACACATTTGAGGAAGAGCAAGTTTTCCAGCTTCAGTAGAGACCTAGCTGTCATAAGAAGTAAGAGGAAGGAAGATAGTCTGGAAACCGAGAAATGTTAAAGTAAGAAGCTTACTTTAATGTGAAATATAAAGTGTGAAAGCCCATTATAAACTGAAATAGTATTTTCTTCTTCAAAGTGTTGGATGTTAATTAAACTGTTTCTACCAGGAAAAAGTCAGTCACAAAAGTTGAAGTGACTGGATTTGGTCAATGTTATCAAAACAAGGGTCATCTTTCTTACCAGCCACAAATTCTTGTCCCACTTGCTACCCTTTTCCAAGAGACTGTTGGCAGGTACAGTGGTCCTGTTCGTCTTATCACATCCCCATCACTGTCCTTTGGGGGATGGTTTCTGTTGTTCTACAAGTGCAGGGATCCTTTCACTCTTTGCGCATAAGATTCCCAGCATTGGGTAATTATGTAGCACTTATCTGTAACAGCATGTATGGTGCAAATATCTGTTAGACATGCACGCTGGACCCAACTCTGAAAAAAAACGAAACAGCTAAGATAGTAGGATATTAGAATATGAGTTGGGAGCACAAAGAACAAATGAATGACATGGTTTGGATGTTCTGGGCTTGGGGAAACCTAGATAGGTGAGCTGAAGAAAGAGGCACTAAGAATAAGAGGGGTTCTGGGTTAGGGAGACGCCTGAGCAAAGACATGCAGGCTGGCAGAACAGCTTTTGATGGGTTGAAGAAACTTCATGAAAACCAGGGCAGCTGGGATCTAGCAAGCAAGGGGAAAATGCAGGAGGAAGTGTGGTTGGAGGAGGAGGATGGGACCAAGTTGTGTAAGGTGTGGTGTTTTCCTCAACTACAGAGAGAAGTTGCTGAAGAATTTTAACTCATGGTGGCTTGGATGGGTGTGGGGTAGCAGTGAGGAGGAAGAGAAGTGAGAAGTTACGAGTTTTGCTGATAGGAGATAGGAGGAGTATGTGGAGGGGCGGGGAGTACTGAGCCTCAGTGGTGAGGCTTAAATAATGTGAACCCTTTACGGCGGTGCCTTTTCCGGAGACGGAGCAGGCTAAACGAAGGGCAGATATTTGAGGTGGGCTGGGAGAGAATATTCCACTCGGGACATGTTCATTTTTAAATGCTTGTGAACTGAGCGAGTAGAATGGTCAAATAGAGAGGACTGGGCCAAAGATACAAATCTGGGAGGTACCAGCATAGTAGTTAGATTACTCACTAAAACAGGCTGACAAGGAAAACAAAACATTCCAGGACCCAGACTGAAAAAAATGCCAGTGCTTAAAATCAGATAGTGAAGGAGCTGAAAAAGAAACCAAGGTGCAGAAATCTAATAATGGGAAAAGGTAAAAACAAGGTGGAAAAATGTGGTCCAGTCTGGTACATGCGGTCCTGCCTGGTGTGGATGTCAGGGGGCAGTGGGGGGGAGTGTGTGTGAAGATATTTATGTCCATTGCATCTGGTGACCTTGAGAAGTCACCTCAGTGAAGCAGGTGGGTGGCAGTCAGATTTGAGCAGGCTGAAGAAAACAAGAGATAGAGGTTTTGAAGATGCTGAGACAAAAGGAGAGATTTAGTGCTAAAAAAAAAGGGGGGACAGTGGTGTAGTCAGTCGCTTGCCATAAAGAGAAATTTTAAAAATGAGAAACACTAGGGCTTAATTGTTTATAGATAAGAACTGAGAGAGAGACAGAGACAGAGACAGAGATAGACAAAGACAGGAAAACAGCACCAGGCAGAGAGGGAGAGACAGAGAGATAAAGAGTGTGACAGGGAGAGAGGGAGGGAGGAAAAGGGAGAGAGAGACAGAGTCAGAGACAGACAGATAAACAGTGACAGGGAGAGGGGAGGGAGGGAGGGAGGGAGAGAGAGAGAATGAGTTGGAGAATTATTCCAGAATAAAGTAGAGAAAACCTAAAGGTGCAGGACCATGAGAAAGTGAGGGTGATAGAATTCAAGGTAGAAGCAAAAGGAGGAGAAAACAGATATAAACATTGGTAGCCTTAGAGGTTTAGTGATGAGATGATGAAGTTAGTACCTATTTTTCTACTTTGAATGAAACAAGTGATAGAGAAATCGGGTGTGTTAATCATCTTTCTGTTGCTGTGACAAAACACCTGGGAAAAACAACCTAAAGAATGAAAGATTTAAAAAAAATAAGAAGAGGAAGAAGGGGAGGAAGAGGAAAAGGAGGAGGAGGAAGAAGAAAAAAGAAAGGAGGAGAAGGAGAAGGGGAAGGAGGATGAGGAGGAGAAGGAGAAGAAGAAGAGAAAGAAGAGGAATAAGAAGAAGAGGAAGAGGAAGAAGAAGAAGAGGAAGAGGAAGAAGAGGAAGAAGAAGAAGAGGAAGAGGAAGAAGAAGAAAAAGAAGAAGAAGAAGAAGAAGAAGCAGCTGTTTATTTGGCTTACAGTGTTGGAGGTTTCAGTCTGTGGTTGCTTGGCACAGTGGCTTCAGCAACTGTGGCGAGGCGGCAGTCCATCATGGCAGAAACATATGGCAAAATAAAGATGCTCCCTTCCTGGTATCCAGGAAGCAAAAATGAGAGAAAGGGGCTGGAACACAATACAGCCCCAAGAGCATGCCCTCTGTTCCCTCTCCATAGCTCCGTTAGATCTAGGCCAGGCCTTCAACACATGAGCTTGGAGGATGTTTAAGATCCAAACCCTAACAAGGGGCATGGAGACCTGAAGATTAAATATGAAATCATTGCTTAAAGAATTTAGACAGTGAGACATGGATGGATGGCTGACCAGGAAGGAATGAGTGCCTATTTGAAGTTTGTGATCATGAATCCAAAGTAAAAGCCAGTCTTGTGTGATTTTCTCCAGCCTCAGGCAGCAGTCCTTGATAGGGAAGCAATACTTGACTTCTGCTGAGAAAGCTGTGACAGAGAGAAAAACTGGGGAACAACTCTGTTGGACCATATAACTCAGGCCAGCCAGGGAGGTCAGGGCATGTGGGGAGTGGGGAAGTTGTGGAAGCCATGGGAGGCACAGAAGTCAGCCTGTAAGCTGAGGGATGAGAGGACTTGTTTAAGCAGCAGTGGTGACACCCAGTGACTACTCCTCAAAGTGCACTTTCTTGGTGGTAGAGTGTCATCAGATCCCAGGTTGCTGAGTATTATTATTATTATTTTTTTTTGTGGTACCAGGGATTGAACTCATGACCTTGTGCTTGCCAGGCAGGTGCTTATGCCACTGAGCTAAATCCCCAGCCCCGCTGAGTATTCTTCTCCACTAAGGAAACACCCAATCCCCTCCCCCACAGCCTTTGCAGCACCTTTTTTGTTCCTGATATTATAATTTAATATTTAAGCATTATTATTAAGTATTTGAATCAAAGCACACTTCATAAACTTGAAGGACAAAGAAAACCTTTCCTGTCAAGATCCCCTGCGACCTGTGAGATGACGACATAAATTGTTTCCAAGATGGCGGAGGCACAATGGGAGTGGGTGAGGGAGAAGAACATCAGGCTGGGGGTCAGGCAGATGTGGCTTTGCATCACAGTTCTGCCAGACACTGGCTGTGTTCCTTGGGCATGTCCTTGACCTTCCCAGTTCCTCAGCATTCCTTCCCAGAGCTGTTGAGATAATTAAATAAGATACCATCCGTGAAGTGCCTGGGATTGGTGTAGTCACTCAGTAACTGGTATCTTGAAAATTAATAAATTCAGATTATCCAAAACTAGGCCATCTAGACAGGCAGGTAAAAAAATATAGTGTGTATTTAAATAAAAAAAAATTATTACGGTAAAAAATGCATTGCCAATAACCTCCCTCAAAATAGTATCCTTACTTTTAGCACACTTCAGATTGTTCTTTCCACTTTTGGAATCGGTGTTAGAAGTCCTCTTTCTTGAGTGTCTCTAGTTGCACTGTTGTGCTTGCCTTAATGTTCTGAATAGATTCAAAAGCTTTACTGAAATTTCTGTCAAATCAAAACATTATTTGACATCCACCTTATTCACAGGAACTGGCACCAAGCTAGAACTTCTAGCTTCTCCCCCAAGTCAAAATGACCATGAGAGGTAAATGTTTTGAACCTACTCAGGACACTGAGGCAGCCATGGCAGTCAGCTAAAGACATTAATGAAAGGGAACTTCCAGAGGTGCTTCAGAAATTGGCAAGAAAATGTATTTGAAGTGAGATGGAGTATTTTGAGGGGGATGAATGACAATTGTGTCTTTTACTGTAACAAACTGAAAATAATTTAAACATTCACCATATTTTTCAGTCACAGTAATATGGGCCAGGCATTGCAATAGCTGCTAGGTGATACCACAAAGTACAGATTTTCAGATAGATAATTTTATTTAGCACCCCAGCTTTACCACCTTCTAGCCATAGAAATGTACAGTATATAACTTTGAGTTTTAGTACTCTCATGTGTCAAGTCAAGGAGACCAATGTCTATTTTAAGAGAGCACAGTAAAAGTTATATAATCTGTATAAAATGCCTAGTATATAGTACCTGACATGTGAAGTTTCCAAATTGGAAGTGATTATGATTAATATGACCTTGCTGAAAGACAGGAGAGGAGATGCTGATAGGTCAAATCTTCAGCCAGAGACACTAATGACTTATTTATAAGATTAAATCTATCCTTCAACCAACTTCATCTGCATTAAATAAAATATGCGATGTTATTTTTTTCATATACACATCTGTATATCACTCTCTAAATATTTAAAGCAAGAGAGATTTCCATTTGCTCTAAAGAGAGATGTGGTAAAATACTAGAATGGGCAAAAGAGGAAGTCTGTTCAATCTCTCTGTATTATAGACAGCTAAATTAGATAGAGATTAATATACAGTCGCCCACCAGGTAGAGGTGGTGCATGCTTATAATCCTAGCACTGAGGCAGGAGGAGCACCACCAGTTTGAGGCCAGCCTGGGCTACTTAGTGAGTTCAAGCCCAGCCTGGGCTATATGGTGAGACTATCTCAAAACAAAACAAAACAAAACAAAACAAAACAAAACAAAACACAAGACAGTCAGAGAGGGACTGGACTCTCAAGGAAGTTGGCAGAAAAAATGAAGACATCAGAATTAAGGCTGGAGGTGCATCTGAAGAAGAACAGGCCCCCAGATAAAGATGTAATGGCCAGACCTACATGCTCCCCTAAGGGATAAACAGTAACTTGGAATTATACTGTAATTCCCATCATTTGGTTCAGGAAGTCTAGCTATGTATCTGTCATCCATATCAGTGACCAGAACACCTAGACCCATTCCTTCCCCAAAATAACTTTATTCTTTCCATGTACCCTTACTAGATGACCTGTTTCCTTATCTGATCAATATTAGCTAAACAGCTTTATTTGCAATCCTATAGGTTGATTATAGCCTGACTTATGTTGTACCCACATTGTATAAATTTGCTGCATAAACTATCCCTGACCATGGGCCTCAGTGGCAACCCACTTTCAGACTCTCCTGTCTCTCAGGAACTATTTCTCAATAAATTTTTCCTATTGTTTCCCTCAATTGTTCTTTGCAATTCATTCTTTGATTTCGGGGGACACAAACTCAACACATCTGACATCAAGGAGATTGAGAGTCATTTTTCTCCTATTTTGTCTGTACAGTGCTTTGTACATGAAGATTGTGCCTTTGTCAAGAGTACACCCCTCCCCTCAGTGTCTTTCTGCACCTGACCTAAAGTCAGGTGGAGAAATCCTTTTGCAAGGTCTCGATCGGTCAAGGCCAATTGCTTCAATGAGAGTGGAAATGCAAACTTGACCTGAATGCTCCAAAGAGCTCCTGCCTCGGGCTGCTTTGCTTTCTTTTCTTTCTTCCTGCTTCCTGGTTCTGCTGCCTCCTGGTTCAGCCAGCCCCAGCAGTTGGAAGTTTGCTGGCTTTCACTCCTGCAAGGTCTCCGTCCAGGCCTGTGGCCCAGAGAAGGCCCCATCTGTGTATATACAAACCTCTTCCTGGTTGGCTTGGTTCTCTCTTTGGAAAACTGTTCACTAATCCATAAAAGGGCTCAAATACTGAAAACAAACATGGACTCAGTGTTCAGTCAGGGATTTAAAGTGATTCTTCAATACAAATCCACCTTTCTTTATTTTCCAAAGCTGATGTCTCTCGCTGTCTTGGAGTTTCCCAGGCTCTAATCCTTCTGCCGCCTAATGGCTTCCAGGTCCCACCAGGCCTCCTGGGCTGGGTGTAGTACAAAATTTCTACCTGTGCCTTAGAGTGAAAATGGCTCTTAAGTAATTGTTTTATTATCATTCCTTGCAGAAGTGTTTTATTGAGCACCAGCTAAGCATTCCGCATTGTTCTACGCATTGAATGAAGGTTAGCACAGAACATTGGGACAAAAATGAAAAGTAACTGCCTGGCAAGCATGAGCTCTGGAGTTTGATTCCACTACAAAAAAAAAAAAAAGGAAAGGAAAGGAAACAGGGATACGACCAGACCAGCTACCTTTCCTATAGGATATAAAGTCTTATAGGGTCATAAACATAAAACTGGCAGGGGGTAGTGGTGGAAAGAAGAAGTCACAATGGGGCTTTTATGGGGAGAGCTCAGTACAAAGGAGTGGTGACTATCCCTCAGAACCAGGCTTGGGGACATACAAGGAGCTGCATGGTGTTTGTCAAGAGCAGGGCTGAACAATGATTGGGAATTACAGGGTATAGCTGTGCTTACTGGGCCTTATTGACCCTTGAGGATACGTCTGCAGCAGGCATAAAAGCACAGCAAGCAGAAGGGATTTAAAGTGGCCTCTGCTTAGACCAAGATGGCAAAAGTTGGATTCCTCTAGAGAACATGACAGTAAAGTCCCTGACCTCACTGACCTTTGACTCCGGAAGCAATAGAAACATACACACATAGTAGTACAATGTTAGATAGCCAGAAGTGTCATTAAAATTTCCCATCTGGGTCCATGAAGCATAAATACCTGGAAGAGCTGTAGGAGGATTTCTTGATAGAAGGGATTTGCACAGGGACCTGAGCAAAAGGGAGGAGCTAGCCACGGAATAGCAGGATGAGGATCCCCACCAAAGGATACAGTCAAGCCCTGAGGCAGGTGAGCATCCTGTGTTCGAGGAACACTAAGGAGGTCTCATTGTTCTTCTATGTTATCCTGTACTGAGCCTTTTGTTTTTAAATTGTGAAAAAAAATATACATAGCATAGATACTACCATTTGACCCCCTTTTTTTCTTTCTTTTTCTTATTTTTGTTACCTGGGATTGAACCCAGGTCCTGGCACTGAGCTAATATTGTCATCCTTTTAAAATTTTTTTTCAATTTTTTATTTTGAGAAAGGATCTTGCTAAGTTGCCCAGGCTGGCCTCAAACTTGTGTTTGCCCTGCCTCAGTCTCCTGAGTAGCTGGGATTACAGGCATGTACCATTATGCCTGTATCACTTGTAAGCGTACAGTTCATGGCCACTAAGACATCCATATTCTTTGTGTGTGTGTGTGTGTGTCTGTGTGTGTGTGTTTTGAGACAGGGTCTCGTTATGTAGTTCAGGCTGGCCTTGAGTTCACTTTGTAGCCCAGGCTGGTCTCAAACTTGCAATGATCCTCCTGCCTCAGCCTCCCGAGTCCTGGGATTACAGGCGTAAGCCACCATGCCCAGCTCCACATTCTTGAATAACCATCTCTGGCGCTTCTTTTTTTAATCTTCCCAAACTGAACCTCTGTACCCATTCAATACTAACTCCCCTTGCCCTCTCCCCCAGCTCCTTGCAATCACCATTACATTTCCTATGTGAGGAACACCAAATGTGTTATATTATTGTCTCAAAATGTCTATAGTCCAGGCTTTACTGTCACACCCTTACTACAGAGGAGGAAACAGAGACTAAAGGAACTGCCTGAGATCACACAGCTGGTAAGCAGCGGAAGAAAGCTTTGAGCCATAGTTTTTCTCACTTGGGCTTCTATTAATTAACTGATTAATTTACCTCTCTGGTGGGGATGAAATTCTGTTTTTCTGAGGGTTTAGTATGGATTATAGAAGATACACTGGAATGGGGCGGATTGAATCAGACTGTTTCTGCCTAGAAACATGCATTGGGAGTAGAGAGGCAGGCAGGTGATTAGCATCTGTCTTTGTTTTCTACCACTGCCTTCTGAGTTGTCTCTCAAAGGGAAATAAAGCTGCTCTGAGTGCACGAGCATGAGGCATCCTTGGTGCCCGGTATCTAGTCAGCCAAGCAGCACTGTCATTGCTAATTTATTACTACTACCTAGCACAGTTTGAGGTGCTACAAAAACAATCACTCAGGAGCTGTACATGACACAGAGACAAAGGTGCAGCTGCTACCAGAAGGTAAAAACAAAGCAAAAGGAAGTTGGGCTGGTCCTCAGGCAAAAGCACAGAACCTGGCAAACCCAAGACTAGAGCAGATGCATTTTTGAGGTGAGGGTGTGTGGAAGTTGAACTGAATGGCTGAATCTGTCGCAGTTGGTCATGACAACCTGTGCTGTTCTAGTATCCAGGAAGGGCATTCATTTCCTGGTTTGGTGCCCTGAGCTTTGATGCCAGGGAGCAGAAAGGGCTGGGGCAAGTTGTCTTACACTTCTGAGGCTGTTTCTTCCTTTGCAAACAAAACCACACCAACTTCTCAGGGTTGGTGAGAGGATCCAAAGACATGAGGTATTACAATGTCTATTCTCTATCTGGTACACATAGTAGGTGCCCAGTAAATGTTCACTCATTGCCTGTGTAAAGCAAAAGCTCATTCCCACTAGCCAAGAACAAATTCTCTTTCTTTCTCCCCAGTCAGCAGCCTTTTGACCTGCTGGCTTCTGTTTAATTACCACGTTCTGTTCTAGATTTGATGACCCTTGCTACATAGTTGATGTTCAGACTTACTGAGGGAGGCCGCATGCAGAGATACTTGCATTTGGGGGAGCAATCTGGTCACTATCCCTCTGACCTTTTTAGGGAATACTTCCTTTCATGAAGATATATTGGAAGGCAAGCCGGTTACTGTGCCTTATCTCCCATTGTGGGAACAGAAAAAATCAGGTCCCACTCAGCACTTGGAATCTGGAATGAAGGATAGTGTTGAATGGAGGGTCAGAATCATTTATTCAGCCCCTGGACTCAGCCTGTTTCTTAATCTGGTCCTTCAGTCTCCTGCTGATTCTGGGGGTACCCCGGGTCTTTTCCACAAGTCCCTTTCCATATGGGACAATCGATCAGTCTTTATTGCTTGCAAATAAGAACACCGGTATTACACAAGATCTTCTCAGATCAGTGCAGAGAGACTTCAGAGGATGCTGGGATGGCAGCGGTTGCTAAAACAGTGGGAGACAGCTGGTTAGGAAAGGGACCTGGCACAACCTTAGGACAATCCTGTCCTCCTGGCAGCTGGATAGTGGGTGATTCTCTGGGACAAAAAAGCTGTCACCTCCAGGTGGCAGGTGAGCTATTATTCATGCGCTTATATAGTTTGTGTTTTTTTTTGGGGGGGTAAGTGTTACCCTTCTCCACTTGTGTTATAGCTTCAAAGCTAAAGTTCCTTTCTCTCTTTTACCATCCCAGAAGAAGCTACAGAAGATTATGTGGTTTAGCTTCCTATATTAAAGCAGCAAATGTTCCAGACAAATAGAAACAGCTCATCTCAGAGAAGTCCCAAGAAATGGAACTGTCCCCAGCCATCCTTTGGGGTGTGGTGCTTTGCTGTAAGGCCATTTCCCCCCCACAGATGGGGACACTCCATAGCTGCTTTATGAAAACACTTCAGAGGGTGGTAAAGTCATCCTCAGCCTTCCCTTTCCTGAGCACCACTGCTGATGCCAGTAGGCTTTGGTACTCAACAGAATGGGGAAAAATGAAGAAGGCTGTGGATGCATTTTGAGAGGCCTCATGAATTTTCTAGGTAAATCAGAAATTTTAATAAAAAAAAGCAACTAATTAGAGTTTTAAAGTCCATGAGCCAAAAAATCATGTGAACCAATGCTCCCTGGCGGGCCCTACTTGTTGGCAGATCTTACATGAAGCTGCCCAAGGCCGATCTGCAGCCTTGGAGCTTTTCACAGGTTCTAACCTTAGACCTGGATGCTAGGAGCCTGTCCATGCTTAGTCTGCTCACTCTGGCTCTGCCTTGTCCTCAGGAGGACCTTGCATAGGGCCATTAAATGCCCACGTCCCCGGGGCCAGCCAATTGTCCTGGCTGGACAATTGGTAGGTCCTGCCTGTGTCAGGCTACTGAGTCGCTATTTATCTTAGGTCCAGGGGCAGTCTTCGATGCACTGCACTTCTATGCTTTGTCCCTTTTGACCTTTACATCAACGCCAAGATGCTCACAGCAGTGGCCCATTTTGCAGGGTAAGGCACCGAGTCATACAGGAGCGCAGAAAGTTGCACAGGGCAAGGGCCTGCAAGTGATCTGTCTCGATGACCTGTCCACCCCCTCTGGATGGCGCTAGGAACCGGGTGGGCATGGGAGCAGGGGACCCCTCCTCCACTTGTCTGACCCGGTCTGGCCTCCGGGGTGGTACGAGGAACGTCCCCCGGGTCGCCAGTGACTGTCTCCCAGCTGCCCAGCCTCGCACGGCCCCAGCCCCCGGGCCGCCAGGGGGCTGGCGGGGACGGCGGCGCCTGGCAGCGGGGGATTTGGATGCGCTGGCGGGGCGGCCCCGGGGGAGGGTGTCGGGGCTCAGACCGCCCAGCGCCTCCCGGCATGCCCCGCTGCAGGGCGCCCGGACTTCGCCATCGGCGGGGCCGCTGGAGCCGCGGGGTTCGGGAGTCTCAGGCGGAGGTGGGTGATCGCGGTTGGGCGTCCGCGCAGGGCCCCGCGGCGAGCTCAGCCCCGGGCTTGAGGGGTGCGCGGGGCTGGGGGAGGGTTTGGGGGGAGGTGGGGGGGAGGGGCGCCGCTGCCCTTTGTTCCGCGCCAGTTGGGACAGAAAGTTGGAGCCGGACGCCAGGAACCCGCTGAGCCCAGCTCCGCAGGGCCGGGTCCCCCCACACCCCTGGGCGCTGGGGGGTGGTGGTGGTGTTCTGGGTTGCCGGGCGGGGAGAGGCGCCGAGGGTCTCGGGGCTGTGTAATCCCGTGGAATTCAGAACCCACTGGAGGGGAAAGGAGAAGGGATGGGGCAGGAAGAGAAATACAGCGAGGGGTGCAAAGAGAGAGAAAAGCACGGGAGGAATCCCCACACCAACCAGCGCGGAGGAGAAGTCCGAGGGACTGTGTGCAGCCTGGGGCTCAAAGGAAGAGGGGGAACCAAGCGGGTGGTCTTGGAGACCTGGGGCCAGAGGGGGAGGGGAAGACAGGCTGCTGGGTAAAGGCAGATGAGAGGGAAGAACAAAGGCTATCGGGTAGGCAAGAGGGACAGCACAGAGAACTATCCACTTAGGAGAAACTGAGGCAGAATCTGAGATTTAACTCTTCACGCTACGAGAGATGTAGAGGAGAAAGACCTGGCAGACAGCCCAGGAAACCTCTGAGAAGGCCTTCTTGGCGCCGTAGGCCAAATCCCCACCTTGCCTACCTGGTGAGCTCTTATTTATCCTTCAAAACCCAGCTCAAGCATCACCAGCCTTGTGAAGGTTTTCTCAGTAAGTCTCAGGCAGGGATGAGGTTTAGCTCAGAAGCATAGGCAGCTGCTGGGCAAGCGCAAGGTCGTGAGTTTGATTCCCGGTACCAAAAAAAAAAGTCTCATATAAATGCAGTTACTCTATGTATGTTTGCATCTCACCCAGGCACAGGGAGTTAAAGTGACTTTTTCTTACTTGTCTGTTTCCAACAGCTCCTCAAACCTGGGGGAGGTGTCTTTTATGTGTTTTAAATCTCCAGTCTTTAGAAATTGGGGCCAGGGATATAACTCAACAGCACAGTGCCTGCCTGGCAAATGCAAAGGTCCTGAGTTCAATTCCCAGTACCAAAACCAAAACCAAAACAAAAACAAAATTCAGATGAATATATGCTTATTGAGTGACAACCAAGAGCATCTGGGTTCTCCGGGACATGGAGCATTAGACTTGTGTGCAGATGGAGGACGCACACCGTTCTGGGTTCACAGAGACTCCTAAGTCAGAGCAGTCCTTGTTGCAGGAAGAGAAATTAAAGCCTGAAGAGGGAAGGAGACTTGTGGGAAAAGTGCAGGTAGGAAGCCCACGGAGAAACAGTGTTGTGAATAGGTGCTTCTCTGAGGTGCCGATGTTCCGGGGGCCCATGCATTTGCAGTGCAATTGTGGACTGTATAAGGGAATTTCAGTAAGTGACAGATCACATACACAATAGTGGTCCCATAAGATTATGTCATCTAGGGCCAGGGGTTTAGCTCAGTGGCTTGGCAAACGCGAGGTCATGAGTTTGATCCCTTGCACCGCCCCCCCCCCAATTATGTCGTCTAGTGACATCATAGCTGTCTTAATTTGTGTAAATACACTGTTGTGTCTGCACAATGCAAAATTGCCTGATGACACACGTGTCAAACATACCTGTGTCATTAGGGATGCACGACTGTGAACCGGCCTCCTGATAGGCCCAGGCAATAGTCAGTGGATGGTGGACTCCATTTATATGTATCCAACACTGAAATGACAATCAGAACCCTTTCTAGAGTTTTTACCATCTTCTTTTCTCCTCAGAAAGGAAAAGGTAGATGAATGTCCATTTGAGTTTCAGTGAACTTGAATGCATTTCTTTTTTTGTTTTTAATCAGTACCAGGGATCAAACTCATGACTGCATGCTTGCAAGGCAGGTGCTTAAACCACTGAGCTAAATCCCCAGCCTTGGATGCATTTCTTAACCTCCTTGAACCTCAGTTTCCTCACTTAACAATAGGGCCTGCCTCACTGTTTGTGGTTGGCAGAGTGAACATGGCCTGGCACAGAGGAGAGCTCCATCAGCACCGTCTCAATCTTCCCTTCTTTAGCAGATGTTCTTTCATGGCTGGGTTTTGTAAGTGTGAAAACAACGATGCTAGTTAAAATGCTTCCTTTTAAACCAGGCATGGTGCTGCACACCTCTAATTCCAGCACTCGGGAGGCTGAGGCAGGAGGATCATTGTGAGTTCGAGATCAGCCTGGGCTACAAAATGAGCTCAAGGCCAACCTGAACTGCTTTGGGAGACCCTGTCTCAAAAAGACCAAAATGCTTCCTTTTCCCCAAAGGAAAAGGCAAATTTAGCAGTGTATAAAGCACACCTTGACTGTTTTCAGGCCCCCGAGTCCCTGCAGGTACTTAGGGGGATCCAATGTTCCGTGCCCTTACCCGACCCATTTGTGACTTCTTTCGTGGCTTCTTTGCCAGGTCTGTCCTGTCTCGTGTTCTCTCCAGCTTCGTCCTCTGAGGAGGATGTGAGCAGGGAACCACCCAGAAGCATGGAGACTGTGGTGATTGTTGCCATAGGGGTGCTGGCCACCATCTTCCTGGCATCGTTTGCAGCCTTGGTGGTGGTTTGCAGGCAACGCTACTGCCGCCCCCGCGACCTGCTGCAGCGCTATGATTCCAAGTGAGTGGGGCTGTGGAGGGGAGGGAGAAACAGACAGCACAAGCAGTTGAGTGCTGGGCCACGCTAGCTCAACTTTCTCTCTCCGCCATGGTCCCTGGAGCTGGGCCTTCCCAGGAAAGACCTCAGAGTTTAAGAATGGCCATTAAGCCCTGGCCATCCCGAGCTACTTCTTTCCTCTGTTCACTGAGCTGTTAAGAAAGTCAGCGAACCTGTTCACCTAGTATGAAGGCACAGTCATCTATCTGTGCACAGCTGGTCACCTCAGTCACACACCTAAGCCAGATACTCCGGATGGTGGAACCCCAGGATAGGCCTGCCTCTCTCCGTATGGCAGATTTCCTCATGATGCATTTTACCTGAAACAGATTTTGTAAGCAAGATGCTATTTTCAGTTTAGGGATTTTTTTTTTTTTGAAGGTGCGAGAGGTACCGGGGATTGAACCCAGAGCCTAGCAATGCTTGGCAAGTTCTCTACTACTGAGCTGAGGACGTTTTAATTATTAGATTCTTAGAGGACCCTGACAACTGTCCCTTAATTTCTGTTATCCTCTTTTCAGTTCTATCAGCACATCTACTGAGTGGTTAATAATTTTTAAGTGCCCACTTAAATAAGCCAAGAAAGCTCTGCTATTGTAAAGAATGTTACAGCATCTCAGGTTTTAAAGAATCCTGTAGAAGAGGAGGTATTTTGATTTCTCTCACTTCTCCAAGGCAGGGAATAGAGAGAATGGTACCCAAGAGTGATTCTGTCAGCCAGGTAGAGGTTGCAGGTAAGTTGAAGATAATAGGAACATTATCCTTTCCATATGATGTAAGATTGAAGGGAAAATAAGTGACAAAAGGGAGCAGCCCTAATATACATTTGTCACCGTATAATTATAGCTCTGCTCTTTCAGTAGCTCATCTGATTCTGTTTCATTTTTTAGTCCTCTACTTTGCTCTCAACTATGGTCCCTATACAGTTAGGTTTGGATCCAGGACAAGTGGGGCTCTGCTCTAATTTATCATGTAGTTGTATTAGTCAGCTTCCTGTCACGTGAGGAATACCTGAGATAATTAACTTACAAAGAGAAAAGTCTTATGATTCTAAGTGTGTAGTCCATGATCTGTAGACCCATTGATTTTAGCCCTCTAGAGGGGATGCCTGATAGCAGTAGTAGGAGTCATATGGTGAAATCTCAAGGCAAAGGAAACAACGGAGAAAAGTCCCACAGACTGCTTTGAGGGAATGCTTCTAGTGAGCTAAGGACCTTCCACTAGGCCCCACCTGCCTCTCAGTAGTGCCGTGATGGGGGCCAAGACTTTAATGCTTGGGCTTTTGGGGGCTATCCAGACCCAAACTATAGTAGTGGGCTGCCATGAGAAGGTCAGCAGCTTCACCAATCCTGAAACTGTAACAAGGTTTCTCCTTCCAGACCCATTGTGGACCTCATCGGTGCCATGGAGACCCAGTCTGAGCCCTCTGAGTTAGAACTGGATGATGTGGTCATCACCAACCCCCACATCGAGGCCATTCTGGAGAATGAAGACTGGATTGAAGATGCCTCGTAAGGCCTTGGGCAATTTTTGCTTTCTTATAGCTCCCTGGGGTTGGTAACAGGGCTCCTGGGTACCTCTTCCTGCCTCGCTTTGGCTGAGTACTCTGCTGGGCACCCAGGGGTGCTTCCCTGGCCCTCAGCATGGGGAGAATCAAGGACATGACAATGTTTGTCCTTGATTCCTATGCCCTTGCTGTTTTGCAGACCTGAACACCCTGGCCTTTAGATGTGTGGCAGAGATTGTTACAAAGTTACCCCCATGTGTCTGGCTTATCATTAAGATACCCAAGAATTTGACAGTCAGGCTCCAGGGATGAAGCATTTTCCTGAGCCTCCTGCATGGATATCTCCATTCAGCAGGAGTCCTTGCTGTTGGAGAAATTTGTGCCACTTCTGTCCCACAGCCATGTAGTCATCCATTCATTCACTGGGCACATATTTGTGGGCTGCTGTGTGCAGGGCACTGTACCAGGCCCCAGATACTCAAATGAGAGGGAAACTAGAATTATATCAAATATAGCATCATAGGAACTACAGGGGATCTCTGTGCATGGTACAATGGGCACAAGAAGGAGATTTGCCTGGTCAGGGGGAGATCAAGGTGGGAAGATGCTATAAAGGGGTTTCTTTTGATTTGAAACATAGGGTAAGAAGAACTTTACCAGGCTGAGCCTCAGAGGAAGAGGAAACATGTTGGGCAGGGGAACGGTTTACCAGAAGGGCAGAGTTAGGGCCAAGGATTTAGCTCAGTGGCATAAGCGCCTGCCTGGCAAGCACAAGGTCATGAGTTTGATCCCCAGTACCACAAAAAAAAAAAAACAAAAAAAAAACAAAACCAAAAAACAAAAAACTAAACCAAACAAAACAAAAAACCCAGAAGGGCAGAGTTATAGAAAGCATGACTTGATAGGGGGAGAGCTGAGCTGGCTGGAGGACTATGCAGGATGTAGAGGGCCAGGGGAAGGGAGCCTGGGCTTGCTGATTTCACACCAAGGCACTAGTGCCCTTGGGTGGTATCCAGCCGTGCTTCCTGGTCAGCACTGGATAGAGTAGAAGTAGTTGCTGGGAGTGGGGAAGGTGGGCTCTCTAGATCAGCACTGACCTCTTCTTCTTGTCTCGCCAGGGGTCTCATGTCACACTGCATCGCCATCTTGAAGGTAATACTCTTTGGCAGTCACCAGAACACCCCAGGTGTAGACCAGAGACATTAGGAAGTGCACTGAGCCCTTCAAGAGCCCTTTCCCTAGCATTTCTACTGTCTGTGTCCACTCCCACCTTTTGGGTCTGTTTTACTTCAGTAGTCTCAAGATCTTTTTTAAGGCTTTACTTCATTTGGTCTGCTTAACACAGCGTCCTGGAGGACCGATGGCCTGTGTGGTCACTAGCCACCAGCTGCAGGGAAAGCTGCATGCTAGGGTCATGCAGCAGCTTTTCCTAAGCATTTTCTTCGACAGAGAGCACAGGTCTATGTAGTAAGTCAAGTTCTGTATTTGGATGTCAGTTACTAGAAAGTAGCTATGACAACAGCCAAATAGAACTGTCAGAGTAAAAATAATCCAAATCATGCGTACTTCAGCGTGAAGGCAGTTTATCTCTGAGTGCCTAGCATCTTTGGAAAACTGCATCCAATTTGCATTTGGAGTAATTTTTATATTTCAGTGTTACTTTTCTGATCCTTGCCTACTGGATAGAATAATAATAATTCTCAAGTAGTTGGCCAGTTTCACATTTGAGTTTCTTCACTTGAGTAACTTTATTCTTTGTCTAGTAATTATTCAAGATTCAAAAGAAGACAACCTTGTTATTCAGTATGAGATATTTAAAATTCTTTAGCTTACTTCTTTGGATTTTTTTCTTGGAGCAAAGAAAGCTTAGTAGGAAATTGCTGCCTCAGAGTCTGGACTTTATTGTTTAATTCCAAGAAGCTGTTTGGATGTATAAGTACTACTGTAGACACAGATATAGTTATAGATATAAATAGTTGGGCATAATACTACAGCAATAAAGCCACATTATATTTTCCTTCTCCAACCAGGGTATGTCCTATGACTGGGCTTTGTCCCTTACCTGTCAGTAGGAAAGATAAATGGCACCTGTGCAGGGAGAGGGAGTAGCTGGGAATAGTCTTATGAGATTGAAACCAGTGTCTATCTTAGAGACCTCAAATCAAAGAAACAAGCTTCTCACCCCCTTAACGGGATTTCAAACCCATTTGCTTGGTCACTTGCCTTTAAACCTTGCTGTAGGAGTTTAAGAGAGAGGGCTGGGTATTTTCCCTTCCCGTTCCAGGCCCCCCCTTCTCCAGCCCCAAGTACACAGCAGGCAGTGGAGCTCTTTGCAGGGCTAGGAACTTACCCTGTTTTCACCTGAGGAGGCAGAAAATCATAAAATAAGCTCGGTGAGGGGGCGGCTGATGCTGTTAGTGGGTGCTGAAAAGGGCCGTGCGTTGGAGGCTTGTGTTCCCCCGGTTTTGTTAAAGTCCTTCCATCCTCATCTGACAAACATGCTAATGACACATTACCCTTGAAAATCATTGAAATGAGTGCCGTTATTTGGAGAATGTGCTTCTAGGGAACAATTGCTCTCTGTCCAGCCCTGTTTCTGCAGGTGCTTTGCCACAGATACTGTCCTTTTGGGAGACTTAAGCACAGAGCAAAGGAATGGAAAGTCCAGTTTTTCCCCTAAGTCAGAAGGTGAAGTCAGAACACATGATTGTTCTTAGATGGATTATTCCAGCTTAGCCTTCTCGGAGCCAAAGCTTTGCCCTTGATCTGAGGTTTCCCCCACAACGCTTGTGCTCCCCATTCCTTCTCATCTTGTTCTTTTCACTTCCACTCAGCTGTTAGGGTAAAGGGCCAGCAGTGTGGTGGTGCCCGAGGTGGAGCCGTATTTGTCTTTGTGGGGGTGGCAGAAGCCCTTGGAGCCAGGTCATCCTTCATCACTTTTCTCTCGGTTGTATTAGATTTGTCACACTCTGACAGAAAAACTCGTTGCCATGACAATGGGCTCGGGGGCCAAGATGAAGACTTCAGCCAGTGTCAGTGACATCATTGTGGTGGCCAAGCGGATCAGCCCCAGGTGAGTGATCAGTGGCCCTGAGGTCCCCACATTCCATGAGGGGAAGCAAAGGTATTCTGCAGGGCCAGGCTGTAGTAGGTAGGCACCTTTTTAGTCATCTGTGTCCAAGTATGTCCAGAGATTTGGATGGGGGGACTTACCAGCTAAGCTAGTCTCCCATGATCCCCACCTTTAGCCTCAGCATGCGTCTGATAGGCCTTTCCAGTGTTACTGGTTCGACAGTCTGTTTTTGTAGCTCCCTGATGGCTTCTCCCTACTCCCTGTCCCATTCCAGCTGGATTTCCATCCTGCCTTCCCTTGAGACTGCATCCTCCAGCAAGCCATTGTTGCCCACTGGTGCTCTCCTCCTTTTTCCCATGACCCTCCGGCCCTGCCCTTGTGCCCAGCCTGTATCTGTACTGGGGACTAATTTGGGAACCTCTGCCTTGACGGAATGGCCTTCACTCACTATCCCCCTCCACAGCCCAACTGGCAGCCGGCCTTCAGGACTGGGTGGGAGGTGAAGTCATATAGGGTACAGACCTCCCAAATTCCAGGCTGTTTGCAGAAACCCTATGTGGGAAGCAACCAGCATGATTGCGATCAACAACTACACCCCCTCATCTGGGCTCTACTTCACAAAGAAAAATAAAGCCCTTTTCTTAGAGCAAAGGGCAGTGCAGTACTAGGTTTGTGCTGCCATCTGGTGGCTGGTATGTGGATATGCCTGAGCCTACAAACAATCCAAATCCAGGATGTTTTCCTTATGGGCCACCTGGCCCTTCTCCCTCAAGGCCCTCCACCCTTGTTCAAGGGGCTTTCACTTTCTTTGTTGTAATGGCTTCTGGTAAATCAGGAGGAACCAGCCCTTTCCCTACCCCAAGATGAGCCAAGCAAAAGCAACCAGTTTCCTGTGGGTGGACAGCCTGTGCAGTCCTCTGAGGGATTCATGACTTGCTGCACTGAAACTTTGCCCAGGGAGTTCAGTGTAGTGAGGAAGTGTAAGAGAGGCCATTCAGAGAGGGACTCACAGGGCAGTTCATGGCTTTTTCTGGAGTTGCCCTATGTGGACGTAGCTTTGCGACCGGTATCAGTATCTGCCAGGTTCAGGGGCAAGCACTAGACAGCCCTGCTGGTCGCTCACTTTTTATTATTAGAGAATCTGCACAGCTCATGTCTTCCCACCTCTCCATCCTGCTTTTTGTCTCTTCCAAGAGCCACCCAAGCAGTTGTGATACAAGTTAGGAGCAGGATTTCAGGAGGGGCCAAGGGAGGCAGGTCATCTGAGGGTGAGCAGGACTGGCAGTGTCCTGAGGGGGGAATGTGGCACCACCAGGGGTGTGGGCTTGCCCCAGCGCCTCGGAGTACCTTGGACTGCTGGACTGCTGCCGTAATTCAGTGGGGACCTTCATACTTTCTCCTTGAGGCCAATTCCCATCCCTGTCTTTCCTGCTCCATTTATTCCATACAGTACATTGCGGCCTATTGTTTCAAGGAGATACGTCCTCAGTGGGCATAGAGAGAAAGGGAGGGCCTGGTTAGACAGGTGACCGGGGCAGCTGGATCTCTGCGCTTCCTCACCAGCAACTCGGCCCTCGGGAAGAATGAGGGCATCTGTTTTCAAGTGCTTTCAAAAACCAAACAATACATCTTTATTTTTCTTTCCTATCAGTTGGTCTGTGGGCAGAGATTTAGAGCAAAACCTCGCAGTTCACAAATTGGAATGGATTGTCATTCCTTTGTGAACTTGATTTTTAAAAAATTAACCTTGAACTGTACTGCAGGGGAAAAGGGACACAGTGGAGCAGTTTGAATTTAAATGAAATGTGTGACTTTTTAAGTGTTCTGTGTAACTCTGGTAGCCGTGATCCCTCCCCCTTTTGCATACAAAAGTAATAAATGATTGTAAAAATTAAAATATTGCAGACACAGATTATCTGGCATGGGGAGTGCTCCCTAATTCTACTCTCTCCTAGTTTTAGGAGATAATCACCATTAAATTGTAAAGTCCTCCAGATTTTTTCTCCTTATATTTCATAGCTTTTGTTTGTTTTTATACAAGCCCTATCAAGCTTTACATATTGTTTGGCAGTTGCCTGTTTAATTCAGTAGTAATCTTGAACATCAGTCCATGTGTGTGACTTTGTATGTTTAAACCAATGGAACTGAAACAACCAGGAAGCAAAGTTTTTTTGTTTTTTTTTTTTAAACTGGCAGCTGAAGTCTTTTCACTGAGCCTGTAGCGCCAGTTAGAGAACTGTGGAAGACAGGGTCTGGAATTTCACCAGAGAAGGACTGGAGTATGGGTAGTGAGGAAGGCAGGAGAAAATGAGATGAGGTAAGTATTGAAATATTGAAAATGATTGCTTTTGCCTCCCTTCAGAGTGGATGACGTTGTGAAGTCCATGTACCCCCCGCTGGACCCCAAGCTCCTGGATGCACG
Source organism: Hydrochoerus hydrochaeris (assembly GCA_004027455.1). Classification (NCBI taxonomy): domain Eukaryota; kingdom Metazoa; phylum Chordata; class Mammalia; order Rodentia; family Hydrochaeridae; genus Hydrochoerus; species Hydrochoerus hydrochaeris. Next base: position 205,032 of record PVLA01001617.1, on the reverse strand, counting down.
GTGAGGGGTGGAGCACCTGCTTGTCTCTTTATACTCAGAGTCACTGTCCTGTCACATCCTGCCCATGAGGCTGGCTGATCCAGTTGTGTACCGAGTTGCTCTCCTGGGTTCTCATGGCAGCCCCAGGTCTGGGTAAATTCATTTGGATATTAACAGTCAGCCACTTGGTGAACCAGGCCTGGCCAAGTCAGACCTCTTTGAAACCCCTGAGAAGAAAGAACCAGTTGGAGGTTTTAGAATTTCCTGGTTAAACATCTGGCCATGCCAAGTTCTAGCTGTGCCTCCCCTCCCTTCACTCCCCCACTGCTCCTGCCGACCGATCTTTGGACCCAAAAGCCAACACACCCAGCTGTGAGTGCTGCCCATGCACTGTGGTGAACAGAGCAAGGAGTGGAGAGGACATATGCCCCAGACTAGTCCTGGCCTCCACTGGGCAGCCCGGAAACAATCCTCTCCTGCTCCTCCCCTAATACAAGGTTTGTAGCCTTACAAAATAGCTCTGTTTCTGTACCTCATGTAAACTCATCATACACACACACACACACACATTCACATGCCTCTCTCCTCCTTGTGGCTCGCTGTGGACTGGTTGTTGATAAGCAGTGAGTGGTGGGACTTCGGCTTTGGTTTCTCTGCCCCACTCCTGCTGCTGCTCATCTCTATCCACAGGTCACTCATCTGTCACGTGTCATCCTCAAATGCCTCTGGCACACTTACTGTCTCAAAGGCACTTTAGGGTAAATCTTTTCAGTACTAAAAACAGACTCTTCCTCAGTTTGATTTTCAGTTAATTTTTTTTTTTTTTTTTTAGATTGGCCAAGCTATCCCCGAGCCTTGTTGATTTGTGTTCAGTAAGGGATACTCAAGGTGGTTTTTAAGTGGCAGCAGTTGGAGATCTGCTCACGCAGTTGACCAGCTCCGAACTGCTTCACAAAATGCTCTTCTGGGAGATGGTAATAGGTGAGCTGCAGAAAGTGGCTTCCGCAATCTTAACTGAGTTTGCGAGACCAAGCATCTTATATCTCCCTTGGAGCTTTCTCAGATAAATCAAAAACTCTGAGACACGCTTCATTTAACCTTGTTTAATCTGGCCGTCCCCAAATCTGAGTGTAGAACCATCATCTTCCACTCCCACCGACCTTGCAGGGAAGGGTCTCTAGTTTGTGGAATGCTAGTCTAGAATGTATCCATTTGGGATTTTGTGCTAAGTCCCTTATTTCCTAGGGGATCTGATCCTGTTTTTTATTTTTTTTTTCTTCCCTAGGACGACTGCCCTGCTTCTGTCTGTCAGTCATCTAGTGCTGGTGACCAGGAATGCCTGCCACCTAACCGGGGGCCTGGATTGGATTGACCAGTCCCTGTCAGCTGCTGAGGAGCACCTGGAAGTCCTTAGAGAGGCAGCTCTGGCTTCTGAACCAGAGAAAAGCCTCCCAGGTCCCGAAGGCTTCCTGCAGGAGCAGTCGGCCATTTAGTCCTAGAGGTGGCAGGTGGCCATGGTGGCCTGCTCTGTGCCTGGGTGGCTCAGCTGAGCCCTTCCTGTAGCGTTAGTTATTCTCCAGGGCTCAGGAGTCCAGCTGTGCATGGATGCCAGTGTTGCAATGGCAAGTGGTGACTGAGGAGTGGCGGTCTAATACCACAGTTAGGAGAGACACCATCCGCCACTTGTACAGCAGAGCATGGAAGATTGGCAGGCTGTCAGCTTGATTTAACTTCCCTAGTGTTTGCAAGAAAATTGAGATGCCCTCTAAAAATCAAGAGGCGTCCTATTAAAATCAGAATTTCTGGCTTCTCTAGAGCAATCAGAAGGTGTGACAGTTTTAAAAGAGGACAATCAGAACTAAGTAGAGGTTGCCTTTTCTTACACTTTCTCACTTTATACTGTCTCACCTGACCTGCGTGTTTATTTGTGTTACCTCCTGGTCCTGGAGGTATCTGAGGCCCTTCTTCCCTTTACAGGTTTAGGTTTGAAGCTGAGCACTGTACAATTGATTGTTTTCCTTTTTACCATTATGCCTGCAATTTTACCTCGCTACCTCTAGATGAATAGTAGACTTGTACTTATGTTTTCTTCAAATGTGTGGTTATTGAGTCAAACTGATGCATCATCTATGGTGGGGTAGATTTGGAAACAGGATGGAAGGAGAGTCTGAGAACCCTGAAGATGTCTCAAAGGAGATTTAAGGATACCTAGAGTTCAGGCACAGGTGGAGACATCCCTGTAAGGAGGTCTCCACATGAGCCGTGACATCCACTAAGAGTGTGTTCTTCTTTCTTCTGGTCTCTGTGTTGGAAATATTGAAAGGTGAGGGGCATTTTTATGACTCTAGATTCTAGGACCCAGAGTCACAATTGCATCATTCAAGCATGAGCCAACAGATTGCATCATTTCCATCATAAGCACATAAGAAAACCTAAAGTACTTTGCTTCTTCTCAGTACTGCTTCTATTAGTTTCTTTCTGTCTCACTGTGTCATCCAGACTGGCCTCAAATTCATGATCCTGCTCCAGTCTCCTAAATGCTGGGATTGTAGCATGTACCCCTGCATCTAATTCTGGTTCTCCTTTTGAGGGAGTGGGATGGCTTGGGGTTGCTCTGCTTTATATCCTGTGTTGTTAAGCATAGTGGGAGCTGCATATTTGTTCTTACATCATTTTCTCTTTTATAACTCAAGTCAGAAAAACCATCAGCCTAATGCTAGAAACCAGGAACCCCTATTCTCAAACCCAAGGTGGGGTTGAACAATCACCTGTTCATTGACACATTTCATTCTGTCCAGGGAAACAGGTTGCTTCTAACCAGCACACTGTACTCCAAACCCAACCTGGGAACAGAAGCAGGTGAGGGCGGTTGGAGTTCATTTTCAGACTGCAGAAAGCATCCCAGCGGAAACCTTGTGGATTGTTGTAGTAGTCATTTTTCAGCTCCTGGAACAAAATACCTAATGTACAGGACTTAAAGGAAGGTTGATTTCGGCTTACAGTTTCTGAGGTTTCAGTCCATGGTCAGCTGTTTCCAAGGCAGAAACCTCATAGGAAGAGCCTGGCCGAGGAAAGTTGCTCAACCTTTAACACCTGGGAAGCAGAGCAAGGAGGAAAAGCCTGAGGAAAGACATTCCTTTCAAGGCCTGCCCCTGATAAAGTCCCTGCTGACCAACTTCCTCCAACCAGGCCCCACCTCCTAGCTGCACACTGACCTAGGGGTTAATCCAAGGATGAAGTTAGTGCTCCTGTGCTCTAAGTACCTCTGCATACATGAGTCCTTTTGGGGGATGTTTTCCATCCAAACCATAATTGTCCATGGCCAGTAAGCCCCAGTAAGTATTATGTAGTTAACTCCCATTTCACTGGCAAGTTTTGATTGGGAAATGTCCATAAAATCACTTTGACTGTTCTATTTGAGGCCTTCACAAATAGGCAGTCCTCTTCCTTTTTCTGTCACTCTTTGCCCTACATTTATTGATTGATTGATCGACTGATTGATTGAGACAGGGTCTCTTTATGTAGCCCAGCTGGCCTTGAAGGCACAGCTGCCCTGCCTCAGCTCCCCAAATGCTGGGATTATAGGCATGTGTCCCCACGCCCAGCAATCCTCCCTCTTACAACCTGCTTTCATCACCAGGCTGGAAACCACTGTGCTGAGGTTGCAGTGGCTGCCACAGCTGTAAGTGTCCTCTGGATGTTAACCTGGGCCAGAGTCTTGAACTAGACAGAAGCAGCTCAGCATTGATGCCTTGGCTTCCATCCTCCCGGGGTGGGGTGGGGTGGGGGTGGGGATGATCTGAAGATCTGGAAAGTTCCTGCTGGCTTGCAGAGTTTCCAGTGCTGCTGTGATGTAGTTTTCCTTTCATCCGCAGTGCTGAACAAGAAGCCCCTGGGTGCAATTGGTGTTGGGGGCAGGAGTTGAGGTGGAAGCACCGTTTTTGGGACAGGAATGATCCCATTGTTCTAGGCCCTTGGGGTTTTGACTCAAGTCATCTCTGGGAAAGCTGGGCAGTGAGCACAGGAGTCCCAGGACAGTCTACCAGGAATGGTTTCCCAGGTGATGGGGACATCCAGAGTCCCTAGTTCATTAGTGTTTATGTACATGGTGACAGAACCATCCTTCCTTTGTCTCCACACTCCTGTCCTGGATTAGGAACATTAGACTCAAATTTTAATGAAGGAATTATTCAGGGATAGAGATGTAGTGTGACTAGAGCAAACTATTTGTGTCACAGAATTAGATTTAAATTTGGGCCTGGGCATTTACTGTGTGAGCTTGGACAAGTTACTTAATCTCTCTGGTCTTTAGCTTTCTCATTTATAAAATCAAGATTTCTGCCTTATTGAGTTGGTGTGTCAATGTAACAAAATGAGGCATGTAAAATGCCTAATTGTCCTGGTTCTACTTAATTAACGTCAACCCTTCTTTCCCCATGAGCTCCATAGTCTGATGCAGCTGACCCAGGGGGTGTCACCTCATTTACCATGGCTTTATCAAATTCCACAAACAGGAATTGCTGTTTGTGGGCCCTGGAACTGAATGGCCAGTGATCTAAAATCCCTGCAGTAGAGCAAATAGCCCAGCCTTGCTGCCCTGCCCTAAGCATCTCACAGCATGAAGCTAGTGGAAGCTCCTGGCCTCCTCAGTGTCTAGAGGGTGGGTTGAGCAAGCTCCCATCCCTCCCAGAGATGACAGCCTCTGACAGCAGGGGGAAAGTGTGGTACTAGCAGCGCACCTCCCCAGCCTTACCCTGGCCTCTCTCATTTTCCAGACTAGATTAGTGGAGCCTTATTGTGAGAAGGTGGCTTGCAGTTCAAAGGCTCATGGTTGGAGAAGATGTCCGCTGAAGAATTCCCCTCACATCCTGCTTCCTTCCCTCCCACTAGGGTGTAGTGAAAGCCCCCTCTGGGGGAGGTGCTGTGGTAGCCTCCGAAGATAGGAGATTGAGAACAAAAGGTTCAACTCCTGCCTAGACAAACCAGGGCTCTAGTTGGTGGGTATGGAGGGGTAGGGTGCAGAAACCCTGGGGGAGCTGATGACTTTAGCAAGATGAGAGCAGACAGTGCAGGGCCCAGGGCCGAGAGCCTGGCTGGCTTGGGAAATGCAGGTGACTGGGAAACTGCAGGGTGGGCTGAAGGGCTGAGACGCTGGACAGGTTGGCAGGGCATTAGGTCAAAAGAAACCTGGTCATCCTAGGAGCTGAGATTTATCCTGAGCATAATGAGGAGCATTGTGGGAACCATGGAGCCTTTCAACACTCAGATTCACAATTTAGAAAGAGCTATGTTCTTTAGAAACTTAGGGGCTTAGGACTCATAAATTTGCCTGGTGCCACTGAGCAAATGTTTCCCCTAAGGCTGAGAGGCTCAAAACAATCACAGTCTAAAGGCAGGGAAGGCAATTGTTTGGGAACAGGGGGATGGCACCAGGAGTCAGAGCAGAAAATTCTGGGGGAGTAGTGTGATGTGATATCTGCTGGTGGTGGTGCAGTGACTGCCAGAAATGCTGATGCATAGTGTTGAGAATTTGAAGTAAAAGTGGCTCTTTCCACTTTCAGCCTATCTGATTTTTTTGGAGGTGCTGGGGATCAAACTGCAGGTCTTACGCGTGCTAGCTAAGCACTGCACCACTGAGATACATCCTCAGCAGAGCTTATCTTTATTTCTCACCTCCGTTTTCTAGGGAAGAAGACCAAAGCCTAGAAAGCTGAGTAACTCTGCTGCAATCTCATAATAAGAATCAGAGCAGGAACTTTATCTCCCCAACTTGTATATTTAATTACCACTCCTTCCTGCCAGGATAAGGTAGGTGGAGAAATGAAAAAAATAGAAAAAAGTTGGAAATACAAAGGAGAGAATAAGTAAAGAGAGTCATTCTATGCTCTTCTAATAATTCTCATTTAAAAAAATGATGGTCATGACCCATGAATTAGTTTCATGGCCCATAATTGGTTACAACCCACAGGATGATAGAACATGAACACTAAAATGAGGGTCAGGGCATGGGTGAGGTATTATCTCTCCATCCAAAATGACTTAATTTTATCCATTTTAAGTAAAACTTGCATTTACCAGAATAGTGGCAAAAATTTATGTTGCAAAATGGAATCATTAATTTATTACATGATTGATTAGTTCAAGAGTCATCTGTTGAGCATTTATACTGGTTTGGGCCCAGAGATAGAGAAATAAGGAAAAATATAATATCTCTCTTGAGGCCCATGAAATCTAAGGTGGAAAGAAAGCCATAAAGAGTCATTTTCAGTGTTGCCTGGTAAGCGCTATGAAAGGAACGTGTGTGTAATGAGAGAACAGGCAACGGCCCCAAAGCTGGCTCATGAGATTCCTGAAGGTGGCACCATCTTGGAAGAACTGTCAAGGAGGAGTAGGTATTGGGAGAAAAAGACTGGGCAGTGGCAGGGAAGGTGGAGGTAGAGGGGACAGCACCACACAGGAAGGGGCAGACATGCCATGCCCAGGATGTTCCAACTGGTTCAGTTCAGCAAAGGTCAGATGGGAGCTGGGGTGTGGTGAGAGAGGACGGTGAGGGCAAGACCCTGGAGATTCTAGTGGGCCTTGTGAGGTTTTGGAACTGTTCCTCTGGGTGGGTAGTAGAGAGGTTAAAAGAAAAAAAAGCTTTCTTACTTTGTTCTGGGACACTAGCAGCTGATGACTGCACCCTCAACAGCCTTTAATGCTATCCTAACTTGATAGGTGGAGGGTGGGTTAGCATTGTGTTAACTTGCATTTCTCTGACTGCTGGTGCAGTTAAACATTTTTCATGGGTTTATTAAGCTATTTGTATATGCATGCCCTGTGCTCATTTTTGGCTGGCATTTAGTATGTTTCTTGTCAATTTATGGAGCTCTTTTTATGTGAAGGATAACAACCCTTTGTTATATTTATTGCATATATTTTTCCCAGTCTTGTCACTTGCTTTTAGTTTTGTTTGGAATGGTTTCTGTCATCCAGAAGTTTTAAACTTGGTGTAGTCAAATGTATTGATTTTCTTTCCCTTAGTGATTTCTTCTATTGCTTTTATGCTTAGAAAATCCTTTCTCATCCAGAAATCAAATAAATATCATTGAAAGGTTTGATGTAGTAGAGTGTCAGGGATGGATGACTAATAATAACATTCACAGATTAGGTGTAGTGGCAGAAAAATAACAACAACAACATCAGAAAAAAGCAGCCGAATCATCATTTATCTACCCCCAAACCCAGCTCAAGGCTACTGGTAGGAACAGTTGGGAATCAAACAAAAAGAAGAGGAAACAAAAGACAGGAGAGAAACAGTAAACAAAAGAGAAAAGGAGCTCTAGGGAGGGTCTTGTACAGGCAGGAGGTGGTTAGACAGTCAGGGTGGGAGAGAGTGGATATGGAGGAAGCCACATGCCCCCAGGTAGAATATTAAGAAAAAATGTGTTGGTGCTGAGGATACTGGACAGAGAAACACACACACACACACACACACACACACACACACACAGTTTTTGTCCTCATGGGATTATGGTCTAGCAAGGGAAGATGGACATTAAGTAAGTGGCTGCTTTTAATAAATGAGAGATTAAAGGTCACATTGACACTGTAGGTCTGCCCTTTGTTGAGTTCACATGGTTAGGTGGGACATAGGCTCCCATTCACCTCCTTTGTAATTCCAACCTTAGAACCACAGTCCTTGTTTGGTGCCTGCTCAGCCTGGGGAGGCTACGCACACCAGGAGCAGGAAGGCGGTGTAAATACACGGTGCACCGTGCACCGTGAGAATCCAAGTTCTAGGAAGTCTTTTTTTTTCTTATTCTTTTTTCTTTTTTTTACACTGGGAATTGAACTCAGGATCTTGTGCTTGTCAGGCAGGCACTTATGCCACTGAGCTATATCCTGGGCCCCCAGGTCTTTGTGATCAATGCTCAGTGTCCCAATTTCCAGAGCACAACTTAGAATGATCATCATGCTACCTTGCATTTCTAGAACACATTGTCTCTTTCCAGGAAAGTTTCACAATGATTATCTCGGTTGTTCATCACAGGATTTTTTTTATTATGAAATGCATTTGCATATTTTATTTACCTTTTCACTTCTGAAACAATAGCATTCCAAGCAAACGTGCATGTGGATGGCTTACAAACCCATGCCACCTCTTAATCATAAGCTTTCTTTCTCTTGTTCTCTCGTTTTGTTTTTACATTATGAGTTTTATTGTCTTGGCTGTATTCTTTCTCCCACTTGCATTATTTTCAGAATTATGACTCTGTCCTTTCTTTTCTTTTTTGGAACTTACCCTTTTCATCTTTCACCAGTACCAAGGGTCCTGGCCCCAAAGCCCGCGATAGCCCAGCAGGAGACTCACGTTTCTGACTTCTCTTCACCTCATCCTTCCCTGCTGCAGGTGCTGTTTACTGACACCAAAGCTTCCTAGTACCTTTAACTAGAGATTTGTTATTCAAGGGAACCTCAAGACCATGCAGCCTCACCAAGATTCTTTCTTTGCCCCTTGGCATCTTAAAGATTCTCTTCTGCTTCTGAATCCCAAATCATTTCTTTTTTTCTTTGTCTGCATAATGCTTCCCTGATTTCCCTGTCTGTATTTTTGATCCTTTCCTCCTGCTATCTGTATTCATCCTCTCATTAAACATGAGTCAAGCACTTATTCTGAGCCTGACTCTATGCAGGGCTTTGGGGACTCAAAGACTCATGACCTGGACTTTGAACTTGAAGTGATTACTGTCTGCACGGTGCATCTCAGACCTGGTGGCACATTTGAATCATCATATGAAGAGCTTGAGAAATACTAATGCCAGAGCCCTAGCCTTAGAGATTCTGAAGAAGTGGTCTTCAGTGGGACCTAGCCATTGTTATCTTTCAAAACAGATTCTAATATAGATTCAAGGATGAGAACTGCTCATTGGTCTAATGGATGAGACAGATGGGGAAACAAATACTTTCAATACAGTGGAAGGCAGACATAAGCAGAAGGGGCTGGAGGAGAACAGAAAAATTCCTCATGCTGTCTGGGGAGTGAAAAAGTGGGGATGGTTACCCTGAATAGGTGACTCAGTGCTCTTTTATTCCAGCACCTGCCCTGCCCACCAGTCTTTCAGTTGGTGAGGAGAAATGAAGGTGGAATTACCTCTATCTTCTTAAGGTGTAGAAGAACAATTCTGAGCATGGATTAAGACATTCAAAACCCACTTACTAGCTATGTGACCTCAGGCAAATACATGGCTTAAGCACCCTGTGTGCACCACGTGTGTGTGTGAACTGAGGAGCTTATGCATGTAATGTGTGCATATGAGTTGAGAGATCTTATGCATGTAAGGTGTTTAATCCATCATGTAACACATTGTAGGTGCCCCAAAACTTGTAGCTGTATACCCACATACATGATGTCTAGCTGTTCTTTTTCCATCAGCAAGTACTCAGATGGCCATCTGTGTTGCCCTACCAGCCCATACCTGCTTGAGGCTTCCACTTTTTTTGTTCTTTCTTTCTGCAATACTTGAAGGCAGATGACTGAGCCTCCGTCTTCTCCTAACTACCTCCTGGGCTTTCCCAATGCTGTTTGCTTGGCTAGCCCCCCTTTCCTGGGACAGCAACTCAAGCTTGGCTCAATTTAGAGACAGCTTAGAGAACTTGGAAGCCAGACCTAGAGTCCCTGAGGAGCACTTTGCACGAATTTTATAGGTTGTTCAGTTCTGGAATAAGGTTCTTCTCCAAAGATTCCCACTTTCTCTGAGGTTTTCCTTGCTCTTGTGGTTGCTGCTCTGATGTCCATAGTTTCTCTCTTGGTGCTGCCTTTATCTGTCCCTTCTTCCCTTTCAGTTCCATATCTCCTTGTGCTCCTTCAGAATGCCTGTGAGCAGGGCCATAATTCTGCCTGCTATTGTCTCTCTCTTCTCAGGCCAGGGTTCTGTTCATACAGACTTCTCATTTTTCACTCTTGGTTTTTTTTTTTTAAATGTGGTCCTGGAGTTTGAGAGCTCTATCAGGGTGCTTTCTCACTGAGCTATGTCCTCAGCCCTTTTTAAAGTTTTTAAATTTTGAGACAGGGTCTTGCCAAGTTGTCCAGGCTGGATTTGAGCTTGCAACCTCCTGTCTCAGCCTTCTAAATATCTGGGATCACAGGCCTATGAAAATAGGTTTGTCTCATTTATTTTTAAACATGGTGATCTGTGTGCCAAACCATCACTTTTACCATTTCTCTTTTCTTTGTTACTATTGCAAATTAAATTATCTGTCTTTCTCCTTAAAGCTTTTGGCTTTATGCTTCCTTGTGAGAAGTTTCCTCATCCTTTTTCCCATATGTCCCACCTGCAACTGGCTTATGAAAGATGAACAACATTCCTTTTTTCTTGATTGCTGTTGTTGTTGGACTGATCACTTCCTTGCAACCTAATTGGACTTTGTATGTCCCATTCCCTCTCCCTGGAGAACATATCCCACACCCATCTTTCTGAAGCTCATGGACTCCTCAAAATATGCCTGGGAGAACCATAGGATTACACTTAGGCTAAATGCACACAAGTGTACAGTGAGGCATGTACCATTAGAATAGATTTCTGCTGGTTTTCCGATTTGGACACACCTTTAGTCAAACTGTGTATTCTAGCTGGATGAGAAGTTTCAGCTATCAGGGTAAATTTTCCATCATTCTACTCAACTTCAACCTCATGTTTCCTGCACGGATGGGATCAGATGGAGTATGTGCGCATGCTTAAAAGTAGGTGGGGTTTACCATGGTCTAAGTTAAGATGATAAATAGCACACTTCTTTTGCTGGGGAAGAAATGACATTTCTCCTTTCTTTGCTTTAGAAATTCCACACCAGCTTTCCTTTCCCGTGGTGGTGGAGTATTATGGTATATGTGGTATGTCTCTCTCTACCATTCTTTGTTCCTGCCTTGGCAGAGGAATGACTAGACTGGTTGGTCAGAGGCTGATGTCGCTGGTTGTCCTTCGCTAACAGGGAGGACTGCTGCCACTCAGTGCTTTTATCCTAACTATCTGCCCTCAGGCAAGATGTGCCTCTTCTGACTGCCTCAGTGGGGAGCACATTTGGGCTCCTTTAGAATGCTTGTATCCTTGTACCTGTAGTGAGCTTCCTCTGTGGGCCTTGCCACATCTCTGCAGACAAGTTTTGTGTTGTGTGTGGGAAATAATGTTCTAGTGTCTGGATTTAGGGTGTGAGTTAGGAGATCCCACTTCTAGTCTTATCTAAGTTCTCCAACACAATTGACTCGAAAGTCTGTAGTTGTGTCACTGGCTAGCATGGATTCTTAGCTATATGTAGGATGAAAAGTGGATATAGACTGGGTTTGGAACCTGCTGCACACCATCATCATAGTCTGCACTTTTCCTCAGGGCCTTCTAAAGGAAAGGCCTTGCACCAGACAGTGTACTAACCAAGATGTTACCAATTGGCTGAAAGTCCTTGCTCAACACATGGAGAAATCACTAATTGACAATGTGTAGCTCTTTTAGTGTTAACTGCCCTACACTTTGAATGCCAGTGGCTATTAGTCCTTTTAGTTTTAGCAGCCTCCTGCCTTCCCAGAGCAAGCAGGCCTTGGGAACTTTTCTAGCCACCTGAGACTGTGGCCCCTGGCAATGCTGCATGATTCTCTCTGTCTCTGCTACTAGTTGTCTTCACTTTTACTAGCTCTGGCCACTGGCTGTGCTTGGTGCCAGTGGCCTTTAGAGTTACCAGCTCCAGCTGCTGACCTCTTTTGGCACTGGCAGCCTTTGGTGTTACCAGCTTTTAGTGTATTAGCTCAGCATGTGCTACTGGAGGTAGAAATCATGAACAGGCAGGAATATGGCATCCAGAACATGCTTTATTAGTAGTTATGCTGCAAAGGGGGAACAGTGTACAGACTGAGCTTGGGAAGGGTGTGGGGAGGTTGCTTATAAAGACTAAAGGTAGCCAGAAGTGGTGGTACCTGCTGGTAATACTAGAACTCAGGAGACTGACGCAGGAGGCTCACTGTGAGCTCAAGGCCAATCTGGGTTACACGGTGAATTCAAGATCAACCTAAACTGGATAGCAAATCTCTGTCTCAAACATAAAAACAAAAAGAAAAAAGGTGGGCTCGCCCACATTCAGGGTGAGGCTTTCTGTTAGGACATGGATAGGGGAGTAGCCCTTTGTTGACCTGACTGAGGCGAGCTGCAGAGACAGAATCATCCAGACAGGCAGAGCAGAGTCATGTGAGACAAGTCTGTGTATGAAGCTTGCTGTAGTCAAAATAAATATCTGCTGGAGAGGTTGTGGGATGCTGATGTTGCTGGGCTGGCCGCAAGACATGTGGAAAGGCAGAAAAAAAAAATACAAAGTGCCTCTTGGGGAGCACTGGGCCCCTCTTTCTTGTCTCATTTTAAGAGCTACCAGAGCAGATGAATAAACTCCTGTTCACTTCCCATTTAGCTTGGGATCCTTATGTCTGATGCAACTGATTTGCTCTCCTTGGAGCCTGGAGAGGAGGGGACATGCTACTCAGAGCCCCTAACATCTGTGATAATGTGACAGGTATAGTAAGAAGTCACAAGAGCATAAAGCACCATGGAAAAGTTCAAAGGTAAACTCATTAAGTTCAGAAACACAAGGAGTGGTTGGCATTGAAAACACAGGGAAGTCATCTTTTGTGCCAGAGACTCATTAGTGTGACAGAATGCTAAAGTCAAAAGAAACCTAGAAAGACAAGGGACCTAAAGCATGGGCTGGGTTCCTATCTTGTGTTGGGGGTTGATATAAATTCCTTCTGCGCATGATTTCACTTAATTTTCACAACAAATGAACAACCTTAGGGGACTCGTATGATTATTCCCATTGTCTCAAAGCTCAGAGAGGTTGAGATACTCAGAGTCACCGAGTATCCCTCAAATAGCTGATTTGGGATGAGTGCCCGGGTCTTCCAAGTCCTGCTTTTAGATGTTTGCCTCTGTATCATGATTTTCTGTTTTATGGGGGATGGACTTTGCACAGTCCCTGTAGGAGGGAGCACTTCTCCTTGGAAGGCGACGACAATGGAGGGGACAACCCTGTCCTTCAGGCTTTCTGCTGGCTGCAGCACCCTGGCAGGATGCAGCCCTGGGTGTGACTGTGCAGCTGGCCTTTCCTTAAGTACACAGAGAAGAAAGTTTTCCTGTTTGGGGACAAAGTTCAGAGAACAGCCTCACCCTTAAGGTGGGGCTGGGGCTGCCGGGCTGCCAACTGTGCATAACTAGTCAGGAGACCTGGAATACAGCGTGATAAGGGCTGAGACAGAACAAAGAGCCAGTCCATGTCCTTTTTGCTGGGTATCAGGCTGCCCTCCTCCCCCAACCCGATGCCACAAGCAGCTTGCAGCTGGGACTTTGGATGTGCTACTGTGTACTTCCTGGCTGGTAGATTTGGAAATTCACATCTTATAGTCTTTCATCCTTAGAGGTTTTCCTGGGACCTGTTCAAATCCCACGTGGTGCCCGTTGAGGGCATAACCATGCTGAGCACTGCAACCAAAGAGGGACTCACTGCCTTCTCTCATCCCTCATGGCTCATTCAGCTGTCATCTCCTTCAGCTTTGCATCAAGTTGTTCTCCTCTGCCCACTCTTTCCCTCAGTTCTTTCTCAAGGTGCATCTCAAATGTTGCCTCGCACAGTAATAGATGACACCCATGATGTTACGGATTAAAAACTGGTGGTCACCTTAGCACCAGCTGAGTTGAATCAGCATGGTGCTGAGTGTAGATGGCCCCCCTGAGGAAAGTTGCCAGCATAAATAGAGACATGAAGAAGAAGAGCGAGGTGATATGGATTCTCCTAAGTGTTGCTGTTTCGAGCTGTTGCTTTTCCTGGAGGATCTTGTCACGCTGGCTTCCCCGATATGAATTTGGCTATTATCATTGGAGGAGGTTGGGACATTGTCGCTGAGAGTGGCTGCAGTTCATTTTGGGGGAGCTTTGGTCCTTACATTGAGCATCACTTCCTGGCTCCAGGGGCAGGTAGATGTGTGCTGTTGAATAACCAGAAAAAAGCTTGTCACGCTGGCTTCCTGGCATGTGATCGACTGTTCTTATTGTTGGAGGAGTTTGGGACCTCACTGTCACTGAGGATGGCTATGGTACTTTTCAGGGTAGCCTTGGTCCTTATTTTGAGTGTCACTTCTTGGCTCCAGTGTAGAACCCTCAACCTACTAGCACAGATAGCTTTCTGGCTTCCACCGCTGACCTTTGGGCCGTCTCAGCATAGATCCATAAAACAGACTTGCATAAGTCCTTGTCGTGGACTCTAGACCTCCAGTTGGTCTCGTGGGAGGTATTGTCCTGGGCTCTGGGTCATCACCTGGACTCATGCAGGACATTACTGTGGAATCCAGGTCCTTAGCTGAATTTTCTAGGTCTTTAGTGCTGTTGCCAGTGGTGGTTGTCTGCCATTTGCAGATTTCCTGCACTTTCTTGTACTTAACTCTGAGTGACCATCATACAATAGTATTATAAATTCTGTGTCCTATATGTAATTGTTCCCCTTGTAACTCCTGACTGCAACACATGGATGCTCCATACCAGATGTGCTCTTTTTCATTCATTTAATCCTCTCAATAACCCTTCAGTGTAAGTATCAGTATGGTTACCAACTTGCAGATTAGACAGATGAGATACAGAAAGGTTGAATAACTTTTCCAAGGTGACACTATTAGCAAATAGTAGATCTAAGATTGTACCTAGATTGCTTTCCAAATACAACCTGTGTTGCTTACCCAGGGGATATGTTCTGAGAAACACATCATAAGTCTATTTTGTCCTTGTGTGAACATCATGGTGCACTTATACAAACTAGCAAGACTGCTATGAGGTCACTATTCCATATGTGTTTGAACTCATGACCTCATGCTTACCAGGCAAGTGCTTGAGCTGCTGAGCTAGATCCTCAGCCCCCACCACTTAGTTTCGTGAGCTTGGAAGTGGTTTAGCCTTTCTGAGCCTCAATTCTTTTTTTAATCTGTAAAAGTGGATAATACCGCCAACATCATCTAGTTGTTGACGATGATTAGTGACAATCACTGAAAATGTCAATCATTTATGGGTAATTAATATATATTAATTTCTTTCACCTCACCTCTTCCAACTTTGAGTCAATTATGTAAATATAAAACCTTAGTTTGGAATAGAATATGACCTAGAAAGGATGTTAGCAATGACCTAGTTCACTGCATTGACCAAAGGATGAGAATGTCACAGCACCTGCTCATGGCCAGGCATACAGTCACTTTGTGACTGCGAAGCCATAGTCAGTAGATTTCCTAAGATTTGTTCTCCTTGCTTCCTTAGCAGTGGAGCTGCTGTTTTTAGCAGGACTTTTGTTATCTCAAGAAAACTACTTTTGCTAATTTTCCTTGGAGCTAACTACGGCCATTTGGCCATGTCCTGCCAATGAGACACCATGGAATGATTATGGGATACTGTCTAGAAATCTCCTGTATGAGGGAGGAGGCCAGTTCTTCTTCCTTTCTTCCATCTTGCTATTTAGAAGGTAGAGCTGGTAACCGGAGCTCTGGCTGTCATCTTGGGAACAGGAGGACGTCACCCTGTAGGAATGATAGCACCTTCACACTACCCTGAGTTCTAGATCTTTCAACTTATTTTACATGATGCAGGAATAAACTTGCATCATGCTAAACCACTGATAGACGGATTTCCTGTTACCTGCAGTCTAACTTAATCCTAACCGACAGTATTATGGTATTCTAGCACCCAGGTTGAGAAATGTTTAAGAGGTGATTGCCATCAGTTGGTTTTTTTTTCCCCTCTATCTCTGCATATACTGGTGAGAGAACTGGGGTGTCCCCACAATGAAACTTCCTGAAGCTCTAAAATGACAGGTTAGTCCTCAGGGGTCTGGGTGAGCTTCCTCTAGGAGCCTGGGTTTTTCCTACAGATGGTGCTAAAATATGGATGACTGAGGCTCTGTCAGTCCTCCCTGTCCAGGCCCCAGAGGGACAACCCCGATCCCAACTCCATGGGGAGAGCTATGCTTTGCTTGGAAACACGAGTCTGCATATGGTTCATTCTCCAAACTCCAAGCTGGTGGGCTGAAGAAGCCGGAGCAAGCCAGGAAGGCAGACTGATTATTCCTCCCTCCAGTCCTGCTGCTGCTAATGGCATGTTTTGAAATTGATAGTTTCTTTTTTCCCCCTTAGAATTATGTTCCTCTGTTTGTTTTTTTTCCTTTTACCTTTTTTAAATTAATTTTTTCATCATGAAATGTTTCAAAGATCAGACAAGAATAGAAAAGAACATAACGAGTACTTATTTACCTGCCATTAAGCTGTATCAAACCTTAACACTACATCATATTTGCATCAGATCTCATTTAAGGAAATAAAACATTACTGATATAATTGCAGTTCTCTGTGGGTTTTACTCCTGTCTCCATTTTTCTTCCTCCTCTTCAAAGGTAACTATTTCTGTGAATCTAGTGTTTATCATTCCCGTGTATGTTTTTTTACTTTTCCTACATATTTATGTAACCACTAATACAATGTAGCATTATTTAACAAGGCTTTAAATTCTGTGTGTAAATGGTAGCATATTCCACTTATCACTGGATAGTCTACTGTATAAATATTTCATAGCATATTTCTCTACTTTTCTGTTGATGAGTGTTTAGACTCCTTTCCTTTATGATATAGATACTGGTATGATAAATTCCTATAGTCCTCTTCTGGGGCACACAGATGACAGGTTCTCTCCCTCCCTCACTTCTTCCTTTCCTCTCTCCCTCCATCCTTAGCCAGGCACTCTACCACTAAGCTACATACCCATCCCAAGGGTAAGAGTTTCTTTGGGTACTTGTTAACTAAAACTCAGTGAAACCTGACTACCTCTTACTGTTGAAGGTGCAATGAATTAAGAGTGGTTTTTATACTTTCTCTTTTTTTGTGGGGGTAGCATTACTAGGAGTCGAACTCAGGATCTTACACTTGCCAGGCAGATGCTATGCTGCTGAGCTATATCCTCCAGCCCCCTTTTTTCCTTTTTTTTTTTTTTTAAATTTGACTTTTCTGTTGTGTTTTTGAGACACTGTCTTGATATATAGTTTAGGCTGGTCTTGAACTTACTATGTAGCCCAGGCTCGCCTTGAACTCATAGCCATTTTCCTGATTTAGCCTTCCAAATGCTGGGATTATAGGCCTGTGCCACCCCATCCAGCTTTGAATTTGACTTAACTTTTATCATTGTGGAAAATGTGCATCACATAAGCTTCACCATTTTCAGTGGCATTAAGCATATTCATTCATTTGCATTCATTACTACCATCCACCTCCAGAACGCTTTCATCATCCCAAACTGAAACTCCAGTGATTAAATAGTAACTCCCTATACCACTGTAGCTTCTGGCAACTACATTCTAACTCCATGATTTTTTTTTTCTTTTTTTGAGACAGAATATTTCTGTGTAGCAGAGAGTGGCCTTGAATATGCTTATATAGCTCACTCTGACCTTGAACCTGGTGATCCTCCTGCCTCAACCTCCCAAGCACTGGGATTACAGGCATGTGCCGTCATATATGGCTCCAGGAATGTGATTCTTCTTTGTACTCAATATAAGTGGGCTCATATAGTGTTTGTTCTGTGTCTGTCCTATTTCATTTAATACAATGTCTTCAATGTTCAACCATGTTGAGGCCTGTGTCAGACTTTCCTCCCTTTTTAAGCCTGAGCAATAGTCCACTGTAAGCATATATGCATCACATTTTGTTTATCATTCATCCAGTGATGGATAGTATTTTGAATTTTTAAAAATTTTATTTTAGTACTTTTTTTTTTTTTGCAGTAGCAGGGATTGAACTCAGGCAAGCACTTAAACCACTGAGCTAAATCCCCGGCCCAAAAATGTTATTTTAAAGAGAATAAAACCAAACAAAATAAAACAGATTAAAGTCAATCAAAACAAAACAGTGAAAGTGATACAGAACTTCAAAACAGGATGATAGGAAATCAACAACGGCTACTGTAATGCTGCTTGTTACTGTCAAAATTGTTGCCCACACCATCAGACATCATAGAATCAAACAAAAGAGAACAGAATAAAACCAATCAAAACAGAGCACTGATGGAAACAAAATCATAAAATGAAACAGAATGAAAAAGTGAGAATGATGTTGGATTTCAAAAATGAGACAGAAGGAAATCCCCATAGTTGCTATCTTGCATATTGTTATCTTCTAAATAGATGCTCAGACTACTGGCTTTAGGCCTGTAAAGTCAATCAAACAATATAAACATTAAGTTGTTTTTGTACCTCAGTTGTGGTCAACTTAGCCTGTGATCCTCCAAATCAGCTGGTTGCTTGGGGGGTGGTGTTGGTGAAGGCTTGGTCTTCTTGTCTTCCAGCTGGTGCACTGGCTAGCTCACAAGAAGGGCAAATTGGCTTCTTGTTCATTTTCCCAGCTCCACATGGCTGCTATCAGCTCATGAAAAGGGCAGATTGGCCAAGTTTTACTTTTTTTTTTTTTCGGTACCGGGGATTGAACTCATGACCACGTGCTTGCCAGGCAAGCGCTTATGCCGCTGAGCTAAATCCCCAGCCCCCAAGTTTTACATTTTAATTGTTAAAAAATTAGACATTTTGTAGCATATGAAACTCAAATTCCAGTATCCATTAAAAAGTTTCATTTTTAGACATTCACTTTAGTGATGTTTATTGCTGCTTTTATACTAAAACAGTAGAGTTAATTAAGTGGTTGCAGCCAAGACTGTATAGCTTGCAAAGCCTAAAATATTTACTATTTGGCTTTTCATAGGAAAATTTTGCCAACTACTCCACATTATATAATTGCCTAGAGGTAGAATAGTTGTTGAATGGTAAGGTACGTGCATCTTCAGCTTTACTCAATAGTGTGAAATTGCTCTTCAAAGTGATAGAGACTGAAGTTGTTTTGTTTTTATTTTTCTAAAAATTTTCCCTTGTTAAACAGTCAGATTATTTCTTTAAACAAAGGTCTAGGGAGGATCCTTAAAGGGTACTAGATAGTTAGGTATTTTGCTGTGTAACAAACATCTTTGAAATTCTAATAGCTTACAACAAGCATGTATTTTGGACTTGCAAGCTTGCAAATTGGCTCGGAATTGACCCTGTACCAGGATCTATACCAGACTCTGTTTAGCTTGACTCCAAGTTGTAGGTTGGGTCCAGGTCTTTTCTACTGGCCTCTCATCTTCCTTGGTCTTGGAATTAACTGAGGTGAATTTTTCTCACTGAAAAAGACAGGAGCTGATGAGCTAGGTAGGTCCAATGGCACAAACCCACTTTAAGTCTTTGCTAATGTTATGTAAGCATTCATTTGACCAAAGCATGGTAGGCCCAAAGTCAAGGGTTTGGGAAATATACTCTGAGCACCATTAAGCCATGGTCAGAATGGAGATGTAATAACTACTTCTGGGAACTGAAATCTGGTCCAATATAATTCAGTCTACCAGAAGCATGAACCCTTTTTGGTTTCACAGTCTTGTCTTGAAACAAAACCTTATGTGGGCTTTTAATATATAATAGGAGAAAAAGTGAAGTTGCTTTGGTTGAAGAGGTTGAAGAGGAGGTGGGTAGAGCCCTGCCATCACAGTTTCTCTCTGATGTAGGGCCTCTGGGGCATCTCTGTACTTGCCCAAGCTTTGTAGAACATTATTTGATACCTTGTCCTCCAAACTGGTCCTCCAGAAGATACCTTGGTGCTGCTTCCTCTGCAGGATCCAGGGGTAGGAGCAATGTGTCTGTGATGGGTGGGTCTCAACAAGTGGCCCACAGGAGTACAGGGGCCAGTTGTAAAGAGGCTGCCCAAGGCCACATCTGATTGAGATGAAGCCAGACAAAAAGATAATGCAGTGGGTTAGATCCATGGTTCAGCCTCAGCTGGCTGGATTGCTGCATTTCCAGCTCTTCGCCTGCCTCAGACTCATGGAAGGTAGGTAGACCTTTGTCCACCAGATGTGCAACATCTGGCTCTCAGGTTGTGAGTCTTTTGTCAGGAGGATGGTAGCTTTTTGACATTATTGACTTCATCATGGTCTCAATAGCATCTTTTGGACACGGCATTAGGTACTGCTTGCAGAACTGAGCCACTGATGAGCCCGTCCCAGGTGGTCACCCTACTTTTCTACCTGCCTGTTGCTTGCATGGGAAGCCTATGCACAGAAGATAGACTGTGAGAGCAAAGACCAGATCGTTGTTTCCCGGAGGCTGGCAGGATTGTTCTCCACAGCCTGGAGTTATCTGCGTCACAAGGTGACACTTTCTGCACTTAGCAGCCCCAGGACAAGCCCAGGGGGCTCCTGCTTGCCAGTCTTTCTTACCCTGGCAGCAGCCAGTTTTACTCCTTCCACATTCTGCTTCCAGAGCTCAATCCACAAGTCCATTTCCATGTTAGGCTTTTGATTAGATTTCTCCTACACTGTAGTTGTCCTTTACCACTTGACAGTGTCTGGACTTTTGTTCCTTGGATCTGATTGAAAATTAGTGATTCAATAATGATTGCCCTGAGAGGTCACATGAGAGGCAGTGACATCCTCTCTCATTCCTTGGTGGATCCACGGGGGAGGGCTGGGTGTCTATACAGGCTATGTCTTGCATTCCTTCATTCTGCAAATGTTTATTCAATACCATCAGGTACCAGTGTCTGGGTGAGGCACTGAGGAGATAGTGACAAATAAGAAAATAGAGCCAGATACCTGTTTCCTTTCCTTCCCACTTGCTGCATGGACAGGTTTTCCAGGACTGACTTCTGTACATCCAGCTGCTTAGCTATTCTGTGCTGTGCCCTTATCCCAGTCAGAGCGGTTCTGCTGACATTTGCTGTTTTCACCCTTGAGTTGCCTCATCTTTTGAACTAAGCACCTTAAATCTTTAGAGCTGCCTTCTCCAGGGGCCTAGCCCTGGAGCTGAAATTCTCCCCTTACTTAACCACGCAGTGCCCTCTGACCTGGCTTGTTCTCACCTCCTGGGCCCTTGACTCAAAGGAAGTGCAAGCTTTTTAAGGCCAAGCATTGGATTCTTCTGATAGTATAATTAGCTAAAAAGCTTCTGGAACAATTCCATTGTCTTCGTATAAATTAGCTTTCACACACTGTTGAAAAAAACTAGTAATTATAGCCACCTTCTCCTGAGAAATGAAGGATTAACCAGGAGAAGAGCAAATTTCTACTTCTTGTTTGGAATATTTGAGGGATTGGACCTGGGTGGTAGTTGTTACTTGCCTCTCTGTTATATGGGTGTTTCTGTCTCCATCTGTCTCCTTACTCTTCCTCTCTCTGTCTTGACAATTCCAGCTCTTTGGAACGCATACTGCAGAGTTCATGGGTCTGCCTCATGCTCTGCCACATTAACTCTGTGTGTGCTTGTAGGGCTGTATGTATATTGGATTTGCTTGTTTGTTTGTTTATTTATCAAGGTGCTGGGGATTGGACCCAGGGCTTTGCACATGCTAAGCAAGTGTTGTAGCACTGAGCTATATACTCCAGCATCTAGAATGCTATTTTTGTTGTCCTTGGTTTTTTTTTTGAGACAGTGCCTCAATATGTAGTTCAGGTTGACCCTGAACTGACTGTGTAGACTGCGCTGGCCTCAAACTCACAGCGGTCCTCATTCTGCAGCCTAGAGTGCTGGGATTGCAGGCGTGTGCTGTTATAGCTGCTAGAATGCTGTTGTTAACAGTCTGTTTGGAGCTCACTGAGCCCTCACAGTGGGCGTGTCCTAGCAGCATGTTACCATGTGGATTTCGGATGTAGCAGAGTGGTTTAGGCTCCTACTCTTCTTCCCGGGTTTCATCTCCTGATAATTTGAATGATGGCTTTTAGACTTTTGGCCTTAGGACTTGGCATTTCAGAATGTTTGGTCTCTGCAATAGCTTAACTTATCTACATTCTAGTTGACCTTTAATCAATAAAAGATGGTCTTGGCTTAACTACAGAACAGATTCTGTATTACAAGAGTGCTTTCTTTACAGAGGTTCAAGGTATCTTGTTGCCTTTTTCATTTTAAATGGTCAAGAACCATCATGTTAACCCTTCTTGACAGCTATGTTCTTAGGAATGTGGTTGGGGGCGGGGGAGAAGATGCTGGTAAAGTACTTTTATATCCTCAACCTTTAGATCACAACATATCCTTAGCTTGGTTCAACATCCACTGTAGTGTTTTGGTGTGTAAAATGGTGTGTGTGTGTGTGTGTGTGTGTGTGTAAAGGTGGGAGGCAGCAGAGGCTACCAAGCATCTTTTTTTTTTTTTTTTTTGTATCGGTACCAGGTACCAAGCATCTTTTTAAGGAACCAAGTGGGATTTGACAACTTCTCACAGAAATCTTAAATAAGAGTGGAGTTGAGCCTGGACAGGGCATGCATGAACTGAGACCTATCTGTGGTTCTTGGAACATAGCAATAGATAACATTTATTAAGTACTTATCAATTCTTTATTTCACTTGGAATTCATGGGCTTCTAATTGATTTGCATTATGATCATCACTATTGACAATTAGGTTACTCAGTCGAGGATGACAAGGGAAGGAGTTTGACTTTCAGTCAGCTTTGGTAGCCTCAAAGCTCTGTCACCATTATTACAATGTCTAGAGGTGCTAAAATGATTCCACTGGGATCTCCCTTTCTCCTCCTTCATTTCCCCTTTTCTTCCTTTCCTTTCCCTTCCTCTTTCTTTCTCTCTCTCTCTGACAGAAATATTTCTCCTAAGGAAGTGTCAGAAGAAAGATAATACCTGTGTGATCTCCAGACTCACTTTGCTAGGCTGCCTGCAAAGTTAGTCTGTGATGACTTCTGGAAAGTTCTGGAAATTTTTTTTTTTTTCTCACAGATCCTTCTGCTCTGGAGGCAGTTGGGTGAGAATATTTTTAGTGTAGCACAATTTCCTTGAACTTTTTCTATGCTGATCCATTAGGATGTTTTTTCCTTTAAAGACAAATTCTTATTAGGTGTCATGCAGTGAGAATTATCCTTTGAACTGTAGCCAACCTAACTCCATCTTGTGATGCTCTCCACCCCTTTCTAGCTGTATAGTGAGCCCCACTAGGTGCAGAGGCTGAGACTGCAGCACAATTCACCCATCACTGTGGCTGGACAGTGCTTCTGAGATGGGTGGAGTTTCTTGATAAGGATGGAGTGGGAGCAGAGTACACACAATTTTTCCCAGGGTTTCATCTTGCTTTTGCTCTTTCAATTAATGTTCTATAAAAGACAGTAGCTTAACAAAGGGACATTGGTAACTTTGGTAGTGCTGCAGGCCATAAGCCATCCACTGCTTATTTACTCACCAAACTGGGCTTGTCTGAGGGGTTCTTTGGACTGTCAGTATCCCCTCAACTTGGAGGTAGGTGTTTCTTTTACTTCTCGCTAGTAAATTTACAGACCATATTTACTATGTGTAAGCCAATTTCATGTACATTATTCCTTTTCTTCTTATAGCAATATAGGAATAATGAAATAGAGATGATTATTCTTTTTATAGTTAGGAAAATAGAAATGGAGATTCTCATTCTTTTGCTCCTTATAAAGTCTCAGAATACAGTAAGCAAAGTCGATAGAGGTTGGAGGTTGTGACCAGGAAGCATAGGTAGAGAAAGGCACATTAAGATCATTCAATTAAATCTTCTTATTTTATAGGTAAGGTAGGACACTAAATAAGGCTCGGAGAAGTGAGAAACTCCCTGTTCTATGCTGAAAATCAGGATGTTTTGTCCTTGACAACACTGTCTTTTGGGGCCAAATAATTGTGTGAGGCCCTGTCCTAAGCAGTGTAAGATACACCATTCCTGACTCCTATTCACCAAATGCCAGTGGGTTTTCTCTTCCCAGTTTTGAAAACCAAAAAAAGTCTTCACATGTCACCAAGTATCCCATAGAGAGGTCTAACCACCCCCAGATGGTAACCATTGCTGCCTACCATACCCAGTGGGCCCATGCCCATTGAACAGTGTGATCCTGGAACATAGCTCCTCCCTTGGGGTTTGGGAGGGAAATTGCCTTCAGGTGCTAAGTGGAGGATATCTTTCTACCTAATTCCTGAGCACCTTGAGAACTTTGCTGGTGAGAACAGGTTTCAGACATGGAACAGAGGGAAGAAAGTATGGGAAATTAGCTCTTCTGAGAGGTGCATATCATTATTCCCATTTCACAGATGAAGAAGCAAGTCATGGTGTTGAAAACACCGTAAGGCAACTACGATTTTTCTTCACACACCAGAAAGGAGCCTCATGGAGTGACCAGGATCACTGTCACACAATGCGTACCCAGCTCCATGAATTGTAATGTCAGAGGGTTTGTGTTATGTACTCTGTGAACTGTAGAAGTATATTAGTGCACAGTTATGTTCTGGAAAGCTAGACCTGGTCCTTGCTGTGTTTTTACTTCCTGTGGGCCCTAAACGAATTCACTGTCCCTTTGTGGATCTTCATTTTCATGTTCATAAAATGAGGACATTGGACTGAAGCAGAGGTGAAGCATCTTCCTGCTGTTCCACTCAGCCTTCCCAACCCTGAAAATCAATCCAGGAAAATGAAGGCATTTACATGTCATCTTTATTCTAATTAAAAAACAACAGTAGCTTTACTGCATCCAGTGGAGAAATAGGTATATTCTCACAATGCAGATTAACTTGTTTTATTGACAGAAAACATGTCAATAACAACGATCTCTTAGCTTCTAAAATGACAATAACTAGACTTGTTTGATGAGCAGCAACATGGAGTCAGGTTTCAACCATTTATCTTAAAATACACCATGAGTTGTATGGAAAAATTAGATGAGCTGCAGGTTGAGCATCAGTGGGTGTGGTCTTAACATGGTTTAAGTCTGAAACACTTTATTTTTCCATCAGTGCCATGAGAGTGCCCCCTGGTGGTAAGATCTCAAGCTCCACCAAAGCAAATTGATGCCCTGTGGCTCCCATAGAAACAAGGAGAAGACAAGACAGCGGATCAGTGAGCAACAAAATACAAAGCCTCTCGGGAGAAACAACTCATATGCCAGAATAAAACACCCTGGAGAGACCCAGACGGAGGGAGATGGGTCCTCTTGACACAGGAAGAAATTAAAACATAAAAAGCTTGTCAAATACTTCGGGACTACAACTGAAACAGCTAAAAATTATGGGACACAGTGTTTTTGTGGTGACTCACCAAGTTTGCGCCAGCTTGAATCCACGCCAGCCAGCAGAGCCACCCAAACTCGTTCCTGCCGCCACTCACAGGAAGCAAGGCAGCGCTGAAGTCGGGGGTTGGTGAGCCCAACGGAGAGTGGAGGAGCTTCATTAATCCATGGTCAGTGCTGGGAATGAGATGCCCCCCCCCCCTCCACGGGAAGGGTGCGACCAAATGGGCGACATGTTGGAATCGGGTAGGAGAAGTCTGAACTGGGAGTGACAGTGACTTCAGTTGATTGCTCCCTCCCCAGAGCAGATTCGTGGGATTTGCTTGGACTGGGCCGCGCCCCAGGCCGGGACCCAATGAACCATCCCAAATCAATTCCCTGCACCTAGCAAGCACTAACCAGGTGAAGTTTGGCTGGCCTGGTGGGAAGGGGCAGGCATACACAGCCGCTGCTTACACCTCCGTGACAAGAGCAAGCAGGAGAGGGCGGAGTTCCCTCGCCAGTGTGCTTCGGAGGAAACGTGGCCAACAGGGAAGGTGGCGGGGACCTGCACTGTAACCCATGTGGAGGAAGCCAGGGCCATGACAGGAGAGAGAGGCAGGAGGAGGACCCCAGCCCAGAACCCTGAGAGCACTGATCCAGGAGAAGGAAAAACAAGGGAGACTGAGGGCGGCAAACACACATCAGACATGGCTTCAATGGACATTAAGAGATATCTTCGGGACCTTGTAGACAAGCTCAAAACTGAAATATTAAATCAGGTAAAGCAAGATATGAGTAGAGTAATAAAAGAAATGCTTTCAGGAAGCATCTCTCAGGATGATACAGACGGAAGAAGGGAGGAACACAAAAAGAGGAGAGAAACATTCGACAAAGAATATAAAGAAAATATAGAATACATGAAACAGATTCAAAGAGACTACCAGGAAATTAAAAACTCCATTGAAAGCCGGCAAAATGCCTTAAAAGAAACTAAGGATAAACTATCAAAACTTGAAGACAAGTTGGCAGTGTGTGATCATGAAAGGAAAGATCTCTTAAAAATAACAAGGAAACAGGCAATAACAGTACAAAGGCTAGAAGATGACAAGAGAATCTACAATTTAAGAATAAGCAATGTGAACGAAGAAGCAGGAATACATACAGGCGAATTACAAAGGCTATTCATGGAAATAATTAAGGAAAGCTTCCCAAGCATGGGAAAAGAAAATGACATTCAGTTATGTGAGGCATACCGAACTCCAGCCACCTACAACCAAAACAGATCTATACCCAGACATACAATAATCAAGATACCAGAAATTCAATATAAAAACAGAATATTAAAAGCCATCAGAGAAAAGAAACAGATTACCTATAAAGGTAAGCCCATCAGAATCATGGCTGACTTCTTGACACAGACCATCAGATCAAGAAGAGCTTGGCAAGTTTGAGGCCGTGAGTTCAATCCCTGGTACAAAAAATTGGCAATAATAATAAGATAAATATGTTTGAAGCAAGGCAGAATACTTTCAGAGGGATTAATGGAAATATGTGTTTTACTGTAATTAATTTAAATACATACCATTGTTTCTCATCACATTTCCTGCATACCATGTTCAGCTTGGCCTCAGGAATAATGAGAAGCCAGGGGAAACCTTTAGGCAAAAGTGATATGAAGGCTTGTTTGTTGGAAGGATGACTGATAGCACTGTGGACAATGAAGTGGAGGCACCAGAGATTTTGGTGGTGGCCATGGAACTGGAATAGATGGAAAAGATGTTTTGGAAAGGGAATTTTTGGAACATGGTGTGAATTGAGATGCAAGGAAAAGATACAGTGAAAAATGGCAGCATGCATTTGTATGGCTGTTAAATGCTTTTTCATAAGCCTTACATGTTGCTCACAATTATTTTATGGGCTAGATATTATAATTATTACCTTCACTTATAGGTAAGGCAACTGATGGTCAGGGAGATTAAACCATAGGACATAAAGGCACCTAAGTGGCAAAATTGGAATATGAGCCATGAGTCTGTGGGCTCCTAATTCTGGCTGTACCTTCTGGATCCCACTAGCTCTCAAAATTTGGTATGTAGCTACTGCCAGAGAGAGAGGGAGTTTGGTCCAGCTTGGCTGTGTACTGGGCCTCCAGGATATGCAATCTCTCTGGTTGCTAGGAGTCTCTGGTAATTAGAGTCCTAGGTTTCTAGGCAACCTGAGTTACTAAGAGTTTCAGATTATTATAGGTCTTGGGTTGTTAGAAGCCTCAGGTTATTCAAATTTTCAATTTGTGAAAGGCTTCACACTTCTCAAAAGGTCCCAAGTTGCTAGAGGTGTCAGTTTTTAAGAACACCAGACTGTGAGGGCTCTTGGCTCTCAGATCACTTGTTAGCCTACCCTGGTTGCTGGGATGCTCAGGGTTTTAGAGGCCCTCGGTTCCTCCTCGAGGTTTTTGCTTTCAAAGGTGTGAAGGTGTCCGTTTACCCCTTTCTAGCACCTCGGGCTTTTCAGGGTTCCCAAATTGCTAAGCACACAAACTCAGATTTTAGACCACCTCTCTGCCCAGCTGTCTTCCCAAAAGTCACTGATCAGCTCAACAGCTTCCTGCACTCATGCAGCCTCTTTCTATCCAGTCAGGGAGGGAAGTTGCATGTTTTTCTCAGATGCTTGGTAAAATCACAGCTGGCCGCATTCATTTCAGAAGACTGGACTGACTCTAATTCCATCTACTCAGGTCTCCAGTCACTTAGGCACCGGCAGGAAGCTGTTTAGAAAAGAAACTTGTTTCTAATCCTATCAGATGTTAAAGCAGTCTTGAGTTATGTTTCCGTTGTAATCACTTGCCTTCGAGCCAGTTGATTTTTTTATATTAAAAAAACCCCCAAAATTTCAAAACAAGATAATTAGAGGGTAACAATGGTTAATACATTGCGTATCATTATCTTTAAATTAGTTACTCAGAGTATAAGATACTGGCATTTTATTGTCCAAACAATCTTAGTACAAACTTTTCAATGAACTAAGAGAAATTAGTAGTATAACTGTCTAGTTATTGTGTATATATAATATATACCATAACACACACACACACACACACACACACACATATATATAATTTCTTTCAGCTTCTCACACTAGGGAGTAGCAGTTGATTTTAAATAGTCTTATATTAGACTTCATGAAAAATTCTGGAACTGATCACACTTCATTTCTAATAATTTTTTAGATTTGTCAGAACAGTAAAATTAGCATATGTGTATGCTTTTCCTTTTAAAGAAAGTCCTTTTTTTTGGTACTTGCAAACTTGCATTTGCCAGGGAGCTGCTTATGCTGCTGAGCTATATCCCCAGCCCCATGAAGAACCTTTTTATTCTGATGTAATTAAAGGAAGTTGCGAACACAATAGAGATTCTGTGTACTTTTTTCCCAGAGCTTACATCTTATCTAGCTATAGTATAAGAGCTAAACTAGGATGTAGACTTTATAAACAGGTGTAGGCTTCTATAATCTTTTATTATTAGTGCAATGTATGTATCCACCACCCCAATTAAAATACAGAACTAGTTCATCATCATAAAGATTACTCTGTGCTATCCTTTCATAGTTATGTTTCTCACCAACGTGTGTGTTTTGAAATGCTTTTGCTTGACCTCTCTCTGGTGCTTTCTGTGTGCCTTGCCCATCAACAGGTCATGGGAATACAGAGATAAATATAACACACTCTTGCTCTGGAAGAGCTCAAAGAGGGCCACAATCATGCACAACATAAATTAGAGTGGAAAGTGGTGATTCTGGGAGAGATGAAATCATGAGACAAGAAAATAGATTGGAGAGTTGAGGACCAGAGTGTCAGCTTAACCCTTTCTGCACAAGTTGTGGTGGTGGGTTGATGCTGAGGGATGAACTGAAGTATCTGGTACCCAGTGAGGAAGTGCTTTTAGGCAGGTAAGTTTGGGGAAGAGGTGGTAGTTTAGAACAGTCATAGTGCAGAGTGGGGCTCGGAGGGGCTGGGCTGGAGTGGTAGAGATGCTTGGCGAGGGGTTGGGGGGTGAGGTTCATTAGAGAAGCCATGATACCACACCAGAGTGTTGGTGACAGATATGAAAAAACCATCTCTGACCTTGGAGGGAGATCAAAACCAAAAGTATGGAAGGGATGAATAAGCAGTTTTCCCAAGATTGATGATTTTCCTTTTTCTTTTGGCTGTATCGATTTCTCTGAGAAAGAAATCCCTGGGCCCTATGTACAAGATGATGAATGTGAGGAGAGCAATTCCTGCTTATCCCAAGATCTTATGCCCTCAGAGATCTTATGTTTTTACGATTGTATTAAGTGCCAGCAGCAGATGGGGAAAAGGCCTCTGACCATTAAAACAAACTCCTGTGCTTGTTGTGCGAGATTCTTTGGGCTCTACTTAGAGTTTTTCCTGACAAGCCAAATGTAGTTCTTAAAAAATATGGTTTCTGTGTTTCCTTACCTCCCCAAATAACAATAATTGAAAGCTACTTTTTATTGAAGGTCTGTTTAGTGCCACGTACCTTGTGAATGCCTTGTGTCTCATGATGCCCTCAATATCCTGCTGGGTGGCCAACCTTTTCATTTCACGGGTGAGAATACTGTGGCTCGGCAAGGCTAACTAACCCGCCAAGGTCACAGAGCTTTGCACGCTTGTGAAGCTAGGACAGCAGCCCAGGTCTGGCTGCTCTCAGCCTGTTGCCCTGAACTGCAGAAGACACAGATGGCAAGAGGGAGGGAAGAAGCAGCCTGCAGGGGCTCCAGTCAGGGAGGAGACTGACAGGAATTGAGGGGCTCAGCAACTGTTAAATGGTGTTTTACTAACGTCACATGAAGGTTTATCAATCAAGATCCTCTAGGGAAGCAGCATGAATAGAGAGGATATCTATTATCTATCTCTATCTAGCTATCTATCATCTATCTATATATTCATCCATCCAAGATTAGAGAAAGAGAGAGGGAGGGAGAGGAAGAGAGAGAGAGAGAGAGAGAGAGAGAGAGAGAGAGAGAGAGAGAGTTTATTATGGAGCTGCAGGGTGAGTTGGCCAGCTGAAGACCCAAGAGAGCTGATGGCTTAGTTCCACTGAGTCAGAAAACCCGAGAACCTGGAGGGCCTACAGTGCAGTTCCTGTCTGAAAGCTGGCAGGCATATCCAGAAAGGTCTGATATTCAATTTGTGTCCAAAAGCAGGAAAAAAAGCCAATATATCAGTTGGAAGGCAGTCAGACAAGAAGAATTCTCTCATACTCAGAGGAGAGTCAGCCTTGAGAGGGCAATCTGCTTTACTTATTTCACTGATCTGAATGTTACTTTCATCCAAGATATACTCCCAGAAACATTCAGAATACCGTATAACCAACTATCCTTGGCCCCATTTGAGTGGACCCATAAAATTAATCATCACACGGGAGAAGCAAGAATGCTGAAGAAATACAACCTGAAAAGAAAATGGTGGAGGAAGACTATTTAAGAGTTTTGGAAAAGCACAGTCTTAGTAGAAAAGAACTAGTAGAAGGAAAATGATTCATTGAGATACACTGAGACAGTGGAAAGATGCAGGTGGATCGAGGATTACACCGTGTCACTTACGAGGGACTCACAGATGGAAGCATATCTTTGGTGGCAATGAGACAGGAGGAGCCCTGTATCGGGAGGGCTCAACCAAGGAAGGATTTTACATACTAAGCTAACACAATAGTGGGTAGCAGGTGACAGTGTGTCTGGCCTGTCTCAAAAACTATCAACTTGTCCAATGTCACTTCAGAAATAGTCGAGGCGCCTGTGGTTGGCACAATATACACAGCTGATTATCTTAATGACTTTGTCCTTTACAATTTGTGATGCATGTTAGGGTTACCAGGTGGGCAAAATGTTGGTCACAACCAACATAGCTGTAGTCATGTCAAGTTGAATTCTTTCTTTTTTTCTTTTCTTTTGTCTTTCTTTATTTCTCTGGGGATTGAAACCAGGGCCTCACACTGAGCTATATCCCTGACATTTTTTTTTCATTTTTAGGTCTTTGTAAATTGCCCAAGCTGGGCTCAAACTTGTAATCCTCCAGCCTCAGCCTCCCAGAGTACTGGGATGATAAGTGTGTGCAACCATGCCAAGTTTGCTAAGTCACTTTTTATATACTGTAGTCCTCCTGACAGTAATGTCATGATTACAGGCACATATTTAGACCACTGATGAAAAGAACAGGAACAACTCATGGAGAAGAAATCCATTCTATTCTCAGTGCACTAAGTTTGGAGAGGTTGACTGAGGGTCTTTATCTTGGAGGTCTAGGCTCTCTCTACATATAGCCAGAGGAGAGTGCATTTTTCCATTATCTATGGAAAATTGGGGATTCTGCCTCACTCTTGGGGCCAGCCTCTATGTTCTCTTGACTGACCCCTCTGGGTTAAGTTTCTTCTGGACCAACTAATTAGGTGATTTTCATTGATCTCTGTCTTGGTTACTCTTCTTTCATTGCTGAGACAAAATACTCGACAGGTTTATTTAGCTCACAATTTGTGGAAGTTGCAGTCCATAATTGGCTGGCTCTAACTCAGTGTGACTTGGCAGAGTGGCATTCCAGAAGAGAAATAGTTCATGGTGGCAGAAGACAGCAAAATCCAGCAAGGGAAGGTGAGACAAGCCTCTTTTTGTTCCTTATGTTGTGTTCAGTCTCCTGGGATTAGGTCCATACCAATCTAATTGGTGGACCGATCCAGCAACCACCCACTCTTAATCTCAGCACCCTTAATACCAGCATTGCACCATGAATCAATCACACAATTTAGATTCAGCCACCTCCAAAAAAGCCACATCTAAAATTGCATGAGGTTTTGGGGGGACATCTAGACACAAACCATAATAATCTCTTTATATCTTTATTCATGCACCATTTTTTGATTTTTTTGTTCTCCACACTGGGAAAACAGTCATGAGATATATATCAAGCATCTTCTAATATGATGGGAATGATTGTGAAGAAAAATATACTGGTAGAGTGAGACAGATGGTGAGGTTATGAACTAGCACAGGATTTTGTGCAAGAGTACTGAGGGTTCAGGAGAAGAATTCAAGCATCAAGGAGTTCAGGAGAAGAATTCAAGCATCAAGAATTCAAGCATCAAGGAGGACCAGAAGCGAGCCAGGGAGTTAGGACGGAAAGAGTGAATTTGATATATACAATACTATATAAGACAGGGGTGTGACATATTGTCACATGCTTAAGGAAATATATGAAGTTTGGTTGAACAGTGGTTCTCAGTACGGGGGCACTTTAGAATGAGGCAGGGAGCAGTAGCAAAAATACTGATGGTTGGGCCCTACTCCCAGTGATTTGGATGTCATTGTCTGGGGGTGGGGTGCAGAAGTCAATATTATTTATAAATTCCCACTGGGCCTGAAGATCAGGAAGGTAGAAAGGCTATTGGACAGCGTGAACTTGGAGGCAGCCAATAGAAGATCACTGCTAGGAATCTGGACCTGCTTTTTGGAAGCAGGAAAGATGTGTGTGGAGCTCGGCAGAGAAATGAAGACCTGAAACCCTCATGGGGCCTTGTCTGCCCTCATAACTGTTCCTTTTGAGCTGTTGTTTCCTTTTTCCCATTTAAAAGTGAAAGTCAACTGGGAAATAACAAAACATATAATAAAATAAAATCAGCTGAAAGATTACTTAATAAAAAGAAGTGATACAATAGTAAAAGCAGGCCAATGCAGTAAAACTCAAAAGAACACAACTAGACTGGATCACTACCAAGAGCCATGTAATAAAAACAATAGCTAAAATGTACTGATACTGGTGGTCGGCACCTTCATGCATTGAGAAATCTGAGTGCTACTGCCCCCCGCCCCAGGAGGGAGAGAGGGAAAAATAAGGTTTGGGGAATTGGAATACAAGGTCAGGTTTACAGAAGGTGAGGCAGGGTAATGGCTCCACTTTAATGGTGAGAGAATGGAGGTTAATTCTTTAAGACAAAATAGCCATTCAGGGGCAAAATGTGTAAGTCCTGGGCAGTTTCTCCTGAATAAACACTCCAGCTGGAATGCACACTATATGGCCTTGAACTTGTGGTGATCCTCCTGGCTCAGCCTCTTGAGTGCTGGGATTACAGCACTTTATAGATGCTTTATTGAGCTCTCTTAATATCCTGTGGGGTAGATATTGTTGTCTTCCCTTTGAGAATTAGGAAACAGAGAGGTTAAGCAACTTTCTCTGGGCCACTCAGCTGGTGTTCACCAGTGCCTGTCTCTTGTACAGGTCCATGATCTGAGTGTGCCACCACACTTGGCTCTGGGGAGCTTTTAGGAAATACTGATGCCTATCAGACATTTTTCCGAAGAAAATATACAAATGGTCCACAGGTATCTGAAAAAAGTGCTCAACATTACTGGTCATCAAGGGAGTGTACAGCAAAATCACAATGAAACGTCAGCTTACACCCATCAGAATGGCTTTTTTGACAAACAAAAGGCCATCAGTGTTGGTGAGCATGTGGAAAAATTAGAACTCTTGAGTGCTTTTGGTATGAATGCAAGATAATGTGACAGGTTTGAAAAACTATGGAGATTCCTTAAAAAAATTAAAAAAAAAAAAGGAATTACATTATGATCCAGCTTTACCAGTTGTGGGTATTTATCCAAAAGAACTGAAATCATGATTTTGGACAGATGTCCACACTCTGTGTTCATTGCAGTGTTGTTTACCATGGCCAAGATATAGAAACAGCCTGAATACCCATCCACAGAAGAGTGGATCAAGAAAACATGGTGCATCTGAACAGAGGAGGGCCTAGCAGAGATGGAGTTAAGCAAAAAAAGCCAGTCACAGAAAGACAAATGATTCCTCTTATGGGTGACTACAGCAGTCAGACTCCTATGGATCTTAGGATCTAAGAGTGGAGTGGTGATTACAGGGGGTCAAAGGAGGGGGTACATGGAGAATCACCATTTAATGAACATAGATTGAGTCAAGGAAGATGAATGAGCTTAGAGATCTGCTGTACAACGGTGTATTGATTATCAATAATCAGATATAGTGCATGTAAAAATCTGTGAAGCGGGCAGATTTCTTGTTACGTGTTCTTATACATTTAAAAAATCATTGAAACATAATTGTATTTATTTTGAGCTATATATTGGGATATATATATATATATATATATATATATATATATATATATGTCACAGTCTTTAAAAAGGAAAATAAAAGATACTGATGTTTGTATGTTCATTTCTGACTTGATTGGCCTGGGCTGGGGCAGGCAGACAGGCTGCAATTAAACACATTTGTGGCTCTGCTGGGCTGTGCTTTGAGTAGTAATCGCTACTATTTATTGATTCCCTATCCCTGAGGACTAAGCACTTTATAGATGCTTTATTGAGTTCTCTTACTATACTGTGAGGCAGGTGTTGTCCTCTTCCCTTTGAGAATTAGGAAACAGAGAGGTTAAGCCACTTTCTCTGGGTCACCCAGCTGGTGTTCACTAGTGCCTGCTTCTTGCACTCCAGGCAGAGGAGTTCAATCCTTTGAGATGGACATCTCCAAGGCAGTGGGCACTTGCCATCTTGCCTGGGTCTGTAGGAAGGAGAGTCATCCCTCAAAGTAAAGTACTGTGTGTGTGTGTGTGTGTGTGTGTGTGTGTGTAAGTGGCACCAGACCAGGCAGGTTGGGATTACCTACTCCTACCATTCCCTTGAATCTTGACATTGAGGGGCTCAGGTGGGCTGCTCAGAGCTCAGAGGGTGGGATGGGTTCCAGAAGCTGAGCTCACAGAGCTATGGAATTCTAGAAGGTTCTAGGTCAGTCTGGAGCCTGCCTTCCCCATTTTCCTCTTAACGC
This sequence comes from Hydrochoerus hydrochaeris, assembly GCA_004027455.1. NCBI lineage: Eukaryota > Metazoa > Chordata > Mammalia > Rodentia > Hydrochaeridae > Hydrochoerus > Hydrochoerus hydrochaeris. The sequence goes on along the minus strand of PVLA01001617.1, from coordinate 170,102 downwards.
TGAGTGCCAAGATCCCAGTAATATTGTGAGGGACGTCCTGAGGTGAAGCAGAGATTTGGGCCACGGCTGCTGCTGTCATTGTCACAACCACCTCAGCTCTGGTGGGGAGGATCCCTGATCAGTGAGGTCCCTGTGCCCTCATCCTAGAGCTGTTAGCCAGGGTCCTGGATTGGGATGGCTGGAGAGAAACATAGAAAAAGCGGGTGCTGGTCAGAGGTGGGAGGATCCTGGCCTGGAGAGTGGGGAAGGGGATTGCTGCTGGCAGGTCTGTGGTCTCGGAATCACCTAACCCTCTGTGCCTGCTGTGAAATGTTCAGGATGGACTCACCCTTAAGTCACTTTACTGTGACAAAATCAAAACCACTCAGGGTATAGCAGGGAGCTTGGTTTCCTCATCTATAAATTAGGCTATTAAGCCTATTGCCTTTGAATTGTTAAGAGGATTAAATAAGATTAAGTTAGAAAGTATCCAGAAAAGGCCTGGCCCAGTGTCTAGCAGATCTGAAGAGCTCAGCATGGGTGATTGTCTCTTTTCCCCCCGCTCTACACACTTTGAAGGGAAGGAATTCTGTGGTTGTGACTCCAGTGTGTTTCAGTTTAAGGCACATCCACTGAGCAGTCAAATTATACCTGCAGCCCTAGTCTCAGGATATGAAGATAAAGAAGACCCGGCAGGTCACTGTTCTTTAGAACAGTTTAGTGATAGAATAGACTGACGTATAGTAAATGTTTAGGACCAAGGGTAGATAGAAGATTGGGATGCTGTGGGAAAGATGGGACCACTGGTGTCTCAGGAGAGTTTCTCGGGGGAACTCATTCCTCTTGTGACCCTTGAAGACTGAGTAAGAATTAACAGTGTAGAGACAAGGAGAGGACTGCCATTGTACATAGAAAAGTTGCTCTGGATGGATGGACAATGTGACATTATTGGAATTAAAAGTATGGGTGGAGAGAGGCTGGCTGAGCTGGATGGAGATGGCAGGAACTAGTGAGGAGTGTCACATGACTGGCCTTTGTAACTTACGAAATTCACTTTGGTGCATGTGTGTAGAAGAGCTTGGATGTGGGTCAAGGCTGGATATGAGGAAGCCAGGATGGTGGTTTGGACTTCAGAAAAAACAATTGCTCTTGGAAAGAAGATAGAGTCAAGAGGACTTTGGGATCTATGGACTGGGGAATGGATGAAGGATGTAGTAATGGAGGAGGAGAAGCACAGAAGAGCAGCCATATTTGTTGTTTGGACAAATGGGTGGCCATAATGTTGTAAACCAAGGAAGAGAAGAGACAGGAAGGGCAGGTTTGGGGAACATTTGTTCTGTTTTAGATGTCTTAGTTTTGGGTAACTGTGAGGTAATGAAGTGGAAGGGAGAGAGTGTCCTCTGAGGTCTTGGGGAAAGACAATGGAAGGTTGTCACATTGCAGGCCTGGTTAACAGTGGGGTTGCCAGAGAGTATCCTAAAGTGGAAGAGATTGGGGCCCAAGGTAGAAAGGCCCAGAAAGCATCTCAGCATTTAAAGCTTGGGTAGGATCAGAATCCACAAAGGAGAGTAAGAAATAACTACAGCAAGAGATCAGAGCCTGGGAACCAAGAGAGACAAGGGTTTCCACAGAGGAGTGGTCAGCAGTGTGAAACGCTGCTGAGGACCCCTATACAGTGAGCTCTGCAAGGATCCATTGGCCAGGATAGAACAGTTTTAAGCAAGCAGTGATGGTGAAGAATGCAATGTAACTTTCCCCCCAGAACTTTGGGTGAGGAGAGTGGGGAAGAGGTCAGTCAGCATAGACAAGGACCATACTCTCAAGAAGGTATGTAAGAGCTTGGATCTTAACCAATCACGATGCCCACACAGGGCAGGGAGGAGCAGGTAGAGGTGAGGTCCTGGTGAGGCCAGGGGAGGAGAGCTGACAGGAAAGGAAGAAATCTAGATCCTGGAGGGAAGATTTGCCCAGATATGCATGGAGGCACTTCATCCTAACCCTAGGGTGCTGAGGATGGGGTGCACGAGGCATTGGACCAATTTGAAGTGGGATGGGATTAAAATAGGAAGACAGGGAATTCTACATGTGATCCTATTGCTTTTTTCAGTACAGCAGGAGGTAGGGTGGTCATCTGGGAGTAAAAGTGTGGGGCAGAGCTGGGCTTGATGTTCAAGGACAGTCGTGAGGGTTCTGACCTCCCTCTGAGGGAGACGGAAGAACGCTGACTACACACAAGCATTAATACCGGAGCTCGTTTTGGTTCATAGTAGAAACAACAGCTAGTCTATTTTTAATGCGAAGAATAGTTCTTTCATGCATTTTCTCATTTATCCCCTTAACACTCTGGTGAGGCAGGTGTTATCAGTTTCCTCACCTTACAGAGGAAGAAAACGAGGCTTGGAGAGTTTCCAAAATCTGATATATACTAAGGGACAGAGATGGACTTTGAACCCACTGTAGAGTCATACCATTAGCCACCTTGTCACCCTCAGGGACATTTGTACGGGGGGTCGGAGAGCAGGGGCATCCACTTTCAGGTTGTACAACTGTTTCGTGTGTTGACTCTGAAGGTGGAGAGCAGGTGTGGTGGGCATGGATTGTGAAAGAGGTGGGAAGATGTGTCAGAGGGATTGGTCAGAAACAGATGAGAACAGAAGGTTGCAAAGATGGGGAAACATCAGGTGATGAAACATATGGGACAACAAGACCATGGAATGGGTAACTGGGACAGCGTGGAGGTGAAGGTCATGAGGCCTGGAGAGGTGAAGGAACCAGGAGGCTAAGGTCAGCAGAAGCTAATACCGTTGGTGGTATTGGAGAGGATGGAGAGCAAAGCAACAGGATGGGGAAACTTTGGAGAAGGGATTTTTCAAGGTGATGGTTTAGAGTGGTGGTAGCGATGGAGACTTTCAGAACTTCCAGGGGTCTGTGTGTAGGAGGAAGAGTGTTTTCCATGTGAGAGAGCTCCAGGGTGACAGTGTCACTTAAGGTCAGGAGATCAAGGCTCAGCACTAGAAAGGAGGTCCGTTGGCAATTTGGCTTATAGATGGATTTATACCAGTGAGATTGCTGAGCCCATCCGTTGTGGAATATCAGCTAAAGGCCATACCACTGTGAGGCTTTGGACTCACATCAGCTTTGGTCTCAGTCCAAACTTTGACACTTTCTACTTGTCAAATCTTGGACCTCGGGACTAAATAATGCCTAGTATGTGGTATAGAGTTCAAGTTATGAGTTTTCTCCCTGATTTCCTTCCTCTTTCCTCAGCTGCTAGGCCACAGTGGAGTTGGGTCGGACTAGAAAGGAGGGGGCTGGGCCTCAGGGACCTTCTCTGGGGTCTCAGGAGTATGGCCGGTGTTTCACGAGGACTGCAAGGGAGCTAGGGTGCCCTGTTGGAATCTTTGGTCAATGCCCTTTCTCCTTTCTCAGGGGTACACTCAGATACCTGTCCCTTTTTCTTCCAAGGAGTAGCTGCTGGTGAGTGGAAGACCCGGGCCAGTGAGCTGTCTTCCATCCCGAAGCTCAGCTCTGAGCCTGGGTATCTGGGGCTCCACCTTTGCCATCCATATGGAAGCCAGAAGGAGCTGGGCTCCCGGAAGTCGACTGTGCTCACCTGTGATGACATTGTTGGTCCTCGCCTCTCTGCTCAGCTCCAACGAGGCCAAGGTCTACAGTCGCTGTGAGCTGGCCAGAGTGCTTCGGGACTTCGGCCTGGACGGCTATCGGGGATACAGCCTGGCTGACTGTGAGAACACGTTTCCCTTGCTGGTTACTGGCCTTTGGCTCCTCCCTCCACTCCTTTTCTCCCTCCTCCTTGTTCAAAGGGTGTGGCCTTCAAGGGGAGCTTTTTGAGGTTTTAAAAGCAGGAGTCAATGAGATGATAGAGAAGGTCCAGCCCCGAGTTAAACACAGAACAGGCAAGCAACAGGGGCCAAATTGCAACTCTCCCTTCATTTTCCTCTGATGGCTAAGCCAGGAGTCAAAGAACAGACCAGCTTAGCCCAATAAACTTAATCACAGCCATGAGGAGCAGACACCTGTGGAGACCGCCTGGACGGTTCTCCTTGGGAGAGGAGCAATCGTCTCCATTTTGGCTAAACCTGGCGCTATTTCTGTGAACTGACGTGTGCAGAGCTGGCTAGCACATTTCCTTATCCCCTCAGTTGGCTTTAAGCAATTCGAATGGTTCTAGCCGAGATGCTGGTGTGTCCTCTTTAAAGCAAGGCCACGGCTCAGTGCTGCCTCACCCCACAGTTCCCGAGAAGGATGTGTGAGCTGGGCAGAGAGAGTCACACCGTCAGCTGGGACAGAGCCTAAGATGAGAGGCTATGACTTCTCAGGGCAGAAGTACTGACCCCAAAATATTAGATACTGCCCTGAATTGTTTTATGCAGATTATTCTCTCTCTGTCTCTCTCTCTCTCTGTCTCTCTCTCTCTGTCTCTGTGTGTGTCTCTGTGTCTCTCTCCATACTGCAGAGGTGATTTCAGGGCTCCTACCCAGCCCAGCTCACAGCATTCATACGCTTCCCACCACGCTCACAGTCACGCATCCCCTAGCCACTCCTCTCTTCACAAATGCATAAAATCTGGGTTTGGCTTTTGTTCCAGTTAGCCATCATACTGGCTGGACTTAGGGCCCCCCCCTGGGCTCCCCACAACTACAAATATACCTGAATGTCTTTATTCTTGCCATAGGTTGTACTGGAAGTGGTAGATTGGAATTAACTTATTGGAATTCCAATAACTTTTCCCTGGGATTAGAAATATAAACTTCACTGAACTGTGATGAGGTCTGGAAAGGGCTGACTGAGATTTAGGAAGCAAAATGAACAAATCACTGCTACTACACATTTCAAGCTGGTGGTAGCTTTGGGAATCTGTCTGTGAAGTGTAGTCACATCTGAACTCATTTGTTTAGTCCCCTTCCTTTTTTTATTTCAAAGTGGATAAAACCAAGGAAAATAAACAGAATAAAATCAATCAAAATAAACCAGTATAAGTGATACTTATACTGGTTCATAACCTTACAAAATCAATAATAGTTACCATAACACCTTTTGTGGTCTTCAAAATAGTTGCAGATACCTTTAGACATAGTAAAAATCGAACAGAACAGAATAGAATAGAAACAATAAAAACCAAGCAATGAATGCAATAAAGGACTTCCAACAAGCCAATAGTAAACCCAAAATGGCTAATGTCTTGTTATCTTTTAAATAGCTGCTCCTGTCATCAGATTTAATATGATCAAATAAAACAAAAGAGAATAAAACCCAACCCAATAAAACACTGAAGATGATATGGTTTCCAGGCAGGGATCATCTCTGGGTGAGGCCTTGTTCTCTCCCCGCCACAGTCCTCGAATGATGCTGACTTATGCAGAGAGGCTTGGGTCTGGCTGTCCCCACTCCGACAGCGGCCTGCACATGGCGCTGGTTTCCAGGCAGGGGTCACCTCCTGATGAGGCCTGGTTCTCTCCCTCTGCAGTCTGCGAATGGTGCTGACTCATGGAGAGAGGCTTTGTTCAGTCCCCTTTGTAAGTCCCATCCTGTCTCCCTCATCTTGCCTCTAAAGATCTAGCTCTAATGAATTAACTTTGACAAACACATTGGCCCCTACTGTGTGCTGATCAACGAGAAAGCATCAAGATTGCTAGCCTGAGAGTTCTAAGATCTGAGCTCCGGTCCTGACTCCTGCTATGTCGTAGCTGTATGTGATGTTTGGGAAGTCACTTTACCCTCTTCAACCTTGGTTGAGCCATTCATAGAGCAGGTGGGAAGGTGTCTGCTTTGGTCACTTTAAAGTGAGCCAGTATGTGCGATCTGTGCCATGAGCACTCTGGTCTGCAGTGGCCTGGCCATCTGACACCAGTTCTATGTCTGCTCACACAGGGGTCTGCCTTGCTTACTTCACAAGTGGCTTCAATACGGGTGCTGTGGACCACGAGGCAGATGGAAGCACCAACAATGGAATTTTCCAGATCAACAGCCGGAGGTGGTGCAAAAACCTCAACCCGAACTCCCAGAACCAGTGCCGGGTGTACTGTTCTGGTAGGATGAGCCTGTGTTGTCTTGGGCTGCTTGGGGTTGGCCTTATACCAGAGTGGGCTTCTTCCCAGTTCAGTTTGTTCCTCCTGCCTTTATGTCTGAGAGCAGGTCCCCCATAAGACAGATATGCAACAAGCAATAAGGGTGGGTACTCTATGAATCTGATATGGAGTCCCACCTGGGAGGAGGGACAGGATGGAGGGAAGAGAGAGAGAGAGAAAGAGTAGCACTTGTGAGTCAGAGATTGGGAGAGGAGAAGAGGAGGCAGAAGCAGGAGCAGGAAGAGGAAGAGGAGGAGGAGGAGGCAAAAGAAGCAGAGGAAGAGGAGGAGGAAAGAGAGAGAGAGGGAGAGAGAGACAGAGGGATAGAGGGACAGAGGGAGACGGAGGCACTCTGGATGTTCAGCTCTGCCCCTTCCTCCTTCATTGTGTTTCTCTCTCTTCCACCCCAGACTTGTTGAGCCCTGACCTCAAGGACACTGTTGTGTGTGCCATGAAGATTTCCCAAGAGCCTCAGGGTCTGGGCTACTGGTAAGTAACTTGGGATAGAGCCCTCTCTCCAAGGAAATGTGGACAGGACTGATGGTTTAACAGTAGGGAGTTAACCTTTATCAACACCCACTTTGTCCCAGGCACCATTCTGTGTCCCTCACAACTCATTTCTGTGATGGGCATGATCACCACTGAGGTGTCTACAGATGGCACAGAGTTTCAGGGAGGACAGACAGTCCATTGGCAGTCACTTGGCTACATAGCTGAGCCTGGCTTCTCCAAGATCTGCCTGTTCTGTGATGTCTGCTTAAAGATTTTCTAGATTGGGGTCTAAGAAGACTCTATATTTTTTAACCCATGGAATCACTTACATAAAAACTAAATTTTACATAAATCTCGAGATGTATAAGAGACCAAAGAAGTTTTCTTCTTGAAGCAGAAGTAAGGCTTGGGTACTCTCCACTTTCAGCCTTCTCTTTTCTCATCTCCCCTCAAGGTGGCCAAAGAGTTGGCAAAGAGAGTAGGATGAACATTGCATGAGACACTAGATGAGATGGTTGGTTCATGCAGCAGCCTCTGAATCAGGTGTTCTACAGCTTCCCAGTTTCATTTGATGGGTATTTCCTGGTTTCCAACCTTCCTTACATTCACACTTCTGGATGAGAAAACAACAGATTGGGGGCAGTGTCTGGGGGCTGGAGGATGAGGACCATGGACAGATGTGACAGCCGGTAAGGCTGGGAGGGAAATTTGAGACCACTAAGTATTGGCCCAGGAGCAGGAGAAAGGAGGAGGAAGTAGAGGCAAGGCTGGGGTAGACTGCTTGGATGTTTTTGCAGGTGTCTCAGGGTTAGACATAGGGTCTGGACAGGGACAGATGTACAGGTGATGGACACAAGAGGAGCTGTGCATGATGGACTGTTGGAAGGATAAAGGGACAGGTGAGATGCAACCCAGGAGGGAGAGGAAGAGGTATAAGTGACTGTGAATCTACAGAGGGTTAAGAGATGGGCCCTGAAATGGCCACAACGGTGGATGTGTGTCAGTGTGAGAACCATTAAAGGAACTGCCTCTGGGATCAGGCAGTCTTCGCAGGACGCAATACATGTCACAGCATCAGGAAAGATTCGGCCTTAAAGGAGAATGCAATTATGTCACTTGCAGCAAAATCAATGGATGTGGGGATCATCCTGTTAATTGAAATAAGCCAGACTTGGAAAGCCAAGTGCCACCTGTTTTCTCTAATATGTGGGAAAAAAAGGACAATGTAGAAGTAGAAAGGAAACCATTATCAGACAAAAGGAAGCACATGAAGGGGAGGAGGAAGAAGATATAAGGAAGGGGGATGGGATGGATATGATCCAAATACATTATGTGCATGTATAAATATATTACATCGAAACTCAGTATTTTATATAATATGCAGTAATGCAATATATAAAAATAAAACAGGGAGGGGAGAATGCAGGTTCAGGCCCTGACCCAAAGGCTTGAGATCTGGGGACCATTACCCTGGGATAGAAGAAATCTTCCCTTATGTGTTAAATAAATAATAATAATTAAAACGCTCTCTTTTCTATATGGGGAGAAAATTCCAGGGGTGAGAACCCTTGAGAGGTATCTGAGGATAAACACAGGAAGTGGCCCAGAAGATGGAAGGGGGCTCTTCTTCCTTCCTGACATACACTGGCACTGAGGACTCAGGTGTGCCAGGGTTGGCGCTGGTGCCAGGCTCACAAGGAGCTGAGACTTGTCTTTGCCCCCAAGCATCTTACAGACTGGAGGAATAGATGAACAAGCCAGTTGACTGATCTCTCTTGGCTGATAGATTTATAGAGGTCTTTTAGGGGCACTCTGGATCACTGGGCTTTGTGACCTTGACATTATGGGCAGCATTAGGAATTAGAAATTGGGACTCCAGCGAACTTGGAATCCTAGGACCTATGGTCTTGCTTATCTTCTCAAGATATCAGAAGTGAGCTAGAACGAGGTAACGGTCCTGAAAGAGTGTATGAACAGTAGTAACCAATGATGGAAATACCCAGATTGGCAGCCAGAGAGGGCTGGACGTGGGTACAGTTCTGTTATTTACTACCTGTGGACTTCGGGTAAGTATTTGCATCTCAGGGTGAGTTTCATTTGGAAAACTGGAACATAATATCTGCCCAATCTACCTAAGGGCTGCTGGGGACAGGAAAGGCGATGGTGACAAATGGGTGATGGAAGTGATGGTGCTATGTATACTACAAAGTGCTGCACATGTGTAATGTGGTGTCAGTGTCACTGAAACATGAGGTTGTAGGAAAAAAGCCTCACAGCTGAGCTCCAGACTCTAGGTCTTTGCCAGTGACTTGTGGGCAAACAGGATATAAGGAAGCTAGATATTGAATTTTTAAGGCCATTCACTTCCTTTGCCCTCTTTTTTCTCTAAAGGCTTCCCTGCTTGTTCACTCAGTGTACTTGTGCCTCCCCGGCTCCCCAGTCCTTCTTTTTTGCCTCCCCCCACCCCCCCGCTCTCCTGTGTAGAACCAGTGTCTCCTGCCTGCTCTGAGAAGCGTCTCTGAGCAGTGCCTGGGGTTTCAGCTGATGAAGTCTCTTTGCTTGTTCTCTGTCCTCAGGGAGACCTGGAGGCGTCACTGCCAAGGCAAGGACCTGAGCGACTGGGTGGATGGCTGTGACTTCTAGGATGGACCCTCTGGATGGACCAGGTTATGCACAGCAGTCTAGAAAATGTGGCCCAGACTCGGGAAGACAAACCAATTAATAAAATATAGTTTAACACAGGCATGGTTCTCAGTAGTTTGTGCGTCTATGGGTGCTGAGCTCCAGCCCAAGCCTCTTCCTGTCTCTTCGCTCCATCTGGGGGTGGGTGTCAGGTGGATCCCACAAGGCCTACCATGGAAAGCTCACCCCCACTCCCGGTGATCTTGGGCAGGCAGCCAGTGTGTTCCATGTCTATGCCTGGTGACATTTTAGTCTAGGGTTGCCGGATTTAGCAAAACAAACAAACCAAACAAAAATAGGATGCCCCATTTAAATTTAAGTTTTGAATACACAAATAATTTTAACTGTGTGATCTTAGTATTGTATGGAGCACAGTTACATTTAAAAATCACTTGTAGCTGGGCCTGGTGGCACATGCTTGTAATCCCATACTCTGGAAGGCTGAGGTACGAGGACTGCAAATTTGAGCTAAGCCAGGACAATGTGGTAAGACTCTGTCTCAAAAAGTAAAATATCAGCTGGGTGTGTCATTCTTTGCAAAGGTCCTAGTTTCAATTATCGGCACTGCAAAAAGAAATTACTTGTGCATATTAAATTCAAATGTAACTGGAGCATCTTATATTTTACCTGGTAACTCTAGTTGGGTCTGGTGTTGTACACCTCTTGCGTGTTTGTAAAGGTCCTTGGGATATATATTTCTTTGGTTCTGTTGGCAAATAGTGCCCATGGTGCCTTGGGCTTCCCTTTGGTACATGCTAGGCTAACACTTGTGCCAGTGATTGCAGATGGCCCACTTCAGAGGCTTCCTAATCATCTACCACCCTCCTCCACAGTGCCCCCTAGAGGTAGAGATCCAAATGTCACTCACTGTGATGTATCATTTCCCAGGTAGGAAAGTGATCATGCACTGCTGACCACTGCTAGGAGGCTGGGGAATGGGGTGTGGCTTTTGTGGCTTTCAGGCCACAAAATGCACAGCTAGTACAGATGGATGCCTTTCTCAGTGTGGTGAGAAGCTTGAAGGAAGGAAGGGCTGCCCCCCTCTGATGGGCAGCCCAGTGTCTGTTCACCTGGGACGCCTATGTCTGAAGAAAAAAGGTGGGCAGAGTCTCGGGGTCACAGTGAGAGTGAGGGTTAGAGCAGCTGTCATTGTGATGAGGTGACTTGTGAGAAGGCTGAGACTTGAGTCTGGACAGTGGATATTTTCTGGAAAAGATTTATGGAACCTTGTACATACTGAACTGTTGGTTGGGCCATGGTTGGTGACTCTTGGGGGAAGGCTACCATAGCACCCATCAGCCCTGTCCCCACAACTGACCTGTGATCTCTGAGTGCCATCAGAGGATGACCAGGCATCTACAGCTGGTGTTCTTCCCATTGCTCTTCTGGTCAAGGGGATGACAAAATGTGGAAGCCACTCATACATGTGAGCATGGGTGAAATACTTTGGTAAGAGAAGGGGCATCAGTGACTAATGGATCATTATGCACAGGTAGGGAGTGATTGCTGTGTCTCTAATATTAAAGCAAACACTGTGCACTGACTATATCCTATGCACAACTCAATTTAGATCCTAGAGCAGTAAGTATGATAGAGGTAACTTTATTATCCCTGTCCTACAGATAAAGAGTCAGAGGTGCAGATGAGATACACCTGCACCTGGGTCAGTATGACTCCATGTGTGCTCTCTGTCACTGTACTTTTTTTAATTTTAATTTTTTTGGTACTGAGGATGGATCTCAGGACTTTGCTCTTGGGAGGCAGGTATTTTGCCACTAAACTAAATTCCCAGCACCTGTCACTGCTTCTGTGGGTCACCTGGGCAGAGACCCAGGACCCATTCATCTTTGAGTGATCTGTGCTCTCTGCCTTGTCTGCAGACTTTTGCCCGTGGTGCCTGATGGCTCCACTGGGTCCCCTTCAGCATGTCCTGGAACGGAGCCCAGGAGGAGGAGAACCGAGGCTTTCAGACCCACAGGGAGAGTTGATAAAAAGGAGGCTCCGGACTGCTATGATGGTCTTAGACTCTGCAAGGCAGGGCTGGGCCAGGGTCAGGCCTGGCCAAGGAACCCCGAAGGCCTGGCCTAGGGGATTGAACAGGAGCCGGTGGAGATGGAGATGGAGAAGGAGTCCCCAGGGGAGTGTGGCCTGACCAAGCCAGGGAGGCCTCACCTGTGGTGGGGATTAAACAGAGAACAGGCCCACCAGTGAGGGGAAGCCTGGTGGTGCTGGACTCAGAGCCCTGTTGCTAAGTGAGGTGCTTGGGTCGGTTAGAGTGAGCAGACTTCATCGTGGTATCTCCTTGCTTATGTGTCACTCTCACTCCACATTCAAATCCTTAAAGTCCTGCCTATTTGACCTTTCTAAACTGCCCCTCCTTCCAACCCCTATGTAGCTGCTTTACATCAAGCTCTCATCACTTCCTGTCTGGGACAATTGCATTGACTTCCTATGAGTGTCCCTCCTAACCTCGTCCCTGGCCATTTCCCCTCTCTGCCCATAGAATGTCTGTCTCTCTCTGTCTGTCTCTGTCTCTCTCTCACCTTCAGGTTGAAGTTGAGTTTCTTGGCCTGCCATACAAAGTCTGCCATGACCAAGGCTTAGTTGAACACTATAGATTTATCCCTTGATTGGGCAGAGATCTTTGCTTAGCTGGTGTGTACGCTGGCAGGCAGGCCCCTGAAAGTAGCATGCTTGCTCCATACCTTCCACTGTTACCTCCTTCCCTCATTCTTTAACCCCAGCTCATAAACACTATCCTTTGGGTGAACAAGCTGTTCTATTGCAGGGCCTTTGCACCTACTCTGCTTGCCTTTCTTGAGTCTCACCTCCTCATAACTTTGAGTGGCTGTTTATTTTCCTCTGGCCAGAATTTGTCTCAATTTTCTCTCTTCAGGATGATTCTCTGACCACTATTGTGTGTACCATTGTCTGAAATTATTTCATGCATATCTAAATTTATGTATATCCCTTCTTCGGACTCCATATGTTGAATGGTTGGCACCAGGAGGGCAGGAAATTTATGCTTTCCTTATCTCCCCAGCACCTAGAGTAGTAGTGGCACACAATACTCAGTAAAGTCATGAATCTGTGTGTACAGTTAATGTGTGAATGAATGGTAGGCACTCAGCTAACGTTTGTAGACCCATTTCATGAATGGGTCCTGATACCTTTTAATGTGTAACAATCCATTCTGTGGCATTACTTAAGCACTGCATATGTGCCAGGCCATACCCTGCAGGTGGACATACTGCCCCTCCTGACGCTCCTGGGGAGATCCTCTGCCTCTCAAGGGGACCAAAGGGAGCTCAGCACATTTTGGGTAGAGTTAGAGCAATGGAGCTTCCTCCCTGATCCTAGCTGCCTCACTTTGGACAAGTCACTTTCCACTCTGGAACTCAGCATTCCATGTGGACCAGAGTTGCTAATGAAGGCCACTTGGCAGCCTTGTGTCAGTGGTATGGTATAGATCAGTGATGTACAGAACTGGGTACCTGGCATACAGTGAGGACTGAAGAAGTGCTCCTTGTCTGTCTCCCCTGAGCTCTGGGGTGCTGAGCTCTACCTGCCTACCCTGGGGAGGGATGAGTGGATACAGGTGTTACCTCTCCCTGTGACCATGGCTTCCTTGGGAGACCCCCACTCTGTTCTCCTCTCTGTTTGCTCAGAGGGAGGAAGATGAGGTGAGACTCTGAAGAAGAGGAGGAGAAGGAGGAGAAGGAAGAGGAGGAAGAGGAGGAGAAGGAGGGAGAGGAGGAGGAGAAGGAGGAGGAGGAGGAGGAGGAGGACTGGAGTTTGAATAGAGTGGCAGAATTCTATGCAAGGTGGAAAGAAGTGAGTTTTGTCACCTTTGTCAAGCTCCCCATTCTTGGACTGGTTCAGCTCCAGGAGACAGATGTGAAATGAGGTTTTCTGTAATTTTTGCGCTGAGTGGGATGATTGCTCTGGGGATGGCTAGGTGTCTCTCTCTGCCTGTGCACACAGGTGAGGCAGCGGGTGCTGTTGGTAGCTGAGGGAGGTTTTGCTGGGCTGTATTTGGAGCACCTAGAATAGTAGCTGAGTGGGGTTCAGTTGTGTGGCTGTGTGACGCATGGCCTCAGCTGGGCATGGCTGATTTTTCTCACACTGAGCACTGGCCTGAAGCTTCTGGGCTGTGGAAGCTGGTTCAGTCAGATGGAGTCCAGCATCCCCTGGACTCGGCGGGTGGTGTATGTGCCACCACCTCTTACTGCTGTGCCAGACATTGCAAACTGAGTACAGACTTCTATCTTACTGAGCCAGAATGTGCCAGGAATCCTTCTTAACACTTCAAAAGCAGCTCTTCTTGGTGAAGTTGCCATGTGCGTGGTGGGGTGGACTTCTCTATCATCTGTGACCTACCATGGGTCAGGTGTCACAGCAACGCTTTCATAGTTTATCTGACTACTTTCACAGAGAACTGAGGAGGCAAATGGTCATCTCCACTTTTAAAAGAAAACTGATCCTCAGAGAAGTTATAGGGGAGTGATGGCAAACCTATGGCATGTGTGCCACAGTGGGCACTCGGAGCTCTCTCTGTTGGCACGTGGGCTGAGTCACCCCAATGGCCGAACATCAGATAGAAGTTGTTTTTTTTTTTTTTTTTTTCCTAAACTGAAACCTAAGTGTTCAGGCTTAATTGTAGTGTTGACATTTTGTGACACCTAAATGGGTTTGGGTTGTAGTTTCTGTACTTGGTTTCTAACAGGTTTGCCATCACTGTGCTCGAACTTGCCCAAGATGTTACAGCCGGAGAGGCTGGGATTTGGATGGGGCTGTCGGGGTACAAAGATTGTGCTTTCTCTTCAGCACATCCCAGCCTCCATCCCTGGACCGGCACAAGGATTCTCAGTGCCTCTGCCCAGCCAGAGTCTGAGCTTTGTGAAGACAAGGGTGTATCTTCTTGATAGACAACCTTCAAGTGCCTGGCCCAGTGCCTGGTACACAGAGGACATGCAAAAAATTCTCACAGAGTGACAAGCTCAGGGCACAGATGCCAGCTTTCTCTCCATTGTGTCTTGATGTCTTTTCCCTCTAAGGCTCGTTGAGATGTGTATAAGTTGTACCCACCAACTAATCACTTTGTATTAGGGCTATTTTAAGTTGGATATAATTCCTTGTGAAAAGAAGCCACAGACGTCTGAGTTACATTAAAGACACATGGCCTATAAAAGTGGAAAGTTGGCCAAGGAAGCATAAGATAGAGAAGTTTCAGGGGGGGGGGGCGAGGCATCCCAATATCACTTGTCAAACTCTAACTCAAAACCATTACCAGGGTGTGGGCTTCTAAAATGTTTTTTTAATTTTTTATAAATAAATGAGAAGCCACCATTCCATTCCTGCTTAGAAATGAACGACTTGCCACAGCAGGGCTTGCTGGGGGCTCGGCAGTAATCAGAGAGCATTATGCATGCATTTCCTGGTCACGCTAGCTGCAGTGGTCACATCCTTCAAGAATCAGGCCAGAGGGATCTCTGCAAAGTAGATGCCACTGTTCCTTTTGATGTACGCTGGTCCCCCAGCCCTCAAAGATCTCCACATGCATAAAATAATTTTATGAAATTGCATTCCAAGTTTTCCTGCTCAGATGCGTTTTCTGCTCATTCATTCACTGCGCCATATGTGAGAACACGCTGGCTCGTGAGCTGTCGCAGGTGGGGAAACAGAGGCTGCCAAAGGCTTAAAACACATTAAGGGGGAAAAGAATCCCCTCAACATTAAGTCTTACCCCCACCTTTTCTTCCTTCTTGTAAATTGAAAAGTGACAGTCATTGTGTCATTTTTGGAGAAGACACGTTTTTTGTTTTTTGTGGTACTGAGGGGTTCTTTTGGAGGGCTGTTTAGCATTTCCTAGACCAAGGAAATGTTGGCTGGCACCAGAGGATCCTCAGAGGGTCACAGATGGCCTTTGGGGCACCTGTTCTCGACATAGTCCCATAGACAGTTCAGAGATGGGAATCACATGCCATAGGATTACTTGTCCCCTTTCCACTTTTCCTTTTATACAAAGGCAATGGAGGGCCAGAGAAGTCAACTGTCCAAAGTCATGTTTATCGCAGGAACAGATTAGAAACTCAGTCTGTTGATACTCTGTCCAAAGCATTTGGCAACCTATTGCTTTGCTTTTAAAAACTAACAAGCACGAGATTTATCAAAGGCTAAACTGAATTAGTAAGAGATTCTCCTCCTCCCACCTGCCTGCTGGTAAGATCAGGTCTTCCCCAGGTTCATGTCCCCTTGCCCCATTCTTACCTCAGGAGCTCTAGCAAGGGGTAAACACCTGCACAAAAAGATTCCATGTTCTGAGGGGCAAGAAGCTTGAACAAGAGGGGACAAAGCCATTAGCTCAAACAAGCCTTGGCTTCAGAAATGGTTTGGTAGATTTTTGGTGGGTAGAGGGAGGAACTTGAAGGGCAGTGTCCATGAGGCCTTCTCAGAACGATGACCAGGCCCTTCCTTTCAACCCCTTAATACTCCTTAGTGGTCATTAGGACACTTCCCCCTCTCGCCTCTTTGCTAGGGCTCCTGGGACCTATGTCCAGTCCCATGAGCTGAGGCTTCTCCAGTCCCACAGGCCTTACATATGCCTTTCTTTCATGCTTTTTCAATAGAGAGCTTATTTCATTTTTCATAGTCATCTATACAACAGTATTCCCTGCTCAGATTATGAATTCTATGAGGCCAAGTGCCTAGCACATAACAGTCAAGTTGAATGAGTGGAGGCCCCTTGGTGGGTCCTCCTGTTCCCTCAGCCAGGAAGCTTGTTCTGTGCAGCACAGGGTGTGTAGCTCAGGGCTGGCTGTGCTTCTCCTGCAGAAGCAAATTCTTCACTCTTGTCACCAAGGGGACCTCATGGAAGTCCTCAGTGTGGACAGAGTAACTGAACCACAATCTCTGAGGTTGCAGACAAAGCTGGAACCAGGTTTCTCCTTGGGCCCCTGGGGTCAGGTGGGCTGAGGTGAGGCTCCCACCTCTGGATGTATGGTCTCTGCCTGCCTCATGACTCTCAAAAGCCCTGTGCCTCTTGCTAGGAGCCTGCCTGCAGAGATCCTTCGGGTCCTGTAGTCTCTCTCTCCTATGCCTGTGGCTTCAACTTCTTGCTAGGTGAGCTTGTGTTTGAAACTTTCACAAAAATAGCTTCAAGCTGGAAAGAGCAAAATAAAATAACTCTGTGTCTCTTTGCTAAAAACAACAAAGCAGCCGCCAGTGAGCGGCCAGCTCTCTCCAGCCCGGGAATCACAGCAGGCCTCCTTCCTTCCATTCGCCTCAGTGGTGCCAGCCTCGTGGGTTCTGTGCCTGAGGTCAGGTGCCATTCAGGACCTCTGCTGACCCTGTGAGGCCACAGGGAATCCAGCCTTGTGGCTGGGCTTATGATTATGCCCAACTTCCAACCTTTATGTCATTGTTTGGGTCATGTCTGGAAACATAACACATCCCTGAATGTGACACACCTCCTCTGTCCACCCAACCTCTGTGTCTTCACTGAATAAACGACTGCATGCATAATTACTTGTTTGAAGTGATTTTTAAAAAAAACTACCACTCAATGGAATTCATACATACATATATATATATATATATATATATATATACATATTTTGTTGTTGTTGTTTTTTGTTTTTGTTTTTGAGATAGGGTCTCGCTTTGTAGTCTAGGCTGGTCTTGAACTCACTGTATAGCCCAAGTTGGCCTCAAACTTGTGGCAGTTCTCCTGCCTTAACCTCTAAAGTGCTGGGATTGCAGGCATGTACCACCATGCCCAGCCTGTATAGCATCTTTTGTTAACAACCAATTAATTTTCAGAAGTTGACTTCTGATTAGCTCTTTTGAATTTTAAATATATATATATATACACACAATATATATACATATATATTTTTTCTTTCTTTAGACAGGTTAAGTATATAAGCCTGGTCAAAGCTGAAAATAGCCATGATCCCCGAATCAGGAGGGATAGATAGATATGTGGGACCCAAGGCAGTCTGAATATATTTAAATGTATCTTTTCTCCATCACAAATTGATCCCCCTTTTTGTTGTTGTTTTCTGCAAGGAAGCCAGAAATCCAATGAGGCAGTTCAAATTGCAACTTAAGCTATAGATTTTTAAAAATTTATGAAGCTCTTAAAAACTAGAACAAGGCAGAAGGATCAAATAGACTACCAACTATTTGAACAGACATTTCATTTGGTTCCTGTCCCAGGCAGGAGCAGTCTGAGGCCACCCCTTAGCCTCCAGCCCCTTTGCATCTGACAATTTAGGCACCTGTAGAACATTGTCCAGTGGGAGGCAGTGAGGGGTGAATTTGTGTCTGGAGGGGTGCTCCTGTCTCCTGGCAAAGTCTGGAAGAATGATTTATTTCCGACTTCCTTAATTTTTATGAGTTATCTTGGTAGGTCAACAAATGGAATTGTAAGCCTGGGAATTTAAGAGTACGGTACACAGCTACTGACTGATTGGGGTGACACTAGGCCAGTTTCTCCGCCACTTCTTAGAGAATTAGGACATTAGGCTATGTGGGCCATAGGCCCTGTTGTAGGCAGAATAGTGGCCCCTAAAGATGCCCACATCCTAATCCTGGTTGCCTATGCAACCTTGTATGATAAAAGGGATTTTGAAGATGTGATAAATTAATCTTGTAGACAGCAAAATTATCTTGGATTATCTGATAGGCCCGATAGAGTCACAAAGTAGCATCCAGGGAGGCAGGAGAGAACTCTCTCAGAGTTGAGGGAGATTGTGATGCGGTTAGGAGATGTCAGAGTGGGTGACATGAGAAGGACCCAACTCCTTGTGGCTGGCTTTGAAGAGGCAGGAAGGGGTCTTGGTTTTGAAATGTAGGCAACCTCTGGACGGTGAGAAAAGGAGGGAAGTGGATTTTTCCTGGGAGCCTTCTGAGAGTCTGGTAGATGCCTAGCTTTTAACCCGGTGAGACACATGTCAGACTGCTCACCTACACAATAGTAAGGTAATATGTTTGTGCCATCTTGAACCACAGAGTGGCACCCCAGTGATAGAAGACGACACGGTGCTTTGCCAGACCCTGAACTCTGTTTCTAAGAATTGAAGCCCAGCTGTGTGAACAGCTGAGGCAACCCCAGCTGAGAGTGCTTGGGGGAAGGAATCACGGGGCGCTCTGTCCCAGCTGCTCTCTGGAGTCCCCAGTACTTCCAGCTCCCAGCCGTGTGTGTGTGTGTGTGTGTGTGTGTGTGTGTGTGACAGGTACTTACAACTTGTCCCACTGGGTGGGGGAGGTAGTCCTGTCATAGCACACAATCTGCAAGGGCGTCAGGGGATCACCTGGTCCTGCATCTTCCCTTCACATAGACATTGTGTCCACCATCAGGTGGAGGACCTGAGCCCAGAGAGGGACAGGGTCTCACTACAGTCCCACAGCTAACTGAGACAGAAAGGTCACGGGTCAGGGGTGCTCACTTCTGGTATGGGACGCTTTTCAATTCATCATCACATTGGGGCAGATGTGGTGGTAACTTTTCACTAACAAGTGAGTGCTTAGGAGAGTGGGATGGGGAGGGGAAGAAGAAGGAGAAGGAGAAGAAGAAGGAGAAGAAGGAGAAGAAGAAAGAGAAGAAGAGGGTAGGAGGAGGGGAAGTATGAGAATATCAAGAAGAGAAAGGGGTGGGGAAGAAGACAAGGAGGAAGAGAAGAAAAAAGAGGATAGTATAATTGGATCAGAACCTTGAACACTGTTCTGGCCAGAGCTTTCTGTGTACATGTATATGAAGGGAAACCACAAGCCACTGTAAGACTTTCTTCACTGTTTTTGGGAGACCCTGGTTGGAAGTGTTTGAGCTGAAGGGGGTGGGGAACTAAAAGTTAGGCTCGGATGACTATTCTGGGACTAGCATGGTGTCAGGAGTCAAAGGCTCTGCTTAGACAGGAAGCTTTCCTTTGCTACCAAGACAGTTAACAGCTCGTGACCCCCTACACCCTAGAGAGGCACCTCCCAAAGTCACACAGAGTGTTGGCTGGAGTCAGGGTTTTCAGGTATGGGTAGTCTGTCTCTCCTTCATGGTCTGGGACAACATCCTGCAGAACACAGCTGTCACCTGTCGGTAGGCCATGAAGTCATCAGCGAAGTTGTGACCAACCCATTTTCATTAGCGTTACAAGAGTTAAGACAGAGGGTACATGTTTTGTAAAGGGAGATTCTATTGCATGAAACTTTGGCTACGTATTAGCAGCTGTGGCCTGCGGAGTCTAGCTCTTTCCTGAGTCCTCAGGTACAGAGACCCAGATGTGAAGAAATGACACAGCCACTTCCACAAGACCAGCTTTTAATATGACTGTGATTTGAAGCACGAATAAATAAACTCCAAAGAAAATGGAAAAAAAAACCAAACCAAACCTTAGAACATCAAAACTGAAAAACGATAAAACAAAGCAAAACAAATCTCCAACAGACAAACAAAAAAGTCCCCCAAATAAAAAAGAATCAGACTGTACAAGCTGTGTCACAGGGAGAGAAGAATGATGTGGCTCCATGGATGGATACTGGGGTCACCAGGCCACTGCATCACCTCCACAGGCGCTGGGGTTCGGGGGTAGAGAGGTTGGTGCTGGTCACCTTCAGTGCCAGATCCCCATGGGCCAATTTGGGGACAAAAGGGTTTGTGGGCAGATTAAGAACCTTCACAAACTACATAAGGATCCAACATAGTAGAGTTCTGTGATTTCCCTCTTGATTGTGCAGTTTTGACTCCAGTCTGGCCTTATGAACCAGTTGGAATCTGTCCCACTGCACGGGCCAGAGTGGAAGCCGGAAATCACACGGAGGAATGTCATGTACAAGACAGATGGAGAGTGGCGCTGTAAGAAGTCTGAGCATGCAGGTGCTTTATACATCTGGCAGTGAGATGTGATGGCAGGTTGGTTCTGGGACAGTTCCAGAGTGTGACTCATCTCTCCTACGAGGGACACACAACGGGGCCCAGGGACGCTTCATGTCAGACGTAGCCAGAGCGAGGTTTGGTAGAAGTTTTCAATATGTGCCTACGGGGCTCTTGCTTCTTTCCATCATCGGGGGCCATTCCACCTGAGCTTGCTGTCCCCTGTCCTGGGTCTTGGGCCTTAAGTTCTGTTTGGAGGGTGCTGGGTAGCCCGAGGGGTGTCAGCAGGCAATCTCCTCCAAGGTGCCCAAGGCCGTCTGCAGGGGCACATTCACAGTGTGGCTGATGGTTTCAGAGTGGTTTGGCATCGTATCACAAGTACTCTGCGGGAGAAGGGAAGGTGCGTGACTATCATTCATTCAGCAAAATTCATTGCAAGGTCACGCAGAAAGAGTTGGAGCTCCTATAACTCAGGACCAGGGCTGATCAGAGTTTTAGGGTGAGGGCCCCAGGCAGGAGTAGCTGTGTGGCTGTGAGTCCCTGAGTAGAGGGAGGCTGATATGGCTCTGAGTCTTTAGGTGGTTGCAGGTTACAGTGAGCAGAAGGCCAGAAGAGATGTGAGCAGGGAGATCAGCCAGGAGACTGTGCTAGGAATTTTGGGGAGATTCGACATTGGATGGGTGGTGGAGGAGGAGCAGGTTGGAGGGGAGGCTATGGGCTGAGACGTTCTGAAGGAAGGAAGGAAGGAAGGATGGAAGGAAGGAAGGAAGGGGAGGGTATGGAGGGAGCTACCAATTACTGAGCATTTCCTGTCACCTAGAAACTGTGCTGACCCAATCATCAGCGTCATCTCTCTTAAACCTCATGACAACCCTCTGAGACATGATGATCTTATGCAGATGCTCAGGGAGGTTCAGTAACTTGCCTCCCCAGGCACATAGCTAGGAAGCAGGGCCAGCTAAGACCAGGATCCAGCCAGGCCAGCTAAGACAAAAGCCTGGGCCCTTCTACACTGCCCTCTCTTTCCCCAGAGGTTGTTTTCTATCCTCCTGCAGAAGGTGCTGGAGCTGAGAGATCAAAGCAAGATTTTTAGCTTGGGAGACAGGTAGGGACAGCATCTGGAATGGAAATGGGAGTCCATACAGGAGAAGGTGCTCGGCCCATTTGGGATTGGTTGACTTGGGGAAGGGAGGGCAAAAGCCACTCTATGGATGTATCGTTTTAGGTGCTGATTTGGGGTTCCCCACTGGGTGGGGAAAGTCGGTAATACCTGCACTAGTCAGCCAAGACCTTAGCCAGGAGGGACTGAGTTTGGACGGAAAATGATGGATGGCCATAACAGGTGCTGCCTCTCTGGCTGGAGGAAAGAAGTCAAATAGGGCAGTGGTGAGAGGCAGAGGTGCCTGGATTCCAACTCTGATACTCAAAAGCTGGGTGACACTGGCCTCTGTGCCTCCATGGCCTCAAATACAAAAAAGAAGATAAAGACGGCCCTTTCTGTAGGGTGATAGAGTGGCTGCAATGAGTCAGTCCACACAAGACAGTACCCAACATGTACCATGGGCATTATTGCTATTACTAGCTTCATGGAGCCCTGGAGGCTTCTGGGTCTTCTTCAAATGCAATAAATACTGGCAGTACTCTGGCTGCACTTTGCCATATTCAGAGAATGAGAAAGTAGCCCTAAGAGAGCCTCTCTTGCTCTCCCCAGGCTGTGAGATGAGGAAGGTAGCCCCGTGGCCTAGAAAAGCTGCACTGGGTCAAGCAGGACCCTTCTGGGACCAGTTACCTCCATGCCTCACCCACTGGCCTTTGGGGTAAGGTATAGTTGGAGTGTCCTTGGGTTTTGGGACTTCTAGGGCATCACAAACCATGGAAAAGTGTGCAGCAAGTCACATCTCTCCTGTCTGACCACAGTGTCTGCTTTCATACTGCCATATAAGCCACACGGGAACCCAACCACTCCCCACTCAACCCGGGAACTGCCCTTACCACATTCTCATCATGGCTCCCTTCATCCTCCTCTTTGCCAAGCAGGTCTAATAGCTTCTCTTTGATCAGCTGCAACAACAAAAGCAGGAAGGGGGTGGTCAGGCCAGGAAGACTGTGTGAAAGTTAGAGAAGAGTCCCTCCACTGGTCTCCACTGGGGAACCCGAGGGGCAGTGACTTTGGACTGTGACTGACAAACCATGGCAAGAGCCCCACCCAGCAGATGACTCCAATAGCCGGTGTGAACTAACCCAACCTTTTGACTGGCACAAGGTTTTGTTGCTGGGCAGAAAGCTTGGAAAAGAGTAGGAGACCTGTCATGCATTGTGAGTGGTGTTCTCTTGTGACAGAGTTAGATAAGGTGAAA
This sequence comes from Hydrochoerus hydrochaeris, assembly GCA_004027455.1. Lineage (NCBI taxonomy): Eukaryota > Metazoa > Chordata > Mammalia > Rodentia > Hydrochaeridae > Hydrochoerus > Hydrochoerus hydrochaeris. Next base: position 147,636 of record PVLA01001617.1, on the reverse strand, counting down.
GGTATGGCTGGTATTGACCGGCTCCCTGTTGGTCTCAGGAGCAGCCTTTCTAAGATCGGGCCTGGGAGACACACCATCATGCACTTTCAGGGCTGAGAACTCCCTAGTTCACATGATGAGGGCGCTCCTGAGCTCACTACCTTTTATTCCTATCAATTGAAAGTAGTCCTTAAATACGCTATCTGATGTGAGTCAGTTGTCATAACTCCGAACAGCTTCCCACAAGAATTAATAAGAAAAATAAACTAAAATATGGTTTGAGATTATCCTGCAGAGTCTCCAGAGGAGCCTGGGGCATGGGGCTCCCACAGCTTCCCATCCTGATTCCCAGCGGCCTTGGGCCCTGAGCAGCCTTTGCTGGGCGGCAGAACACTGATCTAGGGCTCCCGCACACTGGCCTGGGGTCAGGAGTTCCAGTGGCATCTGCAGGTCTGGGCACTTCTTAGGGAGTTCTGTGCCGATGTCAGGGAGGTGCAGTGGGGTGAAGGACATCCCTGTCTCACAGCCAAGAGGATGGAGGTGCTCATGGTGTCGGACCAGGGCCTGGGGCCGACCGTCTGCAGGCTGTATTTCCTAGTGTGGGTCAGCTCGCTCACTCAGCGCGGCTCTTCAGGTGGATGCTTGAGCTCTGGTGTTCTTTGCCCAGATTAATGCTCAGTGCAAAGCCCAGGGGTGTGACCTCTGACTGGGGTCAGGGGCACGACAGGTGTTGCAAACTCCAGGAGCTCCTGATGCAGAGGCTACTGTCTCGATTTGAGGAGCTTCCACAAGCTTTGTTCTGGTTGCCTTGACATCTCCCCAGACTGGGAGCTGGCAGGCAGCTGGTATGTAGCACTGTCCTCACTGGGACTGATGAGGTGATGAGACTGACCCAGCCACAGAAGATGACAGGGGCTGGGACTGCAGGACAGATCTCCCAGAGGGCAGGCTTGTGCATGGTGTGTGTGTGTGTATATGATATGCATATGAGTGTGGTATGAGTGCACCATGTATGTAACTGCAGTGTGTATATGTGTGATGTGTTGGCTGTGTGTAGCGTATGTGTGTATAGACGTGGACACACTAACGGTGTGAAGTCTCCGCCTTCAGCCTTGCTCCAGCAGGGCTCTGGGCTGGGCTGCACAGTCTGTCCCCTCCTTCCCATCTCTCCCTCCCCCATGCTGCGTAGACAGGCTCCCTGAGGACAGGACTATCTCTTGCATCCTCCATCCTTAAGCGTCTGCTCTCACCCCTGGACCTACGATCAGGAAATGACTGTGTGGACCCCCAGCAGGAGGAGCAGGCTGTGGGTGGGTGGGCTGAGCCCTTGGCCTTTGCCATGCCTTGATTCTAAACTGGGGGCAGGATGAGGATATGGTCATTTCCCCAAAAGCAACCCCAACACTTACCTCATAAATATAATCAAAGAGTTCTAGTATTGTAAGGATACTAGCACCAATAAACAACCCCATCTGACCACCGATGTCACCTGGAGAGAAGGAAAAGACCGAAAAGGTGGCTTTACTTATGTGACTTCCAGAGGGGGTGATCTGAGGAAGAGGGAGGAAGCCAGAACTCCTGACTGTGCCCCACCACAGGAGCCTGGGACTTGTCACCCTCTCTGAGCAGCTCTGAAAGCCTCCAGCAGGGGAAAGGGGTGTCCCCTGGGCTGGTTCCGTGATTCTCAGAATTACACTGACTGGGTCCTGTGTGGCTCTGCATTGGGAGTAGGGATGAGACGAGGGTCCTTGCCCTGGGCTGGGGCATTGTCGAACCTGAGGCTCATGTATCAGTGCCCTGAGTGAGGGTCTCAGGAGCAGTGGCAAGACAGACACCACCACCCACCAATCCTGGCATGGGCACCTCCCACCCTTGGGATCTGGTCACAGGAGATAACACCTCCCCCACACCAGGGGTGAATGTTCAACATAGTCACTTTTTATATACTTAGTTATTTTTTTGGTACCAGAGATTGAACTCACAACCTTCTGCTTACCAAGCAGGTGCTTGTGCCACTGAGCTAAATCCCTGGCCCTAACATAGTCTCTCTTCAGAGCAGAGGTTCTCACCCTGGGGTGTAGGTGCCTCCAGGGTCAAAGTTTTGCTAAATTTGTCTTTTTGACTCCTGGCATCAGGTTCTCCTGCAGCCTTGTCACTCACGTAGATACCTGGATATATTTTGGGACTAGAGGATCAAAATCTCTTGGGTTGAGGTATGGATGTGAAAAGTTTTAAATTCCAAAGATTCTCAGGGCCACCAGGGTTTGAGAATCACTTTCTTGGGAGGATCTCAGATGTTTGGAAACCTAGTAAAAGAGACAGGGAGGTGTGTGTGCACCTAGGAATTTGTAGTCAGCCAGCTCTTACGAGATTCTCAGAGCACCAGACCCTCAGAAGCCTGAGCCACTGTGCTCCAGAGGCAGGGCTCGGGTCTGCAGTGTGCCCACCAACCTGTGTGGCTTTGAGAAGCCCTGTCTTTCTCGGTGGCCCTGCCTCCAGTTTTGGTGGTGGTGAGCAGAAGAGGGTGAAGGGTTGGAACTGTGAATTTCTTCTGGGTTCTGATCTTGGCCTGTCAGCCACGGGGCTGGCTGGGGAGAGGGGCGGGCCTACAGTCCTTCTGGAGACCCCAGATCTCTTAGTCTGAGGACTTCCTGGTAGGTATATCTGTCCTATTCTTCCTCTGCACATGGCTGGGCAGAACCCTACACTGTCATCCCAGTGAATAGATGGTGGAGAGCTGTGGGTGTAGCTCAGCGGCACAGTGCCTTCCTGGCAAGTGCGAGGTTGTGAGTTCAATTCCCAATTCTAAAAAAAAGAAAAAGAAAAAGAATAGATGGTAAGGAGGGAACTTGATGGAGGACTCAGAAGAAGCTCCCTTTTACATCTCTCCTCTTGGATTGCGTGCACGTCTAAATGCGCATGTCAGTTTTGAGAGGTGTTTGTGTTTGTGTGAAGCACGGCTATAACACAATGGTATGGAGGGGTGTATGTGCCAGGGTGTGAGGTGTTTGTGCGTGTTTGTCTAGCAGCAGGCAGGGTATCTGGCTGATGAGGGCTTTAGGTGGGGGGCCCTCTCTGTCTGGGCACACTGAGTGTGTCTGGGTGTGTGTGAGTGTAGGTTTGTGGAGGTAGGGAAGTGTGTGTGAGGACAGGTAGCGTGCGTGAGCAGGTAGGGGTGGGGGGCATTTCTGCATGTGCTCTGCAGGTGACAAGTGTGTAGTGTGCTGGCCTTCAGTGTGTCTGTCCAGGTTTGCTGTGTGCATGTTGTGTCTCTGGAGCTATGTTTGGTTGGTGTTTGGGACATGTAGGTGTGCAGTTGTGTGTGGCACACGGGCACATGGGTTGGTGGTATCTGTGTATAGGGTGGGGGTGTGTGCCTGGGTGGGGTGAGAGTCTGTACGGTGTGGGTGCATTGACTGAGGGCAGTGGCGAGGGAAGGCCAGGCTGGGCCTGATGGCTGAGGGTTTGCGAGTGGCACATGGTCGCCTCACAGGAGGTACAGATGGCTGCCTGATTCCTCAGCAGGCTATTCTGGGTGGGAACAGTATGCTGGGAACAAGCTCATGCTCATATTTGATACAGATATGACAGATTCAGAGCTCAGGCCCTCCTTGATCTGAGAGAGAGAGAGAGAGAGAGAGAGAGAGAGAGAGAGAGAGAGAGAGAATGAGAATGAATGACAGGCTGGACCTATGCTGGAGGAGGAGGGAAGGAAATATATCCCGAGTCACTTTCAGGACTCACTGGGGCTGGGTGAGGGGCATGACCTCTACTGCGAAGGGCTGTGCAGCTCTTGGTTCAGTGTCTTCAGCCAGTGACCTCAATGGCCACCTTAACCCATCTGGCATTGAGCTATGGCCCAGTTACTGGCCTCCGGTAATGAGTGAAAATGGTCAGGTGGTCGCTGGAGGCACCAGGTGGGACTGATGACTATTTAAGTGCTGGAAACTGTTATTTCCAGACTTTCTCTGGGCCAGAAGCCTTATCATGTCTAACTATCATGGAAAATTCATAAAGTGGATACTATGAAATCCATTCTGCAGATGAAATAAGGCAAAGAGCTACCTGTCCACACCCTGATGGCTGCATAGAATGGCCCTTGGGTTTAAAGCCAGTTCTTCATCTTGTGTGTCTAGGTAGGAGGCATTGACCCCACCTAGGATACTAATGTCACTTGGTTGAGTCATAGAATTAGTAGCTCTTTCACTCTGTAGGGAACAGACATGGAGTCCCCACTTTAGAGTTGGTGGGAGATGGCAGGAAAGTCTTGAGGGGCAGGTCCTTGGGGCCATCCACTCTTGGGTCTTGGGAGTGAGGGACAGGGATAGATTCATTCCCTGTTTCCATTCTGTGTGTGTGTAGCCCTCACAGCAAATGTGAACTTTGGTGGGTGGCAGTCAGGTTGGTGGAAATCTGGGGAGAGCAGTCCTTTTTTTGTGCTTGACAAAGTACTCTTGGTCCAGAGGGCAACACCTGGTCTTCTCAGTGTAGCCAGATTGCCCTCGGTCAGTTTCCATTGGGGCCCTGACTGTGTCTTTTCTTCCTTCCAGGCCCTAGGAATCTGACTCTGGCCTGGGAGCAGAAGACCTTGAAGTCTAAGAGACAGGAATGGAAAGGCCCTGAGGGGCTTTTATGTTCACTCTCCTTGTTGCAAGACAGTGTGTGTGTGTGTGTGTGTATGTGTGTTTGTGTGTGTGTGTAGGGGGGCTGAAGCCTAGATGATTGAATGAACTGGGCTCAAAAGTCTCCCACCTTGGGCTTCTACCCTCTCTGACAGGAGTCATGCAAGAAAGAGGGAGTAATTAGTAAATTGCAAGGCCTGACTTCTCCAGAAGCTTATATATCTATGTGTCTGCCTGCCTTTAGAAGGCCATTTTAAGGGCCTTCTAAAATGATCACATTGATCCAAATGAAATCACATTGCAATTCAGTTCCACCCACCTGTTCTCCCCAACTCCCTCCTTCCCATCCCTGAAGGGATGTGGAAATTTGTGTAACAGTCTGACTTACCAAGTAAGGCAGCAACTTCATATGCCTTTTTCTGCTCAATTGTCTCGTAATTGAGAGCTTCAAAAAATATATCCAGAACAAGGATATTCTCTCTGCAGAGGGAATATTCATACCATGCATGGTTAGAACCATTGGCATCCACAGGGATCTTTGATTTCAGCTGTCTCAGGGACTGATGGAATAGAGGCCCAGGGAGCTTGACCACAGGCACAATGGCTTAGTGGTGGCACTGGAACTTGAAACTAAGATGCTGACTCCAGCCCAGGACCTTGGGTTTCCATCAGCTGCCCCTCTTTGCCCAATCTGAATCTCTTTCTTGATATTCTTTCCATGAGTCCTGCCTGGTTTGTAGGCTCTGAGCCCCACCTGAGTCCTTAGCATGAAAACAAGTTCAGCAATCTACTGACCAGGCTGGCTGGGGTGTCTGTCCCAGTGGACCTGCTGGGGGCCCTCCCCAGTCCTGAGAGCCTCCAAATTGCTCCTGGGGCTGATAATCAATTTCTCCCTGTGGGAAGTCCTGCCCTGGCTTTGCTAAGTCAGGGTGAATTTCTATGGGGTGACTGATGTCTGGCTTGGGCAGTTCTAGTAGAAGCCTTATGCCTCCCTTGGCATCTCTCCTGTAGGCTGTTGTGTTAATGAGACACACCTTGACAGTAAAAGACGTCACTGCCCAAAGAATGCCCCTTAACCAGCAGGGCCTGGCATCTGTCTCTTACATCCCCATCTACTTTGGTGTGGCTCACCCTGCCCTCCACACCCCTGTTCTTGGACTGCTGAGTGGAAGCTGTCCCTGCGTGGGGTGTGGGGCTGCAGGATGGAGTGGCTGGGGAAGAGAGGAGCAGGCCTTTCTTGCTCCCTGCACAGCTCAGCCAGGGGTCTTTCAAAGCCTCACCATGTCTTGCCTGATTTATGGCAACTGCCTCCTAACAGACTCCTTCCTCCCCATCTTGCTGTCCACCCTTCTCCTCTATTGCCATTTTAAGGGCCTTCTAAAATGATCACATTGATCCAAATGAAATCACATTGCAATTCAGTTCTTCGGTCACACAGGCAACATTTCAAATGCTTGACAGCCTCACAAGTCTAGTAGCTACCATATTGGATCCCACAGATGTAGAACATTTCTGTCTTTGCAGATTGTTCTACTGGAGAGTAGTGGTCTAAAATATAAATGTGAGCTTGGTACTTTCTAATACTTCAGTGGCTTCCTGTTCTTTTGGGTTAAAGTCCACCCCCTGCAGCCCACAACCTCCTACTCCCCCAGCTCACCCTAACAGACCCTCCTGCTCTTGCATTGTCCACCTTTCCCCTTGTCTCTTGTCTGCTCTGTGCCAATTCTCCCTGCTGAACCTCTGCCAGGACACCCTCTTCTAGACTCTTCATTTGTTCATTCATTCATTCACTCCCTAAAAGATATTTTTTTGAGCACCAACTCTATCAGATGGTTCATTAGTACACGGGAGGCAGCAGAGAACAAGAAAGAGAAGCTCCTGCCCTCAGGAGCCTTTAAATCTAGTGGGGCAGGCAGGTAATAAAACAAGGAATCACAGCTGGAATACATAATTACGTACTGCAGTCAGTACTGTAAAAGGAAAGCCAGAATAATTGGAGGGAAAATTAACAGGAGGAAACCGAATCCAGCTGCTTGGGGAGATGCCATTTAAACAGAGATTTGCACACTGAGGAACCAGTTAGGTGCACAGTGGCAGGAAAACATTCCAGGCAGAGGAAACAGAGCATGTAGGGTCTGCCTGGAAAACTCCTGTGCATCCTGAAAATCTCTCGAGCCTTTCCTGACCTCACCTCCAAGCAAGCTGCAGGTAAGTCCATCATTTTCTCTTACCATGTGTGTAAGTGCGTACGTGAATGTGGCATTCAGTCATGTACTTGTCCTCCTGGGGACAGCACGCTCCTCAAGGGCAGTAGATGAGCCTTAAGTCATCTTTGGATTCTGAGTGTGGCACACCCAGGTGCCCGATTAAAGTTTGCAAAATTGAATCAGCTGCTGACTCTTACCCTCCTCCTGCACTGCCTTCGGTTCCCTCCTTTTCCCTCCCCACAATGCCCATAAAACTTACGATATATATTTTTCTGATTTGTTAAATTTCTTCTCCAGGTACTTGGCTGATGTTTTGCTGGGGATCTTCACCATGGAGAGCTCTTTGTTGTAGCGGGTCAGGTTGCAGGGTGTCCTGCAGAGACAGTAATTGCTGTCCTTTTCCGCCAGCAGACCTGGAGGGGAGAGGGTGGGGGTAGGGGTCTTAGTCAGGTGTTGGGGCAGGGCCTGCTGGTCTAGCACAGCTGGATTCTAGCAGCTGGGCAGGAGTGCTGATGTCAGGAAGGAGGGTAGTGGAATCTCGGAGATAGAGGACCTGGGCTTTGGCTGTAGGTTGGTCTGGTTACTGTATTGTCGTGTCACCCTTTAAAAACTGCTGAAGAGCTGGGGATTTAGTTTAGCGGCATAAGTGCCAGCCCGGCAAACACAAGGTTGTGAGTTTGGTCCCTGGTACAAAAAAAAAAAAAAAAAATTGTTGAAAGCACTGTCAGTGTTGGAGAATGGGCTTCCAGGCAGTTCCCAACCTCTTTGCTTCCCACGGCTTCCTTCTCTGCTTCTAGAGTGGGCCAAAGTGGGTCGGTGGGGCACTATTGTAGGAGGAGCCCAGGTTCCTCCTGTGCTGCTGGGGTACACATGGGGAAGGGTCCTCAATTTTCTGGAGACAACCTGTCTGTAGCTGGAACCCTTTTTTCCCTCTTTTGTTCTTTCAACCAAATGGGGTAGTCTGAGGCAGTAAAGCCTTTTTCTCTCCTTTTCTCCTTCTTGCCTTCTTTCTTTCCTTTCTTCCTTCCTTAGGATTGAACCTAGGGCCTTCACACTGCACCACATCTTTAGCCATTTAATTTTTTCCCCTTACATTTTAAGGTTGAGTCTCCCTCAATTTAAACTCACGGTCAGTCCTCCTACCTCAGCCTCCTGGGCAGCCAGGATCCAGTTGTGTGTTACCCTGCCTAACCTCACTACTTTAGCAAGTTCTTCTGAGCCTTCTTAGCCAGACCTTGACTCTCACCCTCATTGTGCCTGCTTTGCCTAGCTTTGGCAAGAGTCCTGCTAAAGGCAGTTTAGAGAGCATACCTGCCCTTGACACCTGACACCCCAGCCTGCCTCCTGTGAGAACCCTGTAGTTGTGGCCATGCTTGGGTTTTGCTTAACTTTGGTTCCAAAGAAAGTCTGAATCTTTGTGTACACCGGAAGTCGTTCCCTGTCTAATCCTTCTGAAACCATCTAAGCAGGAGCCCGGCTCTGCTCCCATTTAACTCCATCAAACATGACTTAGGAATGAACCTGAAAGCACACTGTTGACAATTCTCTCTGCTTGGCTTGATTGTAAACCATTTCCCAGGTCTGGAGAGGTGCGAGTGGAGAGCAAGTCCAGCTTTGGGGCTGCATCGCGCTTGTGCCATCTCAGTCCTTACAGTCTCTCAGCTGGGGACCCAGCAGAGTCTTCACACACCCAGCAGACTGACTCAGGAGGAGGGGAGGGCTGCAGCCTTCCATTTTACCTCCCAGCATTCCCCTCAGCCCTGGGCTCAGGAGGGCGTGGGAAAGATGGGATTGCTTTGGAATAACCTTGGCTTCTCCATGTGAACACCAGCGGAGTGTGTGAGGGAAGGTGTTGCATATTCCAGTGCCCATTTTCTCTTTATATCTGTCCTCCCCCTGTATCCCTTTGTACTCTCTGATCTCCCTGAAATCCACTCCTTCATCTTCACATCTGTACCTCTCTCCTCTCTCTCGGCCCCCGTTTCAACCTTCTCTCTCTTGCATGGATTCCTTCCTTCCTTCCTTCCTTCCTTCCTTCCTTCCTTCCTTCCTTCCTTCCCTGCAGTGAGACTCTCCTGTCCAGCCTCTCTCATCCCACTCTCTCCCTGTTCCTCCTTCTACCCCATTCCCCCCACTCAAATGGCTATATCACCTTGACCCCAACCCCCACTCCCACTGACCCCCAGTACTGACCTAGAGCAGGCTCTGCACATTCCTTGTGCTGCTCCGGGGTGCAGAAAGGGGCATCCCCTGCACAGAGAGACACCAGGAGGAATGGTTAGTTACTTAGGCAGAACTGTGCATGTCACAGTATCTCCCTCCCTGGGAGTACCTCCTGGTACCCACACAGGCAGCAGCCATCAGTGGACAGTCAGAAGAGAGTCAGTGGTCAGAGTGTGCTCTGATCTGCTCTGTGAGCTTGGGCAGGAGATAACACAGTGCCTGCCTGGCTGACTTCTCCCAGGTGGCTCTGAAGGTCCTCCCAGCTCCTATGGGTGACAGTTGAGCTTGCCTGGAAGACTCAGGCAGGGAGGTGGAGGGAAGTCCCTCTGATGCCTGCATGTGCATGGTCTCCTCTATCTGCACAGGGAGCCTCTCAGCTGGGGAATAATGTATCTGTTCTACCTGTGAGGGAGTGAGTACCCTGCCTTGCAGGATACCACAGCTGACAAGGACGGCAGTGGGCTCTGGTCAGAGGCCTGAAGCTGGGGCTCTTCTCAGCACACCACCCTGCTGCATGGGAACAAGGTCTGCTTTGTGCTTCCTCTTTGCTCCGCCCTCAATTCTGCATTAGCAGTTGAGACATCAGTTCTAGTGCCCAGGGTGGAATGACTCAATTCTCCTTTGTGCCTGCCTGCCTTTGGTTCAGGCTTCCTGGTGAAATTCACTGACTTGTGGCTCAGTCACATTCTTCAGTGCTGGATTCTCCTTTCTAGGTTTTAGAAAGCTAGGATTTTTTTTCCCTTTCAGAAGTGCTAAAGATAAATCCTCCATCATTTTTTTTCCCTAATTATTTCCCCAAGACTTGTTTTCAGAGTTAAAGAGCTGATAATTTCTCTCTTTCTAATAACAATTTAGATGCCATGTTTCCTTTTTTTTCCCCTCTCTCTGCCTTGTAGGAAGCTCAGAAACAATTTTAGCATTATTAATTAAAGGGACCCAAATTTATTATCTTACAGTTTTGTGGGTCAGAAGTCAGACACAGGTCGTCCTGGGATATCAAGGTATTGGGAGGGTGTGTGCTTTCCTGGAGGCTCTAGTAGAGGATTCATTTCTTTGCCTTTGCATCTTCTTGAGATCACCCCACATTCACTGGTCACCCACATTCCTCCATCTTCTTTTTTTTTTTTTTTTATCGATACCAGGGATAGAACTCATGACCGCACACTTGCAAGGCAGGCGCTTATTCTGCTGAGCTAAATCCCCAGCTCCCATTCCTCCATCTTCAATGCCAAAAGAATTGCATCTTTGTGACCCTAGCTGGGGAAGGGTCACTGATAAGACACTTATGTTTAGACTGGAATCACCCTGATCATCTTTCCTTCTTGAGGGTGGTAACCTTAATCATTTTGGCAAAGTTCTTTTGATTGAGTCTATTTTAAAGTTCATTAGTTCTAATCTCAGATTACTAAAAGATGACTGATTATTAATGATGCAATTCAGAATTCGGCTATCAGGATTTTCACTTCAGGGATGGTTGCAATGGAAGAAAACTGGTGAACTCCAGGACCAATACAGGGATTTTGTTCAATGAACATAAGGTATGATATAACCACGAATTAACAACCATTAAATGCAATAGGTTCCTGGTGCATAGTAGGTCCTCAGCCAACATGACTTCTAGCTCCCTCCCTTTATGTGCTAACATAGGCTACTAGTGATGTTTGCAGATTGCAATCCATTTTTATAGCCTCGCCAAATTTTACCCTCATAACAGCTACTGATTTTGTTTTAAAGATAATGAAAATGAGAAAGGGGGTTTAACCAACTTGTAAAGGTCACACAGTAACTGAATACAGGAGTGTGAAGTAGAGGCCAAGAGCCTGAGTCCAGCCCCGATCATAGTCTCTCTGCTGCAACACCAAACTCCTGCCCGACCCCGCACCCGCTCCACACTTCTGCCTCTGACAAGCCCACTCCTCCAATGAGACGGCTACATGCATTATTAGTCTGACAACAGCAGCGTCAGTACACACACATTTACTTGCTGGCTAATAGAATTTTGCCTCTCTTGAAAGACTGCTAGACATTTGGATTCAAGAAGGGAAACATCTGGATGACAGTAATAGACATCTGGATGTTCAAACATGTGCCACATGGGGTTGTAAGAACTGCCAGGATCCAGCTATCTGGACACTGAACAATTGGCAAACATACGGAGCACTGGGGTGAGTGTTCTCCTACCGTCTGGTCACTTCCGGACACTGGGATGCTGCTTTGATTGCTGGGCTGGGTGCTTCTATCTGGCTTCTAAATATTCAGTCACTGAGTAACGTGGTCTCCCCAGAACCATGCCCCTGTGGGTCCTGGTGGAGCGGGTGATGTGTTTCCCATAGGGTAGGGAGCGCAAAGAAGGCCTGGCACCCACCTGGCATGTGCACCATTCGGCAGTTGCAGTTCTCCACAATGTAGCGGGTCTCACAGTCAATGCGACAGGCGGTGATACTGTAAACAGGAAAGAAGTCGAGCCCCATCTCCGAGGAGCGGCACTCGCCCCAGGGTGGGGGCAGGTATGTGAGCTGCAAGACAGGAGTGGGGCAGCTGTCAGCCCTGGGGGTGCTGCTTCTTTAGCCTCCACAGACTGTCTCTCTCAGTCACGCAGATTTGCAATCAACAAATACTGATCATCGATGACGGGCCTATCTCAACTCTACTGACCTTCCAGACCGTCAACCTCTGGGTCTGAGTTTTCTTCACCTTTTATAATCTTCCCCTAAACATCGTTCCTCCCAGAGTCTCTTACCCATGTGGCATCTTCCTATTTCCACGCTTTATCATCTCCAGCGTCTTAGACTGATCCAGCGAAACTCTACCATTCTGGCTTGTAATATTGGGAATCCAGACCCAGATGTGGGGGACAAAACCCAGAGGCAGATTCAGGATGAAGTGTGTTCAGGTTATTATTTATGATCTTGATCACTCTGTGGATGAGGCCTCTTTGGGGAAGATGACACTACTATTCCCAGAGGTCCTATGTCAATAAACGCTTCCGACATCTACCAGTCATGGTGGCACATGTGTGTGACCCCAGCACTTTGGGATGTTAAAACAGGAGGTTTGCAAGTTTGAATCCAGGGTGGGCAATTTAGTGACTTAGCGAGATTGGTCTCAAAATTAACTAATTAAAAAAAAGTGCTGGGGATATAGTTTTGTTTGAGGGACTTGGATTCAACAGCCCAGTACTGAAAAACCAAACCAAACCAACATAAAATGAATCTCACTGATATTTGTCTGATGAGCATGAGGGAGGGCCATCCTCATCAGGAATGGGAGAATTCATGGTTGCAGAGCATTTACCATATGTTAAACCTCAAAGTAAGTCCTTCACATTGACTTTTTAAGATTAAGGAATAAGGGACTGGGGATATAGCTCAGTGGCACAGTGTTTGCCTGGCAAACACAAAGTCCTTAGTTTGATTCCTGATACTGGAAAAAAAAAAGACTAAGGTATAAAATATACACATTTTAAATGCATGGGTCAAGTCCTGACAAATGTATCCATATGTGACCATTGCACCAATCAAGATACAGGACATTTTTATTATCATGCTAGCAAGTTCCTTCATGTCCCTTTCAATCAGTCCATCTACTACCCAGGCCATCACTCTTATGAATTCCATTTCCACAGCATGGCTTGCCTGTTCTCAAACTTCTTCTAAATGAAAGCTCACACTATTTCTCTTTTGTGTCTGGCTTCTTTCACTCAGTGTGATATCTCTGAGATTTATTCCCAAGGTTGCCTGCATTAGGAGTAGTTTTTCAATGTATGAATGCACAACAATTTGTGTATTGATTCATTTGATGATGGGGATCTAAATTGTTTGCAGGTTTTGGTAATTATGAAAAAGACCCTATCAATATTCATTTATAAGTCATTTTGTGAGAACATGTTTTAGTTTTTCTTGAATAAATGGCTTGGAGTGGGATAGTTTCCTAAGCTTTTAATTATATTAAAATAATATTTTAATTATAAAAAGATTTATATTATTTATAATATAAATATATAAAATATTTATATTATAAATAAAATTATAATTATAAGCTATAAATTATATTATGGGTATAATTTCACAAGAAATTGCCCAGTTACCATCTAAAGTAGTTCTTCTATTTTATATTCTTATCAGGAGTATACAGGAGCTGTAGTTTTTTTTTTTATATTCATGCCAGATCTTGATTTTGTTATCTTCTGATTTTGGTCATTGCTGTAGGTGTACAGTGGTCTCACCTTGTTCTATTTGCACTTTCCTGATGATTCATAGCTTTGAGACAATTGAGTATACTGACCATTCATATACAAGGATTATCTTGTGTGAAAGTGTCTAAGTCTCACATGCGTCAAAAAAATCTTGTTTATTTTTCACTTTTATTGTTGAGTTAAAAGGGCTCGCCATACAGTCTGGATTTGTATTGTGTATATTCTCTCTGTATCACCTATATTCTGTGGCTTACCTTTTCATTTTCTTAATTGTATCTATTTTTTCCTACTTTAAAAATCAACTTCATGAAGGTATAATTTATATATAGCATATGCATCAATTTAATGTAAAATTTAGTAAAATTAAAAATACATACTCGTAATAATCATTACAATCAAGATTAGAATATTTCTAATAACTCCTAAACTTTCCCTGCTTGCAGTTATTCACTCCTCACCAGCCCTCAGGGAACCACTGAGCAGCTTTCTGTCATTATAAACTATTTTTGCCCATCCCAGGATTTTATATAAATAGTATAACAAAGTGTGCATTCCTTTGTGTCTGATGTCTTTGTCTCAGAATAATGTTTTGAGATTGATTCATGCTCTTGTATGTACCAGTCGTACATTTTTCTATAGCTGAAATTCACTTCTTCATTTCTAGCCTTCATTTTTGTTTCACTGCTTTGGCTAGAGATTCCAGTATGATGTTGGAAAAAACCGGAGAGAGGATATTCTTGTCTTGATTCTGATCTTAGGAGGAAAAGTTCACTATTAAACATGTTAGGTATGTATTTTTCTTAGATGTCTTTGTTGAACCGAAGAAGTTCTGTCCTATTTTTAATTTGCTGAAGGTTGTTTTTTTTAAAATCACCGATGAATACCATGTTTTGGCAGGTGTGTGCAGTCTGCTTCTATGGAGACAATCACATGATTTTTCTCCTTTATTTTACTAATGTGGTGACTGATACTGATTGAAATATAGATGTTGAACCCATCTTATATTCTTGGGATCAACCCTATTTGGTCTTGATTTATTTTCCTCTTTATATATTGCTCTCTTTTACTGCTAATATTTCATGAAGTATTTTTGCACTCTTTAAGAGGGATATTGTATTTAGTTTACTTTTCATGTAATATTCTTTTCAAATTTTGCTATTGGGATTGTGCTGACCTCACAAAAAGTTAGAAAGTGGTTCCTCTTTCTCTGTTTTCTGAGTTTGTACAGCACTGGTATCATTTCTAACTTTAATGCTTGATGGATTGACCAGTAAAGCTCTCTGGACCAAGTGATTATCTACGCATATAGGATTTTTAATTACACATTCAATTTCTTTTTTTTTTTTTTTATCGGTGTCAGGGATCAAACTCATGACCATGTGCTTGCAAGGCAGGCGCTTATGCCACTGAGCTAAATCCCCAGCCCCCAATTTCTTTCTTTCTTTCTTTCTTTCTTTCTTTCTTTCTTTCTTTCTTTCTTTCTTTCTTTCTTTCTTTCTTTCTTTCTTCTTTTGTCTTTTTGAGACAGGGTCTCTCTATGCAGTTCAGGCTGGCCTTGAGCTCACTTTGTAGCTCAGACTGGTCTTGAACTCGCAATGATCCTTCTTCCTCAGCCTCCTGAGTGCTGGGATTACAGGTGTGAGCTACCACGCCTGGCTAAACTGACAGAGCACTTTAGGAGGCGCTACTCTCTTAAGGGCCGGTGGAAACACATAGTGTTTCTCAGGTTGCTATTTTTTATCTTTTTTGTTTTTAACGGAACCAGGGATCAAACTCACAACCATGCACTTTCAAGGCAGGCGCTTATGCTGCTGAGCTAAATCCCCAGCCCCCAATTTCTTTAATAGATACAGAGACATTGAGATTTTCTATTTCCTCTTGTGCTGGTTGTGGTAACTTGCATCCCCCTTGACCTAAGGAACTAGTTTACTTTATGTTTTTGAATTTATTAACATGAAGTTGTCTATAATATTCCCTTAACCATTAAAAAAATGTCTCTTGAAACTATGATGATATCATCTCATGCTTGATGGTGGCAGTTTGTGTTCAGTCTCATTTTTCTTGTTATTGATTTCTAATTTAATTATGCTTGAGTCAGAAAACAGATTCCCCTTGGTTTATTCCTTTAACATTTATTGAGATTTGTTTTACAGCCTAGCATATGGTCTATCTCAGCGAACACTCCGTGTACACTTGTAAAGTACGTACATCCTGTGATTCTTAGTGTAGTGTTTCATGACAGGCAATTAGGTTAAGTTGTATTATAATGTTGCTCAAATATATGTATCTTTACTGATTCTCTTCTATTTAGTAATCAGTTATTGAGACAGGAGTATTGAAATCTCTGAGACTGGATTTGTCTATTTCTTCTTTCAGTCCTGTTAATATTTGCTTTGGGTATTGTAAAAGCTTATTATTAACATACATGTTTAGAGTTGTTATATCTTATTCAAGAATTTATCTTGTTATTATATAATAATATAATAACCTTTCTTTATGTTACATCATATCCTGGTCTTGAACCTTACTTTGTGCAATACAGATGTGGCAACTTTCTTAGATTATTTATTTTTTCCATCATTTAATTTTTGTTTTTGTGCGTACTTTAACTTTTCATCAGTTGGAATTTTTATAAATTTAAAACACACAGCCTATTTGAGTGTTGGTTAAAATAAACAGCTTATTTGAGTGTTGCTGTTTCATTCTACCTGATAATCTCTGCCTTTTCTGGGGAGGGGCTTGTGTTAGGATATCTGTGCCTTTTAATCAGAGAGTTTGTTCTATTTAGACTTAATGCAATTCTTGATATGGGTGAAGTTTCTGTCTTGCTCTTTGTCTCCTGTCTCCATTTTTATGTCTTCTTTTTTCTTTCTTTTCTCATTCCGTCTGGGCTAAGTATTGCTTTAGTAGTTCATTCTGTCTCCTCAATTGGCTTTTGATTTATACATCTTGGATTATTATTTTCAGTTGTTTCTCTAGGATTTACAGTGTTTATCCTTAGCTTATCACAGTATATCTTAGGTTAATATCATGCCACTTCACATGTAATTCAATTTATATTTTTCTGCCCTTTCTGCTATTGCTGTCATGTACTTTACTTTTACATCTATTATGAATTCTGTAATGCATTATATATATTATTTTTGCCTTGAGCAATCCATAGACTTTTTAAAGAAGTTAAGAAGAGAAAAAGATATTTTATTTTATATTTACCCACATGTATACCATTTTCAGTGCTCATTATTCTTCCTATAGATAACGAATTTTCCATTTGATGGCATTTTCCTTTAGGCTTGAGAAATTCTTTTTATAAAAAACATTTCTTGTAGAATGGGATTTCTTATGGAAAATTTTCATTGATTCATACAAAGTTGTAGCTCTGCCCTTATTTCTAAAACATTTTGACTGTAGATAGAATTTCAGGTTAAGAGCTTTCTTTCAGCATTTCAATGATGGTATTTCTCTATCCCTGGTTTCCTTGTTTCTGATGAGAGGCGGCTGTAACTTTCCTGTATGTCTTCTTTCCTCCATCTCTCATTTCAACTTGTTTTGTCTTTGAGTTTCAGGATTTTAACTAAGTCCTGTTGTGAGTTTTTGTATTGTTTTTTTGTTTGTTTTCTTGAGACAGGGGCTTGCTGTTTAGCTCAGGAAGGCCTTAAAATCACATTGTAGCCCTGCTGGCCTCAAACTCCCAGTGATCCTCCTGCCTTATCCTCCCAAGTGCTGGCGTCACAGACAAGTGCCACTGCCCCCAGTTTCTTTGTACTTTCTTTCCTGTCTGAGATTGCTGAGATCACTGAACTGTGGAATGATACTTTCGAACAAATTTGGGAAAATATCAGCCAATATTTCTTTAATTAATTTTCTACCCTGTTCTGTTTCTCCTCTCTGTGATGTCAATTGATCTATGTTGCACTCTACAAATTGCTGAGGCTCTGTTTATCATCTTTTTTCTTTTTGTGTCCCATTTGAATAACATCTACTAACTTAGCCTCAGGTGTCATGGTCATTTGTTGTTTTGTATCCAGTGTCTTGTTGATCCTATTCAACAATTTAGAAATTTCAGATTTATATTTCTCAGATCTAAGAACGTCCATTTTTAAAAAAAAGTTTGTATATCATGCCTAAAACTCTATCATCATTTATATCTTTTTTTCATATTTAGCATGTTTATCATTGTTACTATGAAATTGCTGTCTTCCAATTCCAGCAGGGGGTTCATATGTGCATCTGTTCTTACAGATTTGTGTTTCTTTTCACATTTTCACTCTTACTTCACGTGTCTGGTAGTTTTTACTGTTTATTTATTTTGATACTAGGAGGAAATGAACTCAGGGTCTTGCATATAGTAGGCCAAGAGCTCCATAACTGAGTTACCTCCCTAGCCCTTTGTAAATTTTGAGAAAGTCTTGTTAATTTGTCCACGTTGGCCTCAAATTTGAGATCTTCTTGCCTCAAGCTCCTGAATTGCTGGGATTATAAACACGAGCCACTACTCTTTGATTGTATACTAAACATTGTGGATAAATCTTTATAGTGATTCTGGATAATTAGTGTTGGGCTCTAATTAGTGTTGGGTTATGTTCTAGGCAGCTAAATTTATGGTGAATCACTTTGATTTTGTGGAGGCATTGTTTAAAGTTTTGTTTAAAGGTGACTATATTTTAGTTTCGCCTTTAGTCCTGAGCTATAGCCTTTGGTCTTGGGATGTGATCTTAACTCTTAAGAAATGACATATCTGGAGCTTCAGTGGAAGCCTGTGTTGTTTATCAAGTCTTTTTCTTTGGTGGGATGTGAATTACAGCCCTAAAAGACCAGCTGTTGAAGTGATCACTCACTTTTGTATCCAGTGATTACTTCTTTTAGCTGTTGTTTTTCTCCTAGGCTTCTTAGAGTGGCGTTCATTTATATGTGGCTCAAGGTCCAGCTTAGGATTTTAGGAACAGCCGTGCAAAAATCTGGGGGCTCCTTCCCTGTGAATCTTTCCTTTTAGGACTTTCGGCAGCAATTTTTAAACTTTCTGGACTCTGATTACTGGTTCTTTAATTTTATGCCTGCCTATTTGTGGTTGAAGTCAATCCCCCATATTCCTTTAGAATTTTGAAATGAGAAGACAGGCAACTAAAAGTGTGTTTCACCAAATAGGTCCCCTTTCTTCAAGGCTGTGCCTACTTTAGTCTCTTTCAATTGCAGTCACATAATAGCTTAAAATTTTATCTGGAATTTGAATGCTATTTCCAGAAGGATTAGCCTGACATTAGCTATTCTACTATTACAGGGGACCCAAGTTCTCTATACTTCTTTAATATTCACAAGACTTCCTTGAGTTTAAGAAGGGAAGAGTTGAGGGTTGATCACTTCCAAGTAGAGAGTTAGTATTCTATGATCTAAAATGGATTGGAACTGTGATAGGAGAAAGGAGAAAGCTGAAAAGAAGGGAAAAGATTATATATATTTATGTATAATGTATATGTGTATGTATAGATATACAAGATAGATAACTATAGTATTAATCTCTTAGTTCATCAGAAACTACAGTTTGTGTTTTCATTGTTTGATTATTTTTCATGCTTAAATCTTATAATCTGAAAACCGAGAGTGCGAAGCCAAGAAGTTTGAGGGGCCACCAGAAGGCCCTTTCCTCTGTGCACCCAGAGTGGGCAGGGAGAGCCAGAACACCCACCTCTGCCTTCCAGGTGCTGCCACCAGAAGGCCCTTTCTTCTGCACACCCAGTGCAGGCCTAGGTAGACAGACAGAGCTACACCCAGCCCTAAGTAGCCAGAAGACCTACCTCTCTCTGCCTGCTATGTGCAGCCGCCAAAAAGCCATGCCCTGCAGCCCGCCAGCATGGGCAGAGAGAACCAGGAGATCTACCTTCACCTTCAGGAAGCTGCCACCGGAAGGCTCCTTCCTGCAGGCAGCCAGCAGGAGCAGGGATACACAGCCAGGTAAGCCCTGTGCATCCTTAGGCCACCATTTGAGGCCCTTGGTTCCCTCAGACAACCATCACTCACTAGCACCCCTGTGTGTCTGCCACCATCATGGGAGTCCCAGTGTAGACACACAGGCTGAGAGAAGCAACCCCATCTTCATGCACCCCTGATCATCAGCAAAGCCACAGAGTAGCTGCATAGGTCTGGAGGAGCCCACTTCATGCCCTGCTACCTCCCTGTAAAACTGGAATTAGAGGAACTCAGGTGCCTCTCCCATCCCCTTACCCTGCCTAGGGGCAGCCAATGTGGGAAGTGGTGAGACCCCCACAATCAGCTTGTTGGGAGGAACTCAGGAGAATGTCAAGACAAAGGAGCAAAAGGCAAACTCAGACCTCTAGTCCACGCAGAATAAGTCTGGGAGATACAGTCTTAGAAGAAAACGGAAGTCACACACCTGAAATCTCTGAGAGGATAGCAACTGAAGTAAGGAAACAACTTCATGAAATTGTAAAAACAGTCAAATCAGAAATAATGTCTCAGGTAAAAGAAGAAATCACAAACATACTGAAGGAATTGTTCAGCAGGTCTAAAGAAGACATAGACAAAAAAGAGAAGCAAAGGAAAATGATGGAAATCTTGAATGAAGGTAGAAGGGAATTATAATGCATGAAACAGATTCAAAGAGAGATGCAGAAAATTAAAAATTCAATTGAAAGCTGGCAAAACCACTTGAAAGAGACTGAAGATAGACTTTCAAACTTTGAAGACAGGATTGCAGCTAAAGATTGTGAAAGGAATGATCTCTTAAAAATAATATGGAATCAGGAAATAACCCAATGGCTGCAAGATGATGCAAAGAAGCATAAATTAAGAGTGATAGGTGCTGGTGAAGAAGCAGGGTCAACACAAATGAAATTAAAAGGATATTCACAGAAGTAATAGAAGAAAACTTCCCAAACATGGGAAATGGATCTGGCATGCAGATAAGTGAGGCATGTAGGATTCCAACTAACCATAACCAAAGTAAATCTACATCCAGATATATAGTAATCAAGATCCCAGAAATTCAGCAAAAGAACAGAATATTAAAAGCTGTTAGAGAAAAGAGACAGATCACCTTAAAGGAAAACCAATCAGAATCACAGCAGACTTATCAACACAAAACATCAAGTCAAGAAGAGTTTGGAGTGAAGTGTTTCAAACCCTGAAAGAAAACAATTTGCAACCTAGATTGATCTACCAGCAAAACTATCTTTCAAAATTGATGGAAAAATAAGATACTTCCATGATAAAGAACAACTGAAGAATTCATGACTATCAAACTAACCCTACAGAGAGTGCTGAAGGACATTCTAGAGAGAAATAAAGATGACCATAGTTCCAGGAACAGCAGCAGAGGAGGATCATCAAACAAGACAGGCAACTGAATGAAGGGGAAAAGTGGAGGGCCAACAGCAGGAGGACAGCAGGGCAGAGACAAACCAATGTGTGCTGGTTGTAACCATTAATGTAGATGGCCTCAGGTCAGCGATAATAAGATACACAGGGAGAGTGGGTCAAGAAATAAGATCCAGCGATACACTGTACACAAGAAACACATTTAACTGGAAAGGAAATTCATAGACTGAAAAATCAAAGGAGAAAAAATGATTGTTCCATGTGACAGGAGAACAAAACAAACAAACAAACAAAAACAACAACAACGAAACAAGAGTAACTTGCCCATCAACCACAGAATGGATAAGAAAGATATGGTATTTTCATGCAGTGGAAAGCTACCCAGCTATAAAGTAGAATATCTCAAGGATGCAACTAGAGATCATGTTCATGACCGAAACAGTTCAAACTCATACGCGTGAACCCTAACATAAGAAACAGGAGTTAATGGGATCCAAAAGCAAAATAGTTAATGTAAGAGCAAAGGAGAGGAAACACCTGGGAGGGAAAGGTGGAAACTACTGTCAATTTCTTATTGTCTTATCTTGAACTTTTGCATTGTTTACACAATTTTGTTAGGTTTGGCTTTGTTCTGTCTTGTTTTGTTAGATTTTATGCTGTCAGATGGTAGGGGCAGCTATTTTGAATATGATGGGATATATTATGGTAATCATGGTTTCCTATTATATTGCTTTGAAGTCTTATTATGCTTTTGTTCATTTGTTTGATTGGTTTTATTCTGTTTTGTTTGCTTTTATTATGTGTGATGGTATAAATAGCTATTTTGAAGAAAACTAGACATTATGGTGACCATTGCTGATTTACTATCATCTTGTTTTGAAGTCCTACCATGCTTTTGTTCTTCTGTTTTGATAGATTCTATCCTGTTGTGTTTTATTTGATTTTATTATGTGTGATGGTATAGACAATTTTTTGGAGGAAAATGAGATATTATAGTAGCCATTGTTCATTTCCTGTTATTTGGTTTTGAAGTTCTGTGATGCTTTCCTTCTGTTGAATGGTTTTATACTATATTGTGATGTTTGATATTATTGTGTGTAAAGCTATGCTCAACTATTTCAAAGAAAAGGGACATTATGGTAGCTACTATTGGTGTCCTCCTGTCTGGTTGTGAGGTGTTGTGTTGCTTGCATTGTTCTGTTCTGATTGGCTTTGTTCTGTTCTCTTTTGTTTTATTCTCTTTAAAATAAAAAATTAAAAAATCTTATAATCTGAATAACTACTTTTAAGATAATAATATGCAAAGTATTAACTAGTATTAATTTCCTATTTTTTGAAATTCTTTTTTCCTTTTTTGTTTGTTTTAAAAAATATATATATCAAACCAATTAACACATTGTGTTCATATCATTTTTTATGAAAACACTCAAGTACACTCAATAAATTTAAAGTATACAACATATTTTTATTAACAATAGTCACTAGAATGTACAATAAATCATTCAAACTTATTCTTCCAAACTAATAAAAAAAATGGATTGAGTCCCTATATTTCTCAATACTGGATCCCAAAACTAGCAAAGTGGACTTGGGAAAGATGAATTGTGTCTTTTGGCAGGGTTTGGGGCCCCAAATGACGTAAACTGGAGGGGAGGGTTCATTTTCTTCTATTAAAAAGGATCCTCAAAATGGGTGCATAACAAACATATCTGGGGGAAGCACTACTGATAAGTTAAAGTTTGCTCAGCTCTGCTAGTTCCCTTTTCCTCTGCAGGGGTGGTGGCTCAGATATCCTGCCTACTGGGCTGTGTCTGGTTCGCCATTTGTTCCATCAGCTTCTCTGAAGCTTCACACACAGCAGCAGCTGGAAAATGATACCGTACACAGCTCTGATTCTTGCTTACCAGTGAGTGTTTGAAAGCAGGTTGGAGTATTTGTTTATCCTGGGCAAGCGAAGCCTCAGGGGGACCCTGAAGCACTGTCTTCAAATTTCTGAAGGACTGTCGCAGGGAAGAAGAATTAGATTTGTTTTCTGGCATCCCCAGGGAAACTCAGACACAAGAATAGTTGTAATCGCAATGATGGTAATATTTTTTGGTGCTGCAGGCACTGTGGTAGGCACAGTATTTGCATTACCTTGCTCATTCCTAGAGCAGTCTACATTCTGCCTTAATATAAGGAAGAAATTCCTAGTCCACTAATATAATTCAACAATAAAATTATTATTATGCTCTTGGGAGCAAGTTCTTCATCACTAGGGCTGTTCATGCAGTAGCTGTATAATGACTTGACTAGAATGGGAAGAGACAGATTTAAGCATTGAGTGTACACCTCAGGTCTCTTAAGCCCCCACGTCTAATCAAAGACCCTAACTTTATTATAATTTGAAAATTAGAGCCTGCAAATGAACTGCTCTCACTCCATAAAGCATTTTGAACTCCAAGCTATGTAGCCCCAGCTTAGCTTCCGGTCTGATCTGATGAAATAAGGTTTAGTGGCCCCCGGCAAAGGTCAGGTGTTCAGCAAGATCCCACCCTCTCCCCCTAATAAGCTTCCCCATGGTTTTCTATCTTTTCTTCACTCAACAAACAGCCCAGTCCCATCTCTGTTCTCTTTACAATTTGGTTTTATAGAAAAAAATCCTTGCCACTTTTGGCTTTTGTTATGGTTTAGTTATATATCTTATAGTAAAGATTCCTGCCAATTTCAGACACCCAAGACAAGACCTCGGGTCTGGGGCAGAGAGACAGCCATCTGGGCTGGACCTCTGTGCATGGGAGGTGCTGGTATGCGCCGCAGCTGTGGATGGATGAACTAGGACGCCCGGGATGGAGCCTGGAGCCTTGCATTTACTTGACAGCCCGTCCTCCCTCACTCTTCTTGGTGCCCTGGAACTGGGGGCTTGATAATTGCTTAAATTTATGAACCGAATAAAGAGCTCAGAGCGTTTGTGATTGAATACTTCAGTGCTCGCCTTTCATTGCTTTAGTGTCTTGAGGCTTCTCACAGTCGCCGTTTCCATTTTATAGAGAGAAGCGGATGCTTGCTCCTCGTCTGCCTCCGGCAGCCTTGGGTTCTTCCTCAACCGCCCACTTTCCTGGCTTCTTGGGGAGGCCGGGTCCTGAGGCGCACCGGCAGGTGGCGCTGCCGCCAGCACAGCGGCTCCAGATGCTCTGGCACCCCAGAGGCCCTGCGGGCGGTCAGCCAGGCTCCCGCACCCTGGCCAAGTCCCCTTGTGTCTGCTGCCCACTGTCTGAAGCCCTGACTTGCATACTGCTGTAAAGACATGCAGAAGACAGTGACACGGCTTAAGGATGGGTCACTTCGGTTCCTGGGGGTGGAGGTAACACATGAAGAGAGAAGGAACAAACACCCACTCAGCTCACCTGAAGTTCACCTGATGCCCACTGGACTCCTTGCTGTATCAGCCAGTTGGGCTCCTGGTCAGCACTGGACGCTGTACTCCCTGGACCGAATCCCTCCAGGCTCCGGGGCACCCCTGAAGGCTCCTTTGGGTCAGGGCCTTTGCCTCTTTTGGCCTGGCCTGGCTTCCTCTTGTTCCTTTTTACTCACCCAGTAACTGAGACCCTGGCTTGTCTTCTGGCAGTAGCCTTGTTAAAGCACATGCGTTGTCGATCTAGACTTTTCGGTCTAAGCTGGTTTTGAATCCTGGCTCTGCTACTTACTGAGCTGAGGGACCTCGGGCAAGAGTCTGAGCCTCTGTGACCAGCTTTTGTTTTCTTCCTGAGCATCAATCATGAGATATTGGCTGCTTCACAGGGGTGCTATGAGTGTTCATCTTGAAAAGTGTGACTGTAATCCACACTTGCCTCCGGCTGACATCTCCTGGTCTCTGTTCTGTGTCATAAAGACCCTGCATAAAACTCAGCCCCTTCCTGAGTTGTCCAGAAAGACCATTTGCAAGGCATTAGGACACAGGGAAGATGACCAAGGGGTTTGGAGTAGGAGTCCACAGCAGAGAGAAACAAAGCCTTTGAGTGGAAAAGGAAGAAATGGCTATGCTCCTTCACCTTGCCTGGTCCTGGCTCCTCTCCATCTTTTTCTCCCCTTCTCCTGCCTTCCTCTTCTCTCCCCAAGTGTTTTCCTACTCTTTCCAGGAGCAGACAAGATATGCCTAAGCAGTTTCACAGTCCTTGGAAGTCTTGGCTCATGGCCACATCCTTTCCCACACTCTTACCTCACCTTCCTGTAGTATTTTCCCAAAGAAAGGTGGTTCCCTGCCGAAGAGGAATTCTAGAGCAGGATGTTAAGTTATTTTTTTCTGCTTCGTTGTATAACAGGATGGAACACCTCCAGGAGAGCCTGAAGCATGGTGGGTGGTGAGTAAACTGCAGCCATGGTCTGTCTCCCTGTGCATTGTTGCTGCTCATCCAGGCCCCTGCCTAGGAGGATGGGCTCGGGGAGCTTGGGGAGCAAAGGCCATGGGGGCCTGGCAGTATCTTTGCATCAGTGATGCAGAAATGCATTCTGATGGCCTGTAACACACAGCTGGTTTGTGTGGCTTCTGGTCTCTCTCTGGGGACTCTATCTGTACCTTACTGGCTGGAAACGGCATCCAGCAGTGTGGACCACATCTGCATGATGGTGCAGCAGTGAGATATGGTGGTGGGTTCATGAGAGGTGCCCTGTTGGGGCAGGAGCAGAACCTGAGCCTTACTTATCTGCTCTGTAAAATCAGGACTGGAGAGCTGCTGAACTCTTCTGAGTCTTCAGTCTTTGACTTTCTGCGAGTCACTGCAATCCAGGGCGTGGGGTGGTAAGTGGGCGGGCTGCTCTCAGATGATTTGTCTGGTTAAATATTTGGCTCAGAACATGTTTTCTTCCCTTTCTCTGTCTGGAAAAGTGGATCAAGACAAGGCCAGCATGACCCTGGCTCAGAGCCAGCAGCTAGTCCTCACTCTGGGAAAAACTGCCTTGAGGGTGGAGGGAAAAAAATCCCCTTTGTGGTCTGTCTCTGGGAGAATGCAGTCAAAGGGCGTTCAGCTCACCCAGCAAGGCTCCTATCGATGGGGAAGTGCTCAGTGTGTGTGTGGGGGATGGCCTCTGGGGGTACAGGGAGCTGCAGTGGGCAAGAGTCTGGGCTGTGATTTTGATGGGCGCCTCAGATGGGTTTTATTAGTCCAGCCAGCCCAGTGGGTCCAGCCTCACTGAACGAGCACTTCATTAACCCCTGGTTATGTCAGGCACCAGGCTGGACTCGAGAGCTAGGGAGGTGAGAGAAATCAGGTACCTGTGTTTGAGGAGCTCTTGTTTGCCTGCACTCCCCCTGCCACCATTTTGAGCCATGTCCCCCTCCTTTGGGGCCCCTGTTCTCTCCATGGTTCCCAGCCCACTGAGTGGACAGGTACGGGGGCAAACACTTCTCATGATCCCTATGGGTTCTGTACTGAGGTTTAGCTCAGTGCTGGATCAGAGCTGGTACTTGGATTGGTTGATGGGCAGGTTTTCTTGTGTGACTTTGAATGTGAGATTCAACCCCTCCTTGCCATCTGTCAGGTGCCCTGTGCTCTGAGAGGACCCAGGTTCTAGGGTTCAGGTGGCCCCCGAGCTTTCCCTGCTTCTGGTCATACCCTTTTCCCCTCCTCTTTTTCCCAGCTTCCACTACAAGTACAAACTCTATCTTGCCCACCCAGACAGAGGGGAAATCAAAGCCTGCCTTTTTGAGCTGTAATTTTCATTTGATGTTTTTATTGCATCCTGCCGAGTGATTTAAGGGTGTTCACAAATGATTCTATTGTGCTCCTTTTAAACAATTCCAAAATCAAATAAAATACTAAAACCACATCCACCAATCAGCTGGTAACAGAGGCAGCCATGGGTTCTCAGGGGAGTCGTATCCTTGCTGGCAGCACAGAAGCAGTGAGGCCCCCTTCTCCCTGGCCCTGCCCTGCTTTGGATGGGGTCAGGAATAAACCAACATCACCATGAAGAGACTGAGCAATCACAGCAACTCAGGGCTGGTGTGCACCCACTGTGTGCCTGACCTGTGCTAGGTATTTTTAAGAGTATCGTTTCTTTTAATCCTCACGGTCACTGAGTGAAACTAGGTACTATCCGCCTCAATGACTGACTAGACAAATTGTTGGTGGGAACATAGTTGACATTTATTGAACTCTTACTATGTGCCAGGTCCTGTTCTAAGCTTTTACTAGCATGGACTCATTGATTTCCCCTAACAGCCTTATGGGATCAGTGCTTTTATGATCTCCATTGTATATCTGGTGAGACTGGTGGCCAGAGAGGTTAAGTGACACTGGTCATGTGGGTAGCAGGTGGCAGAGCTAAGATTAAGACCCAGCTGCTTATGCTTTCCATAACTATCTTATATCCCTGTCTAAAAGAATATATCGCAGCAGGGCGGCACTAGGGGAAGCAGAGGTCATTGCTATGTGGGTGGACAGAAGCTAGTGCAGAGATCATAGGGCTGGGAATGTGTGTTCTTCAGACCTCAACATGGGAGCTGTTGGAAAGGTTTGCTGGACAGCTTAACCCTCCCCACTACCTCCCTGTTAAATATGATTATCCTCATTTCAGAGGCGAGCGAATGTCAGTGACTTCCCTAACATCACACTGCCAAGTAATGGCAGAGGTAGGACTCAAACACAGGTCTGTGTGACTGCAAGCTGTTGAGTGGGATACACTGTGTCCCTCAAATACAGCTCTGTGGCTCACCCATGTCCTCACAGTGGCTACGGTAGCTTTTTTACCCTCGATATCTGCATGCAGGATGGGTAACTTTGAGGCATATAGTACACTGCAGGAGGTGCTCTGTAAGGCATACCAAGGGTCTGCTCCCCTTCCCCAAATCCTGGGTGTAGGACCTACACCAATTGGAGCTAGGGCCTTAGAACTTATCTAAGCTCTGCCATTTGATTGAAATTGGAACTGAAAGGAAATGTTCCATTTTGAGAGGCTTCATATTCAGAAACCATCAAGCCAAGTATTCACATAGAACAGGCAAAACTTGCCATGTAGGATACAAACACAGAATGTGCTCAACATGATTTCCCTGAGAGAACAGGAACCATAATAGTGAAGGCGCTGGACCAATCGGACCACACACAGCGTCACCCAATCAGAATCCAGCCAAACTCTGCTCCTGCCCTGAAGTCACCCACGGTTGTTTGTTGTACTGGCAGGAAACTAAGTAGCAGTAGTAGCTGATGTAGCACTTTAACAAGCAACAAAAATCAATTTTAAAGAACGAATTATCCATGATTTGTGACAAATAATAAAATAATAAGCTTACAGCCATTGTAAAAATGTGCATGAGTGGGAAAATGACAAAAGCAGAAAATGTGAATTGGTTATTCAAAAAAATGCAGAAGAATGCTTTGTTGAAAGGCTACAGCTAGCCTCATTCAGACGTGACTTCCGCCTTCGTCCTTGCCTGCTCTGGATATGCTGCTGAAGCTCTATAAAAATCCTTCCAGTGCTGGTGTCATAGGGACAGGGACAGGGACCACCTCAGCAGCTTTATTTTAACTCGTTGATTCATCTATCTACCCATTCATCCATTCACCCACTCATGTATCCATGCATCTATCCATCCACTCACCCACATGGCTAACTATTCATTCATCCTTCCATCCACTCACCCACCTATGCATCCATCCATCCATCCATCCATCCATCCATCCATCCATCCATCCTCTTACCCACCCACCCATCATTCACATGCCCAGGAAACATTTAAGGACCTAGTCAGTTCCAACAGCACTAGGAATTGAGGCTACAGGGATGAATAATGTGTGGTCTTTATGCTCATAGAAGTTGTAGAGAGAACAAATATGGATAGCAAAGCAGGTCCTACAGTGGGGCAATAAAGTATAAGAATAGTGGGGGCACTCGGAGGGCATGATCAGACCAACACGGGGTGGAGGGGGGCTCAGAGAAGACTTTATGGAGGTGGTGGTCACCTTTGAGCTGAATCTAAAAAGACTATGTGGCTCATTAGGTAGATCAAGAGTGGGAAGGGTGTTCTGGGTAGCAGAGTGTTCCAGATGGGCAAAGGCGCAGAGGAAGGAGGAGGCCAGGGCCAGAGGGCAGCCTCAGGCCAGGCAGCAGGGCTAGTGTATGTGTGTTGAGTTGAGAAACAGTGCTCAGTGCCAGTTAAGAGCCCTGACCCAGGAGCATGTGAGTGATGGGAAAATTCTCTAATTGTTACTGTGAACGCTGCATGTGCAGTGCGCATCCATCACCAGTGAGTCCAGTCCTTGCTAAGTTCATGCCGTGCCCTGCCCTCCTCTTCCCCATGCAGGTGCTTGCATGGCAGAAGAGCACGTCCAGCACGTCTGTGCATGCCGACAGGCCATTATAATCACATCTTCATTGGGCCACAATTTCTTGGGCAAGTGCTGTGGGCGCGAACAGCGTGTTCGCAGCAAATTGCCTCAGTGTGCGATTTGTTGGTCCAAATAGGGAGAGGAGATGGGCTTCAGTGATGTAGGTGGGGACGGGGCCTCCCCTGTGGAGTGAACCTGGGCTTCAGATACCCGCTAGGCTGGTTTGGATACTTACCCAGGACCCGTCACCCCCTGGAACCCAGCTTTCTTCGGTCTCTAGGCCAGGCTCGTGCCTGAAGTGGGCCTTATCTTTCTTTTTCCAGGCCCAGGCAGGCCCACCCCTGCCTGTCCACGCTGCTATGATTCTGGGGTCCCGAGTCCTCCATCTCCCTTCTCTGAGAAGCACTTCAGCTCTGCAAGCTGGAAAGTGGCAATTTAGATTCCAAACTGCATCTCTTCTCTGTATTTTGTTCTTCCCCCTCGTCCCCATCTTCCTCCTGTCCTGCCTGGGTTTTCACCTTTCTAAGGAAATCTCTCAGTCCAGCTTATACTCTCGAGCATCATCAACTGAACAACCCAGAAGAGGCCAGCAGGAGTGACCCCTCTCTGTGCTGAACTGGATCACCTCAGAGCTGCTGCTGCTGCTGCTGTGTACAGCTGTGTGGGGTGCGTACTGCACAGCTGCAGGCTCCTCTGCTCCCGTAGACTAAGGTATGAATGATGCTCCAGAGTGCACTGGGCAGCCTTGAGCAGTCCATTTGCCTGCACTGAAGCCCCATCTGGCTTCACTCTGCTCCTTGGCTCATGATCTATCCTTAATTCCTGTCATCCCATTCCTTCCCTTAAAATACATTGCATGTACATGCCAGTGGAGACGTTCCCACAGGAGTGGGAGGGGCGGGGGTCGGTGGTGGCATCAGGAGTGTTTGTGGGGGACAGAAGGGCCTCCATTCACAATCTCTTTTGGAGTGGGGATCACTTATTCCTTTTCTTTCGATGGGCATATTTAAACAGGAGTTGGGTCCAGGTTGGAATGGTCACTAATGAATGTTCTTTTTTTTTTTTTTTTTTTTTGCTGCCTCTGGGATGGAACTCACAACCTCACGTTTACAGAGTGGGGCTTTAGCCAACTAAGCTAAACCCGGGAGCACACTAATGAATGTTCTTAAAGCAGAGGTCACCTCAGTGCATTTGCTAGTTTTGGCTTTAGCTTCATTTAAAGTCCACTCTTTGTACCTCTGAGTGTGTTGAGGGGGATTCGTTGTCTTGGGCGGCTCCTGTCAGGCTGAGAATGTGAGAGGGTGGGTGGTGTACGTGTGCGTGCGTGTGTGTTGTGAGGCCGGACTCAGGACAAGCCTGCTCAGCTCTGGCTTCTGCAGCCCTCCAGTTCTCAGCTGGAGACCCTGTGTCCCCCAGCCCTGCACAAGCTGTGTCAGAGATTTGGAGCTGGGCTATGCTCAGCACTAAGCTTCAGGTCTTAGCCTGAAGAAGGAAAGAAGGAGAAGTGAGCCGGGCCTCGGGACTAGCAGCAGGTGTCAGGGTCCCGCTTCTAGCAGCTTCAGCTCATCCTCATGGTCGTTCTCCAGATAGGGGTCGGAGGCTCCCCTGAGCTGCAGCCATAGCATAGGGACACCACCATGCCCAGCACGCTACCCGGAATGGGCCCAGTTGCCCTCTCCCTCCAGGACTGTGCTGGGAAGCAGGAGCCTGGATGAGTTTCTTCCCTGTGGTGTAGTGTGATCTCTGAGCTCTGATGGCTTGGTAGGGAGGCTGTGTGTGCACAGAGCTCTTGCTATAAAACTCATCTTTTATTGCTGCCTCCCTTTGGCTTTTCAGCATGGGGATGGTGGACCCGGACAGGTGTAAAACATGTGAGGCTTTTACAGGATTCTGTGAAATACGGTATTGAAAGTTAATCCTCTTGGGCTCCTTCACCCTTGGAGGGGAATGCGGGTGCTCAGGGCTCCTGCTTTGTAGGGAGGATGCTTCCTGGCTCTGTTGTTCACTACACCACACTATGTCCCACAAATCCCCAAGTAATTAAGTTTCACAGGGGGCTCATGAGAGTTTTGACACCCATCTATCACTCTCTGTTAGTCCTGCAAACTGTGATTCTCCTGCCCCTATCCCTAGAAATGCTGCAGTCCTTGGCATCAAAGGCTTGGCTTCTCACTCAGATCAGAGCTATTTTATGACCTTGGAAAAATCTTTCTTTTCCACTGAATGATTCCAATTTTGTGATCTTAGCTAGTGATCTTGTGTGGGTCCTAGTGTTTATTTATGTATTTATTTTTGTGCATGTGTGTGGTGCTGGAGATCAAATCCAGGGCCCCACACATGCTAGGCAAGTGTTCTACCCTCAAGCTATGCCCTCAGCCTTTTTCATTTTCAGACAATGTCTCGGAAAGTTGTCCAGGCTGGCTTTGCCGTGCTTATGCTTCCTCATCACTATGTTTGGTTCCAGTGGTATTTTTTTTCAAACTTCAAAAAAAATTTTTTTAAACAGAAAAAGGTAAATAACAGTAGTGTAGCTTCAAAACAGGCTAGTAAGGGAGTAACAATAATCAACAAAGTGCATATTGTTATATTCATGGTGATTGTTCAGAGTACAAGATATAGGCATGAAATGTCCAGAAAGTTAGTAGCACAAAACTTTCCCCTCAATGAATCAAGAGGAATCAGCAGTATAATTATCTTAACTGTCTTTTGTTTATATGTATTTTTTTCTTTTCCCTTCCAGCAATATTTTAAAAACCTATAGAGGTGCAACTATGAAACCGTTTTAAGGAGAGTGGGACAGATATCACCCTTTCACAGATCTTGAATTCTCTGCCCCTTAGGAAAGATCTTTGCCCGGCAAAGATCAATACTCAGTACCACTTTCTGGGGTGTGACATGTGGCTGCGGATTGAGACTGACAATTCTACCTGAGAGGGAAGGTCTGGTCCCAGGTATTTTCTCCCAAGTAGTAACCTGGTCCTGCTTGTTGGATCCCAGATGGGCATGAGCTTTTACCATCTCAGTAGGGGTCCAATAGAGTGACATCAGTGACCACAGAGGACAACACATGGGGATGTGGAAGATGACTTGAGGATTGCAGAGAAGAAAGGAGCAGACCATATGTCACGAGATGCTAGGAAAACAGCAGGGACTTCAGAATTGGGAAGGTC
Organism: Hydrochoerus hydrochaeris; assembly: GCA_004027455.1. Lineage (NCBI taxonomy): Eukaryota > Metazoa > Chordata > Mammalia > Rodentia > Hydrochaeridae > Hydrochoerus > Hydrochoerus hydrochaeris. Next base: position 115,602 of record PVLA01001617.1, on the reverse strand, counting down.
TGAGTTCTAGCTCCTGGATCTACCTCTTTATCTGTGGACACCAGTACCATCCCAGGCTTGCTAAAGGGGATGGCATTAGTGTTAGCACTGCGGGGCATGGCAGGTGCCGGGTCAGCGTTGCTGGGTACTGTGATGTGGTCCAAACACTGGACTGATGCCTCAGGCAGACTGGATGTGGACTCCAGTTTCTTTACTTACTAACCTAGTTTCCCCATCTATAAACTGGAAATGATTGCAGATATCTCACTGCCGTGAAAATCCTATTTCCTCAGAATACACATTTTTCCCTATGCTCTACTACATCTGTAATGCCTTACCATCGATGGGCTCCTAGGATTGTGTTATAGTTTAACTGGTAATTTCTTTGGCTCCTGCAGTTGTCATTGTTGTCTTAGATTTCATGAAACATGCAAAATGAGCGCGTGATTGCAAAGGGCACATTGAACAGCTGTGCAGTGAATGGCAGCTGTTGCTATTATTTCCTGTTGGATCATGGGCAAGTTTTAAAATATCTTTGAGCCTCAGTTTCCTCATGGCAGTGATGACTTTTACTTCATAGGGGTAGGGGGAGTATTAAATCACATGACTGTAACATCCACCACAACATTTTGCATAGGGCAGGGACTCTGGAATTCTGCTCCACCTTGGGGAATGCACCCAGGGAAGACTTCCCCTTTGTGAAGTTTTGGCACCAGGAGTAGGGAGTGAAAGAAAAGGGAGGGGATTCCTCTGGAACCCTTGGACCTTGCGGGACAATGCGCCTTTTGCTCACTGAAACCCCTTGGTGGTCACAAGGGAACAGGGCATGGTCTCTAATCCACATGACAAAGTAAAGGAAGAAAATGGTAATAGGCAAGCATGCTAAGTTTGAAGGAGACCTGGACTGCAAGCCCAGCCTGGAGGCATGCAGTGGACGAGATGAAACCTGCTGGGCCTCTTTCTGGGGTTCTCTTTACATTTGAATGTGGCTGTTGGGAAACTGCAGAGGCTAGGCCTCCTTCCCACCCTCCCTCAGGACATAGCCCTGTGCTAGAGATTGTGGCTCCAGATGTCAGCCTTTTGGGTGGTATAATGGGTTGGCAGAATCATTTCTCTAGTGTGTTTCACAGCCTGGATCTGAATTGGGGTCAACCAGACCTGGTTTCCAATTCTAGCTCTGGATGATCATGGTACATGATGTCCCCTGTGTGGGTCTCAGAGTCTTCTTCTGCAGAGTTAATTGTGTGTAGGTTCTGTAATATAGTTAATGCTGAAAAATATTGCATTGCCTGCCACACCCCCCTCCTCCTGGACAGAGAGAAATCATAAGCAATATTGACTTAAACTACAAAATGCTCAGATGTCTTTCCTGCTGCTCTGATAAAATGGTCTTTGAATGAGCCTTCCCTGCAAGTCTGTAATATCACAGATAAGCAGATGCAAACTATTAGACCCTGAGGAAGGCCCAGGTGCTGGCCTGTCAAAGAGGAACAACTAACTCCCACTTCAGCCCTTTGCCTGGCTCCTTGAGGTGGCACCTCAGTGCTTGGCCCTCCTGATTGGTGATGGGGGGAATGGCATATGGAAATAACTCCACAGACAGTAGGAAAATAGGTAGAGGGAAAGACCTAGACTGGCAACCTCCAGTCCCAGCACTTTACATGAGGTGGATACTGCTGTTATTCCTACCATACATATGAGGAAACTGAGGCAGAGACATGAAGACATTTGCCTGCAGTCCCACTGCTGATGGACAGTCTGATGCTGAGGCCCTACACTATCCTATAGTCCTCTCCTTGTCTACTACAACAAAATGGTCTTCGTTGTCTACGACAAAGGCCAGTGACCCTGGGAAGAAAGTATTTTTATCAGGGACCCACTAAGAGATGCCTGTGTATCTAGGGGTGCTCTGCTGAAGATCTTCTCTTTGCTTTTCAATGAGGCAGGCCTATCACCACCATCTTACCCATGAGATGACTGAGTCTCATGTAAGCAAAGTGACTTGCTTGAGATCATCTAGCAAGTCAGAGGTAGAGTTTGGACAAGAACCTCAGTCTTCTGACTCCTGATCCTGCCATACAAGTGAATAAACTCTCTCCCCCTCCCACGTCCTGCAAACTCTCTTCTGGGTTACTGCCCAGCTACCTGTGCAAGGGGAGAGAGTGATCCAATCTTGGATTACTGAGTCAACCATCACACTGTTACAGCCTCAAGTTTTATCCTTTCCTGGGAGCTTTTTAAAAAAATCTCAATAAATTGATTTATCTCTGGTGTCTTCCAGAACACCCCACAGACAGGCACTTTCTGTAGGGGTTGTGTTAGGAGTAGAAATGATTACAGGTTTGCAGCGAGGCATTCTAAACTGGAAACAGCCTCACCACCTACTGGTTTGGTGACTTTGGTTGAGTTATTGAATCTCTTTGAGTATCAGTTATCTCTATGTGAAATGGGAAATTATTCCTCATCCCAGAGGGCTTTCATGAGATAAAATGTGAACAGAATTCAGCATGTTGCCTATATGACATAGCAGGTGTTCAACAGAGCAGAGAACCTATCCTTAAAATTAGCAAAAAGGATCTAGAAAATTTTTGCCTTAAGAGAATCAAGTCTGTAAAATCCACCCAAACTCAGGTCAGGGCAGGGGTTATTATAATTATTTAAGGACCGATGATTTTCACAACAGGCTTGGCCAAGGTCCTTTAAATGGCAGCTGCATGTTCAGGCTGCCATGCTTGTTTATGAATCATTAGTCCTTGACGGTGATGTTAGTGGGAAAAGAGAACGAGCAGAGCCCACATTATTGAAAGCCAGAAATAGGAGCCACTGACTGTTAGAAATCAAATGAGACTGCGGAAAGAAAAATAGGCCTGAAAGAATAACCCAAGGAAGAGATTTCATTTATAAATTCCTATCTCACCCTCTTTCCCATTCCTCAATGTTCAAATGAGCTATTAATGTACTGACACGGGCACCCTCAAAATTTCTTTCTAAACTTTAAAAGTGCAGGGACAGGTGATTGGAATGGGCCTTCCTCATATAAGATGCCAAGGTTGTAATTGTTAATTCTCCTGGCTGTAATTTATCCTGCAATCCCTCTGGGTAACTAAACAGCTCTGATTCCGAGTTGCCCAATCGGCTTATAAGTCTTCTTGACGAATCACTCTCATTCTCTGGTCCTTTCTCTGGGCTGCGGTAATTCTTGACAACTGCCTTAGAGCTATTGTCTCCTGTGGATGTGGAAAGGGAGAACCATCTATTAGGAGGAACATGTGGGGAGGAGAAAGTTCCTGGCATGGGGGAGGTAGGATGTGGAAGGCATAATCCTTTCCTCAGGATGGAGAGACACAGGATGGCAGACAGTCTGTGCCCAGTGCTCCAGAACATGAGGCACACCTGTCTGTTTGGGGGTGTTTGGATAAAGGCAAATCCCACCTGCTGGGCTCCAGTGAGCACCTCCAAAGGCCATGTTGCTACATTGCTTGTCTATCACACCTCTAAGCTAGGGTAGTGTGGCAGAGCCCATAACTGTTCCAGTATTGGGGTTTCCATTTTCTTGCTTGGACGGCTGCCTTCCAAACCTCTCTTGGGTTCCAGTGAGGCATGGGATTAGTTCTTACCATTGAGAAGTGGTAGAAGTGATGTGGGATCCTTTAGTTGCCCAATGGAGTCTGAAGAGAAACAAGTATGAAAACTCAGAGGAGGACAGAGCCACAAGATGGGATGAGCGTGGGTCCCTGATGACTGCATGGAGCAGGGTCCCACTGCTGATGACACAGGATAGCAAGGTAGGTAAAGATTAAATTTTATCGTGTTAAGTCATCAGACTTTAAGGTTGCTTGTTACAGAAGTAAGCCTCCCATGTCTAATGCAGGCAATGCTTTATTCAACCGAACACATTTGCAGGTTAAGGAAATTCCCGGTGGCAGTCTATCCCGAGTTAGCAGGATAGCATTTACTAACCAGATAACATAGCTTATAATTCATCACTGCTAGCTGTTATGAGGAAAATCAGCATAAAACTTCAGGAATATTGACTATATGGATTCTTAACTTTTACACTTGATAAATTATTCTTGTTGGGGGTAGAAGGGAAAAACATGGCCTATTCATAAGAGAACTTGGCTCCTCTTCCCTTTCCCTGGGACCCCACAAATGTGTACTATCTAGATTTCATCTTCCCAAGACACCGCAAGTGGCTTCTCTTCTCCACAACTTGAAATTATCATCTCTCTCTCAGACTATAGCAGCAGCTTTCAATCTGGTCCTTGACCTCCTTTTCATGCCTTTCCAACCTTACTCTCTCCCCATCTTCTTAAAATGTAGCCTAGACCATGTCACCATCTTCTCTGATAAAATCCTAGCTCTGTCTCTTTAGGAGGCCTCCCATGATCTGCTTTCCTGTGTCTACTCACATCTTCCCTCTCCATGAAGTGCTCACAGTCTCTCCAACTTTGCTTTCCTTTCTGTTTGTCACCCTGCAATCCCCTACCCAGCTTTCCAGACTCAGACCATGGCCCTCTGTTGGGGAGTGAGCTCCGTCCTTTGCTCTTGTCTTTGGAGCCTGGTATCCAGGCTGGAATTTTATCCAGCTCCTTTACCCCTTATAATACTCATTGATTGACATGCCCACCTCTGACTGTCCTACAAACTTTTTGAGAGAAAGATGGGGAGCTCATTTCCTCTCCCCAGGATTGTCCCAAAACCTGGGGCTCCACTGATAAGATTTCTAGATTGTGTTGCTGCCAGGTCAGTTACCAAGACAACTTTCCCTCCCTAGGCCTCAGTCCCACAAGAGAAACTAGAGGGCTGCTCATTAGGGGCTGGTGCTTAATGATCTTGGTGGTTTCTCCAGGTTCAGCATTCCAGGGTGCTATGATTTTACCATGAACACAGCATGTCATAGGAGGGGAATCAATATCCAGAGTTTTCCCCCAGCTCTGTCTGTGTGAGCTGTAATTCTTCAGAAGACTGTCCTCTGGGGCACACGTGGCTTCCAGCACTGCCTGACGCCAGAGAGAATTTATCATTACAGAAAAGCTTATGGTGCAGGTTTAGCAAATGTGTGGCATCTCAGGCACCCCAGCGCTTCATTTATCAAATAAACGGGGCTTCCTTATTTAGACTTTAGTCACTTGGTTCATAAACTATCACTCAGATATAAAAACTTGGGTAAGATGTCCTCTTTTATTGACCCTGATGAGGAATGGACATGATCAATTATGTCTCAGCATAGGGAGGAAGGCCATTTGCAGGCTTGCGACTCCTTACATGCAGGTTTGATTTCAGGGCATGTTGTGGTGTGGGCAGGAGGAGTTCTGGGCACATTTCATGGCCACACCATGAGCAGATCCAGGAGCTCCCTCATCATTAGCCGTGTGGCCTTGGACAAGCTTCCTCTCTCCACCAAGCCCCGTGTTAGTCCTGGGTCATGGCTCCCCTATATCATCTGCAGGGCAGTTATTAGGATGGCTCCCGCCTCTTTCACCACTGCAAGAACACAATGCTGGAAAGTCAGTTATACCTAATGGAGTTACACCCAATGCTGGCAACCTTGTCCTGCCAAGTGCATGCCCTTGGACATGTGGGATTTGGCTCTCTGGTGCAAGGATTCCTTGGCATGCCCTACTCAGGGCCAACCCACCTGACTCACTCAGATTCCAGGGTAGTCTCCTCATCTCTAAGCTCAGTCGTCACCTTTTCCTCTCCTCTCCAGGACTAATTATCCCCTATGAGTCATTTCAGCTTTCCAAGGGCCTCTGAGGCCCACCAGTCTTCTGTGAAGACTCCCTCCTATGGCTACTTAATGCTCATATTACTGTCACCTAGTATGCATTGTAAGTCCTTCTTCTTCCATGGAGCATTCCCGGCTTGTCCTTCTACTCACTGTCTTCTTGGTACTTGGTCACAGTCCTCATCTGATTATTGGGTGCTTAGTGAGTGCAGCTCTGTGCCACCTAGAATGCAGCATTCCTCTGTTGGTGCCAAACCCATGGGGTCTATGGCAGCAGAGCTTACTTGGTGGCTCTTTATTGCTCCCTCCTTCACTTGGTGCATGATGCCCTGAAGGCTCCCAGGAAGTGCTTGCTGCCTGACAACATAATAAAAGTTGGAGAATAAATGATTCCTTAAGTTAAAGTCCAAATCCTTAACCTGGCCTGCAGGCACTGTCTGGTCCAAGCCCCATCTGCCTCCACCTCCCAGACTTTTCTCACTCCACCTCCTGATGCAGCTTTTCTGCTCTATAGTTGCTCACTAGCTAGTTCTCACCTCTGCACCCTTTTTGGGTTGTTCTTGAAACCTCCAATGCCCCTCCTCCCACTTTCTGCTTTCAAACCCTCAACCCCTAAAGACCAGGTTATACAGCAATTCCTCCAACTAGCTTTTTCTAACCCCTAAGTTAGAGTGAAGACCCTTCCTTTAGATGCCCATGACACACTGAACTTCTCTACTGGCACTTGTCGCAGGGCATTTCCTCTCACACTGACTTCTTCCACCAGCTGTGTGCTCCTAAGAATAAGGCTATGTGTTAAGCATCTGTGAATTCTAGAGGCCTACAGATGCATGATAAATATATACTAAATTTTTGAATGAATGGATGGATGGATGTGTGAGTGGATAGATAGATGAATGGATGGTAGGTAAATGGTAGATGTTGGGGAGTCCTGTTGGGGTTAGAATTAGGGAGGCACAAAGAAGTTAGGAAATGTAGAAAGAAAGTGGAGATCCAGGGAAAGGTGAGCTGCCAGGACTAGACTGGGTGTCAGGGATCCACTGAGGTAGAGGATCCTCTAGGTGAGACCAAGGAACATGGATTCTGAGAATGAGGCCCAGAAAGGAGAGAGGCAGAGCAAGGCAGATATCACGTTATCTTTAAGGGGCTGAGGGGACACTGAAGGTGCTGTTCAGTGCTGCCATCTTTGAACAGGTGGCCATATCTGCTCACTTCAGGCTCTTACGTACCTGTACCATCACATATCTTTCTTCCTCGGACCACTGAAAACAAACCTCAGTGCATGCAAGTTCAGAATGCAACAAAGCCCCACAAATGTTTCTACTGATGGAGAGTGAAGCTATGGCCCAGTACTCTTGGTGAAGAGATCATGTGCATTTCTGTGTGTGTGAATATGTGTGTATTTGGTGGAGGTGGGTGTGAACTACTATAGTACTTGTCAAATTTTGATGCGCCAGAATCATGAGGGGAATCCTGTTAAAAGGTACTTCCTGGAACTGGTAGAGCATTTGCTTAGTGTGTGAGGTTCTGGGTTCCCTCCCCAGTGCATGTGTACACACACACACACACACACACACACACACACACGCATGCATGCACATGCACAGGTTGGTTCTGCTTGTCCAGGGCTCAAGTCTCTGCTTTTTAGACAAGTTGGTACTGCTGGCCCCACAGATGACACTGATTAACACTGAACTAGTAAAAACTGGCAAATCTTCCTATGGTCTAATCTACCCTTAGAAGACAAAAATGGTCTGGACCGATGGTCACAGAATCATGGAAATTTTAGGATATTTGAGAGGGACCAGATATAGCACTACATTTTATCAAAGCCAAAATAACAACCATTGTGCTACAGATCACTAAGAAAAAATGTCTGGCCAATGAAAAATAGAAGGCCATCAACTGTAAGAGACACATCACAGTGTCAGAGAAGTCAGACAATATGGAGAGAATAGAATATTTGCTAGAACACCCTTCCCCTCTGGGACTGTGGCTGGAGGAGGTTGTACTGCACAATTGCTCTAGTTTTGCTTCTCAAGGGGTCTGACAATGTACTAGAGGGATCATCAAGCCTGGGAGAGAAGGGAAAGATTCTCTGTAAGCCACAGACTCCTGGGGATCCTCTGAGATCCACGCTGAACCCTGCAGGGAGGAACACATTTCTATTCTTTAGCAGTAGATTTTTACTAAAGAATCTTAGTTTTGGGGCTTTGGGCTCCTGAGCTGTCTGATTTCATACTCAAGATATCCTTTTCTTCTATTTAGGAAATTCATAAATTAAATTGAATCCCAAGTGGCTTAATCAGAAACCTTCTACGCTTGGCCTCTCTTCCTGGGAATAAGAAACAAAGCAACTACTCTGTCTTCTCTCAGCCTTGTCTCTCCTTGATAAATGGTGAAATTAATTGAATAGCAGAGCTGGGTCATCCAGGGCAGCAGTTCTCATACGCTGCATGAGAATCACCTGGAGGTGTTTTATAAACTGCAGATGTTCTGAGCTCATCCCAGAGATTAGAATTCAGTTGTCTCAGTGTGGGATCCAGGTGTTAGGCATTTTCAAAAGCTCCCTAGAGGGTTCCACTCTTGTAGCTAGGTTGAAAATCATGAATCTAGTTCAACCTATTGGACAGATGGGAAAACTGAGGTCTAGAAAGGTCAAGTGATTTGCCTATGGTCACATAGCTGGCTGCAGGTGGTGGGTTGAGCTTTCAGTCCCGGGATTGTCCCTGGATTCTTCATTCAAAGCTCTAATCAGCCCATGTCACAGAGGTTTCATTGTGGGCATAGACAGTTATACCAATGTAACTCAAAGTTACACCAATATACTATACACATACAATTGTGTGTATGAGATTCAACCTGGGTTAGAAAATCCAAGCAGAAGTTAACAGTGGAAGTTAGAAAGCTCAGCTTAACAACAGATAAGCTTGGTGCTGTCTGCCTCACCATCATTTCTCACACCCTGGGCTAGGAGCAAGGGGAGGCAACCTCTTATCAGCACTGCTCTGCCCTGGATTCCCTCTAAACAATGGGCACATTACTGTGGCTCACAGACCTTGCTTCTTAGCCCTCTGTGGGCCCTCTCCAATTTCTCTATGTCCCAATAGGAGAGACCCTGTGTCCCCACGGTCATGTGCTAGGTGTTCAGGGCCAGGTGGCCTGGGTTGCTCTATAAAGTGTACTGGTTAATGAATGACTTATCAGGAATGCATATAGTTCCCGACTGGGATTGCCCTTGGGAGGAAATTGATGGGAAGAGCAGGCTCTTAAATTATGCAAGAATGAAATATCTCTTTGAGCTGGTATCTGCAGGCGGGTGGCTGCTGTCATCAGAAGGAGCTAAGCATGTTTTCAGCACTTCTCTAGTGGCTCAGAGTTTCCTTCTGAAGCCAGAGAGGGGCTCACATCTGCTGTCACCTGTGGCATCTCCCAAAGCTACTGACCATCTGGTGAGAGGCCTAGGCTACACTGTGCTTGGGTCTCCCTGGATTTTGAACTGGCCTGTTTACTTTCACAACATCGGTAGGCCAGTGTAAATGCATGCTTTTGTGTGTGTGTGTTTTAGGAGTAGGAAGGGAGTGAAAGCAGTGGTAGACAGGGGCTAAACTGGTTTGTCAGTTGTAAAACTCGGGGTGGGGGGTGCTGTGGGCACTGAACAGTAAGTAGGTCTGATAGCCCTGCCATTCTGGAGTTTTCCAGCTTTGTGATGCATCTGCATTCCTGAAAAGCTTGTTAGAGATGCCCATAGCTGGGCCCTACCTTTAGAGTTTGATGCAGTGAGTGTGGAGTGAGGCCCAGAAATGTGCTTGGACTACTTCTACTCACTTCTGGTACACCTTGGAGTTGGAGAATGCCAGGCTTAGGTACTCATCCTACATATAGTATTAAGGGGAGAAAGGGGAGTATGACGTCACACATTTGGATCTTGATTCTGGACCTATAAATCCAGGGGAATAACCAGATGAGCTTTAGACCCTTTCTGGTTCCATTTCCTGTCATTTCCCTCCCTGTACAGGCAGGTGGAAGCAAGGATGGCAGCTGGAAGCCAAGGAAGAGGAGTGAGATTTAAGATGCTGGGTCATGCATCCTCTCGACAGGGCTGGCTTTGTTGGAATGACTATTACCCATCCCCAGAGTCTTCCCAGGTTTTGCTAGGCAGAGGAACCAATTACCTAAATAGCCCGTGGAGAATGGCCCTTGTCAAGCAGGCACCCAGTGGTTCTCAGTTGCAGTGTGAGGAATGGCTTGGGTCTGCAGTCTTAGCTCTGGGACTGACTCGGGTTGGAGGGTCCTGAGGGTGGAGATTGGAGAGACTGTGACTGAGGTCCTGAGAGAGCCCAGCCATATAGCCGGAGCCAGCCTGACTCTGAGCCATCTATCTCAGCACAGCTTTATCGGACATTGCAGGTGGAGGCCTGCCCGGAGGAGGAGCCGCCCTGATTGGGAATGGGGAAGTTGGGTGGGCCTCACTTCTGATAGCTAACTTTTCTAGTACAGTTCAACATATGCCATTTTTATAAATGGATACTAAGTTGTTTTCAAGAGACTACATATTAAAACATTTCAAGAAGTTTTGCTGGGATGCCTTCTGTAGAGCGGTGACAGTTAACTGTTTCATGAATGATAATGAATAGCAAATTCATTTTGATCAGCAAGTCATATGGGGATTTTTATGCACATGAGCTTACTTATCCCTATGGACTTACAACTACCTCAGGGAGGTAGGTGAGGCAGACTGGAAAGCAAGGTACAGCTGCTCCATGTGGACATCAAGTTGGAACTTTGGTCTCCTTTCTTGAAGCTCAGAGGTGAGGGAGCTTGGGGCTGGCTAGGAAGTGTGTTTGGTAGAATTGATTTCCATTTTAGCAAGCACATCTATTGTACTCTTAGAGTGACTACACATACTTTTATTTGGCGAATCAAGTGCATATATAACAAGTGTTCTGTCCTCAGAAACTGGAAAATGTCTTTTGCTTCTTGGAATCGCTTCACTTTGACACAGCTCAGTCTGTGATAAAGCCTTTTATTGGCAGGCCCAGGTTTTTTTGTCTGTAGCTATCAGCTCTCTGGTCACCATCTATCTTCCCTTGCTTCCTTACTCTCTCTTTTCCTTTTTACATAAAATCTTAGGGGAAATAAATCATGCTACATCTTTAAAAAGCCTCCCAATTGCTCAGTTACTTTGACCCAGTAATTTCATCTTTCTAGAAACTAGCCTAAAGAAAGAATTAAAATCAGCCTAAGAAAATAATCTCAAAGCTCTGTGCAAGAAGATGTTTAACACAGTGTTACTTATAACAGCAACAACAGATAAAGCAATTCAAGTGTTTGACAATAGAGGGATGATAAGTCAATTATATGCCCATTTGATAAAAACATTATGTAACCATTAAACTAATAGATATGGAGAGTATGTAAGAATGAGGAAAAGTGCTTTTAATATAATGCTCAGTGAAGAGACACACTGCTTGCACTGTATCATTATGGCTCTCAACAAACAAACAAACAAACAAACACCAAACAAACCAAGGAATCAAACCCATACAATCCATATACAGAAAAAAAAATTCTGAAAAAAAATTCCAAAGTATCAAACTCAGGATATCTTTTGATGGCTAAAATGTTCATTTTGAATTTTTCTCTTTTCAAAGTCTATGATAACATAATTTTTGAAACAGGCAGATGATAAATCCTTTGGCTCTTTGTGTGGGGAGTGATTAAGAGCATGGACTATATACAGCTTTGGGCTCTAATTAGAGCCTGGTCACTCAGAATGTTTGTCACCTGGGACAGTCACTAAGTCTTCTGTGTCCTCAGTTGGAAAATGGGGATATATTATACTAAGTGGACAGGTTTTTGGGTGGAGATTAATTTAGTAAAGTTAATGACACATAGTTGGGACTCTATCATCAAAAAAGGATTGAATGAATTATTATTAGTCAAACAATATCTGGCAGAAGATGGCAGGCAACTTCCATCCTTATCTTCCAGGTAGGACCAGATATTTATTCATTCATTCCATGAACATTTATTGTTTATCCTGGGCAAGAAGTAGTGGCAAAGGAATGGTTTCTGTGTCAATAACATCAGTCTCGTGAGACATAACAAGCCAAGGAGAGAGCACAGGAAATTGGAGAGAGATCAGGTTCTATAATTGAAAGAATAAAAAAGCAGAATAAAATAGAAAAAAATCAATGCATCAGATTTTTAAAGCTTTTATTTCCTTTAACCCTCACAACAGTTCTTTGAAACGGAAATGATGTTCAGTCTGCTTTGACAGATGGGGTCTGAGAGGTCCAAGTCCCCCCGTGGATACAGGCAGAGCGAGGTTTTCCTCTCAGGCTGGGGGATGCTAAGACCTCTCACCAAGCCACCTCCCGGCCTGCAGTAGAAAGTGCCACTCCACCATGCAGCATGCTCAGGCCCCCTCTCCATCCAGAATATTCCCTGGGGTGGTGTGAACTCATTTCTTGGTCTATGGGGGAAAACAGTTACTTTATTGCTCAGTTCTCTCAGGCAGTAAAGAACTTCTGGGATTGGGGATTTAGCAAGCCAGGAAGATGAGCAACTTGAAACATATCCAGGTTAAGACTTAAAAACTCTGGTGTGTTGGGGGAAGAGTGACGGTCTCTGGTAAGGTCCTGCTGACTGTGGCATGCATGGTGTGTAAATTCTCACCCTGTTAGCAGGTAACAAGACCCTGGATCTCCCGACTTGTCTAAGAGTAGGGCTTTGTGGGGCCACCCAGGCTGGTGTTAACTTGATGAATAAAGATATCTTTATGAGCCATTTGAGGAGATGTAACACATCAGCACTGAAGATTTTTGCCTAGAAACTCAGTCCCAAGGAACCAGGATGAAAAAAGGTGGAGGTTGCCAGGCCCTTATTTTTCATCAGAACCCATTACTTTGTTTTATAGATGAGTAAACTGAAGACTCAGAGAGGGAAAGTGCTTTTCCTAAGGCCACACAAGAATATTCATTCAAGATTGAGTAAATCAGGACAGGCTTTTGGAAGCAATGAGCCACCTCCTATAACTAGAAACTTTGGTTTAGAGCTTTGAAGTACAACCATTCATTCAACCCACATTTTCTGCACATTTCCTAGGGCCAGATCCTCCACTGGGTACGGGGAACTTTAAGATGAAGGATAGAGAGGGTGTCCTGGAGGTGCCCCTGGTGGAGAGAGGCAGTGGAGATAAAAAGAGTGAGTAGAGTACCGGCGATAAGCACTCCCTCAGCAGCAGGCGTGTGTGTGTGTGTGTGTGTGTGTGTGTGTGTGTGTGTCTTGGAGGGTTGTAAAATGATGATGAGTTATCATCCTGGAAAAAGGGTAATGAATCAGAAGGAAAGGCATGGAGGAAAGCTCAGATCCTTGAGTGAAAATAGCTCTCTGAGGGAATGACATGACTCATGGGGCCACTCATACCAGGGTTGGACCTGGGCTGGGGTTGGCAGATGGATCTCCTGCTCTCCGGATAGACTGAAGCCCAGAAATCAAGAGGACAAGTGTGTGCGGAGGACTCTAATGTACTGAGAAATACCAAGAGCTGACAGGTAGATTTGGAGGAAAAGACCTGTGAGGGTATCTGAGACAGCTTCCTGGAGGAGGCGGCATTTGAGCTGAGCAATAGAAGTGCTGGATTTATATCAGAGGAGCTGGAGAATCTGAAATTCTGAGAAACAGAAACGGGAAGATGCAGGTTGAGAATCAGGAACCTGTATAGCACAGTGAGCACTTTATTTGGTTGAACATCACGTCAACTATGCGCCTGAATCCCAGCCGGCCCTGAACTTTGGAATCATGAAACTGTTTGCTGAAAAGAAAGGTATGTCATTTGTTTGTCTGTTTCTTCTTTGTAAGAGAGCATCTCTTTTATTTTTTTTATTTATAACATGTAGTAACATTTTGGTCATACTTATAAGATCATGATATGCAATATATTAACCATAGTTATTCTTTTATTATTTTGTTATGAAATTTTGTTTTTTTCCACTGGGGTGAGAAGAGTATTTTTTATATATCATTTTAAGTATCAATTTGTATTACATTAAAACAAGAAACTGTACTTTTTAGATTACAGGAAGTCATCCAAGTTCCCTGGGGAGGGTGGAGTGGCCTCTGGCCCATCTAACTGTCCTGTGAAGTCTGACTTTCCAGAATGCCTCAGTTGCACCAAATGTGCCTGGAATTTCCGTCAGGGTAGGGAGGGATTGGAAGCAACATTATAAAGCTAAACAAGAGGAGAAACAAGGCCTCTTACTTCCTGGTTAGCGAGGGGAAGGTGACGGGCCGGCACAGACCGGTACACCTGCAAGGCCCGCTTCTGCTCTGGCTGCCAGGCGTTGCTTAGTCTAGCAGCCCTGCACCCTGAGGAGAGGCTGGGCCCACCAAAAGCGGGTGATTAGCTGGGTGCTTCTGCCATACGGGCCCTGCAGACAGAGAGCGCCACACAAGACCCCTGTCTCTGAGTTTCCTGGGCAGGCACAGAGAGGAGGTCACACAGAAACCCTCACTCACTCAGACCATGCAGGAGGATAAGGGGCAAGGTCAAACCTGGCAGGTAAAATCTCTTTCTGGGCTGGGGCTGGAAGGGTAAAATTACAAGCAGGGTACAGGCCTATTGTGAGCAATCATTTCAGTTTTAGAACTGAAAACCCCACTTCCTAGGAGACCCCTCAGTCATAGGCAGACCGTGATGGTTGGTTATCCTGGATTCATTCACCAGGGGCCATGGAAACTGACTGTAAATTTTAAGCAGTTGTAGCCATTTATTGACATGAAGCTATTAATCACTTTGTCTTATTGTCCTTCTTGTATCTATGAAATCTGTGCTGATGGTTCCTCTTCTACTTATATTGATAATTTGTTCTCTCTCTCTCTTTCTCCCCCTTTTCTGATCATCTTGGCTATGGGTTTATCAATTTTACTTTAAAAAATCCTTTAGCTTGATTGTTTTTCTCTAATTTTTTAATCAGTTACAACTGTGATCTTAATTATTTCATATTTTGTGCTTACTTTTGGTTTAATTGGCTTTTCTTTCTTAACAAGGCAGTAGAGGTCACCGACTTGAGAATTTTCTTCTCTTCCTAATAAAGGTGTTTACTTATATAAATTTGCTTCTCAGTGTAGCTCTAGTGACATCCACAATTTTTATATGACAGGTTTTCACTTTATCCAGCTCAAAATACTTTTTAATTTCCCCTTTGATTTCTCTTTAACTCATGGATTACTTGGAAGTATGTTATTTTGTTTCTCAGTACTTGGGGGATTTTCCAGATATCTTTCTGTTATTGACTTCTAATGTAGTTCTATTATGATCAAAACATATACTGTATGACTTGAATCCTTTCAAGCTTACTGGGGCTTGTTTATGGCCCAGAATATGGTCTATGCTGGTAAATGTTGCGTATCTACTTAAAAAGAATGTAATGTGAGTTTTAACATTACTACCCAGGGTGCTGTATAGATGTCTATTATACAGAGGGTGCTGTACAAATGTTTATTAGGCCAACTTGGTTGATAGTAATGTTCCAAATCTTGTATGTCTTTGAGGATTTTTTACCTACTTGTCCTATAACTTTTTGAGAGAAGGGTTTTAAGTTTTTCAACCATAATCATGGATTTGTCTCTTTTATTTTTGCAGTCCTATCAGGGTTTGCTTTTTGGATTTTGGTGCTCCCCTACTAAGTTTATGAATGTTTAGGATTGTTATTCCCCTTGAAGAATTGACATTTTCATCATTAAGAAAACTCTCTGTATCCCTGGAGGTATGATTTGCTCTAAAGCCTACTTTGTCTGATATTCTCATATTCACTTTGACTTTCTTTCTCTCTTCATTAGTTTAAGTATGGTAGATATGCTTCGCTCCTTTTAACTCTCTGCATTTTTAGATTTAAAATATGTTTCTTTTGTACCTAGCATATAGCTAGGACTTGTTTTTTTAATCAGTCTGAAATCTGTCTTTTCTCTTGTCTAAACCATTAGTATTCAGTATGATTACTGAAGTGTTAGATTTAAGCCTATCATCTTGTTAGATGCCTTCTACAGGTCTTATTAATTCTATGGTCCTCTTTCCTTCATTTCTTGCCTTGAATGAGGCTAATTAGTGGTAGATTATATTTTGGAGTAAAATTGGACTACTTTTGTAGTTTCACTTATATCCTTCATTGGATTATAAGATACAGCTTTTGTTTTTATTTTAGTGGTTGCTATGGGGTATACATCTTTAATTTATCAGAATCTGCCTTCAAGTGAATTATAGCACTTCACATATAGTATAAAAACTTTATAATAGTATTTTTCCATTTTTCCATCTTGGTCTTTGTGCTACTGATGGCATTCCTTCTAGTTATATATTGATACTATTTAGTCAATCAATTATATTTTAAGTAAATTTAAGTAATAAGAAAATATCATCCATATTTATCAATGCGTTACAATTTCTGGTGCTTTTCATTCTTTTTAGGTGGAATCATATTTCCACCTGGGGCCATTTTCTTCTTATTTGAAGGAAAAAACTTTTTGAGTACATATATACTAATGAGAGATCTGCTAGAGTAAGGATCTACTGGATCTCCAGTTATTTTATATGACTGAAAAAGCCTTTAGCTTGTCCATTTTTAGAAGATACTTTCGCTGGGTATAAAACTGTAGATCAACAGCCCCCCTCTTTTTCAGTATTATGTTAACCTTATCCTTGTTCCTCTTTGCATAATTGATTATTTCCTTCTGTATGCTTTTAAGATTTATGACTAGTTTTGACTAATTTTGGTATAGTTTCCTTCATGTTTCTTGAGATTGAAGTTCTTTGAGATTTTCAGATATATGGGTTTATAGTTTTCATCAGATTGGGAGAGGATTTGACCATCATTTCCTCACATATTTTTTCTGCATCTTTTTTTTTTCCTCCAAAGACTTCACATACCTACCTTAAGGCACTAGAAATTGTTCTGAAATTCATTTAAAAAATTCTCCTTTCTTTGTTTTAATTTTTATTTATTGAGATTAACTGATCTTTGCCTCTATGTTACCCAATTTGCTGTTAATCACATCCAGTGTACTTTTAAGTTCAGACATTGTGGTTCTTATCTCCAAAAATTCAGCTTAGGTCTTTAGAAATATACATATTCTATATTCATGTTTCAAACATATGAACTTAGTCATGATTTTGGTGGTCTTCTTGGTTGTTTTTAACATATGCTAGTTGTGGGTTTTTTTTCTTGGTTGATAATTCTCCTCATTATAGGTCATTTTTCTTCCTTCTTTGCATGTATAGTACCTTTTGATTAGATGCCAGACATTATGAATTTAACATATTGGGTGTTGGCTATTTTTGTATAACTATAAATATTTTCAAGGTTGTTCTAGAACATATTTAAGTTACTTGAAAACAGTTTGGCTCTTTGGACTTTTGTTTTAATATTTGAATCAGAACAGCTTATAGTCTAGGGCTGATTATTCCACATTTCTGATGCAAGTCCTTGTGACTACTTTACCCAATGTCTTATGAGTGTTTCTGGTTTGGCTGGTCAGAGCAGGCTCAATTCTCACTTTTGTGGGAATGTAGCACTGACCAGTCCAGTCTTTCTCTCCCTGGCCTTGGGTAATTTCCTTACAGGCATATCCCAGGAAGCTCCCTGCTGACTTCTTATTATTTTAAAGAAAATTAAAAAAAACCCAATAAAAATGATGCAGAATTTCAAAGCAAGATGATAGGAAATAACAATGGTTATTATACTGCATATTGTGATCTTCCAAAGAGTTGCTCAGGTTACCATATATAGGCATGCAAATTTGATCAAAAAATATAAGCACTACACTAACTGTTCCTTTCAACAAACTAATAGAATTGGTAATACAGTTATCTTAGTTATCGTGTGTATGTGTGCGTGTGTGCATGTGTGCATGTGTGCTTCTTCTTCTTCTTCTTCTTCTTCTTCTTCTTCTTCTTCTTCTTCTTCTTCTTCTTCTTCTTCTTCTTCTCCTTCTCCTCCTTCTCCTCTTCCTCTTCTTCCTCCTCCTCTTCCTCTTTTTCTTCTTCTTCTTCCTCTTCTTCCTTTTTTCCTTTCCCCTATCCAATTGTTCTTTCCCTTGGCTCAGTTTCTTTCTCTTTTACAATTAATCTTGTACCTTTGGAATCTTATTTACCCTTTCAGTTTCTTACCCAGGGAGATGATACAATGTTTATACATGTGAATCTGATTTATTTCACTTATGAGTATGGTTTCTGGTTGCATACATTTACCTATAAAAGTCTCAGGACTTCGACATACATTTGGAGTTCTTTCTCCCCTCTCTTCAATACTCTGTCTTGTGAACTCTAATCACTGTAGTTTCCCTGGTGTCTTAGAGCTCTGCATTCTCAACTTAGGAGGTCAGTGAGTTCTTATCTGGATCTCCCCACCCTACCTTGAACTGGGGGTTGGGAACTCTCAAAAACAATCTTGGGTGATAATGAGGGCCAACTTTTCTTATTGTTATCTTTCTGATGTTACTATCTTTTGTCTCCTGATACTCAGGTCTGAAGATTGTTCATATATTTTGTCTTTGTTGTAGTCTGAAGAGAGAGAGTAAGTTGACCATCTGTCATTACATCTTAGCTAGAAACAACCAGAAACTCCACTACCACCACTGACTAGGCCTGAGGCACCTCATCACTAGACCAACTTTGCTACCATTCCCAAATGAAGAGCGTATTTGAATTAGGGTGCCAGGTCTCCTGGGCCTCTCCATTGAGGCAGGAGTAATGTAGCTACTGTGCATGGCTATTGCCAAATCTGATTCTCTTAAAAGCCAAATGAGGCAATCAAGCATTATTATCCCACTTGACAGGTAGAGAGGCTGAGGCCAGTGACTGACCATTGTGTCTGGACAGTGAAAGACAGAGTCAGGCCTATAACCAGGTCTCCTGCTCTCTGTTCCAAGGCTGTGCTTGTTGCTTTTTCTTTTCTGCCTTGTAAGGCAGCAGGTGTGTGTGGGGGGCTTAGCTCTTGTTCCTGATCTGTAATGACACATTCATCTCCCCACTGGGAAGAGAATGAATCATCCAGTCCCCTGCTAGAAAACACATGGGAAAGCAATGTCACAATAAAGGCCATCCCAGGTAGACTCCAGTGCTGCCTGGATGCCAGGAACATGAGGTACAGTCCTGTGTTTTTGATGTTGCCATGGTATGTGGGCCAAAGTGTGAGGCATTTACTTGGAAAATTTCAACAGTGACTCACTTTCATTTCTATTAGGATCAAATAAAGACAGGGTAAGCTGAGGAATTAGTCAGGAGTGAAATCAGGGCACAAATAACAGGAATGTTTGTCACCCATTGGAATTTTTTTTTTTTTATCATGAAGTGGTTTCTTAGAAGCTTTTAAAAAAAATGATAGTAGTGACATTTGAAGAGAAATTGGCATTAGGAAGAGACATGCAGCTCTGTGATGAATTCTCTGCGGTTAAGGGTTTCATTTCCTCTTGCTTGCCAAGAGTTCTGGCCACACAGAGAATGTGGGAAGCTCTGGTTTCCTTGGTGGCCTGTGATCTCAGAGCAGGATGTAGTGGTAGGAGCCCAGGCGTTGGAACTTGAAAGGCCTGACTTTGGTCCGCTACCAAACCATTATTTTTTTCCATCTGTTTGATGAGTCCAGGGAAGCTGATCCTGTGAGGTGGTGCTGAAGAGGCAGCCAGGTGCATGGTGCTCACAACTATTCATTGTTACACTATTGTCCCCAGAGACTGAGAACAAGCAATAAAGGAGGTGACTCCAATAGCTCCAGTCAGGACCTGAGATGATGCTGAGAACTCCTGTGACAGAGGAAGTTTAGGGAAAATGATGTTGAGGAATAAAAGAAGAAAACATCAAATCTAATGAACAAAGTAGACCAGAGATGACCATGAGACCTGCTGGGAAGTCCCAGTCATTGTCACTGTGGGCTTTGGGCAAATGGAAGTTAAGAGGAGGTGAGACCATATGTATGTGAGGCTAGGAACCCTGCCAGTGACAAAAGGAGGAGGAGGAGGAGGAGGAAGAGAGAGAGAGAGAGAGAGAGAGAGAGAGAGAGAGAGAGAGAGGGAGAGAAAGAAACAGGAGAGCAGCCCTTGGTGGTCAGCTCCAGGTCTTTGCTTCTTCAACTCCAGTAGCCATCACACTTTTCTGGATTTATTCTCTAAGGCATCTGATCCTTGTATTCCCTGGAGCCCTCACTAAGGTAGAAGCAAACACTGCCATACATATACAAAGAAAAGACTGCAAGGAGAGATGCTAAAACCACCAGCGTTCCTTTCTCCAAGAGGATGCTACGGCACTTGCCCCATTTTCCTGTTTCCCCACACCCATTTTCAATAATAGGTATATGTTGGGATCTTCATAGTTGCAGGATTGTCCCCATGACCCCTGCAGGTGCTGGGAGCAGAAGCAGGGTCTAGCAGAGGCTATCTGTGCAGGAAGTATTACAGGAGCCCTCAAGGGAGGGGTGACCCTAGATGGAGAGAACAGATCATTCTGCCTGCTTCATGTGATGCTATCTGTTAGCCCTGAGATCCAAATCATGAAATATATTTTTGTAAGAAGCTGCATTATTCATGTCTTTAAAAATCACACAATTGATACATGAAGACAGCAAAGTATTCTTGTTATAAATATTTCAGGGATCTAGAAAAAGTGAAAAATCTTTCTGCATCCTCAACTCTGTTCCTTTCCTCTGGGCCAGTTGTTATGAAGCACACCTCTCTTGAATTTTTCTGTTTGCTAATAGGCAGACACGTACATTTATAAAAGTTCAGTATGTGGGCACTTTTAATACAAATAGGGCTACACTGTATGTATTACTCTGCAACTTGATTCTTTTCACTTCCAATAAGTCTTGGAAAGTTTCCCCAAGGGACCTCCAAATCTTCTTTGCCTGGCTTAACTGTTACAGAGGGATGGGGGAATGAATATGCATTTCCCTCCTTAATTTAATCATCCTATTGATGAACATTTAAATCATCTCTAATTTTTTTGCTCATATAAACAGTGCTGCCAAAAAAGATTTCCACTCTTCTTTCTTGATGTACATGCGTATGGATATCTTGAGGGCAGATGCCAAGAAGTGGGAACTGCTAGACTGAAGAGAATGTGTGTTTTTACTCTTCATGGATTTTGCCAAATACTCACCTATCCCCCAGCCCTCAGGTTCTACAAGTTCATTTTGCTCTCAACAGCTGTCACATCTGCCCTTGCCAGAGATGGGTGGCTTCAGGGCTGGGGTTCAGTCTTTCTCTGCTTGTGCCTTTTGTGGTCCCCTTGTCTCTCCTATAGACTGGTCTTACACTGTGTTTTTTCTCCTCTGTAACCCAAATGCACCACTTTTAGGACTGTCGCTATCTCAGCACATGTGGCAGATAACCAGTCTGAAATGATGACTCTCACTTCAGAATGAGTTTGCGGCCGTAAGATGACCTGCTACAGGTGACCTCGTGTTGCTTAGGTTGGCCATGCATCCATTCATGGGGCTATGGGGTTAGGAACTGTGCTGATTGCTCTGGAGCCTTGGTCTTTAGCAGGTATTCTCTAGTGAAGACAAAGCAACACATGCAAATAGCTAGTGTCATTGGGTACATTTACATTAATAGGATGTTGGATTCTCTTAAAACTGTTTAAATGGAGAGAGAGAGAGAGAGAGAGAGAGAGAGAGAGAGAGAGAGAATCTTACCAGAGGCATCTCAGGGATACAGCAGTCTAATAGATAAGCATCCAAAATTTACTACCCCACAGAGAATGATTACTGGGGCCATCCAGCCTGCTTGTCACAACATAAAACTTCAGGTCTTCTCTGACCCTGGTGCTTGGGAAATCTTTGTTTCAAGAGTGACAGAGGAGAGGAAAGAATAAGAAAGAGATGTCTTTTTTAGATACTCTTGTCCTCTGCCCCTGCCAAGGGAGCTGGCCACCCGGGAGGACAGTTCATGGTTTTTCATTCATCTCACTGACACCACCAACAGATATGTTTATAATTACTTAAACTTCCCAGTTGGCAACAACAACAAAAAAGAAACAGCTTTTAGCCTATGTATGGGAAATGCCCTCTACAGATTATTTTTTTCTTTATATAAAAAAGCCAGAAATCAAGGCCACACTATTGAGAGTTCAGATAGCAAGCAGCTCATGAATCAAAAGATAACATGGAACTGGGCACAGGACCCAACCAAGGGATGCTCTGATTTATTAACTCATCTCCTGAGTAAGATAAAGTAGGTGAATCAATACACATGAAGTCTCTTCCTTCTGCCTGAGCCCACTGAGGAAACAGGCTACTGAGAGGTAAGCAGCCAGCTTGGTGTTGGAGCCGATATGAACGGCACATTTAGGGCAGGTGCTGCCCCCACGGGTACCAGTGAGGGTGGGTACCACACAGGGTCTAGTCTTTGGTCCCGAGCTATGGCTGCATTAGCTTATCTTTTTTCTGTACCCAATAAAATGATCTTCCTCCCCTATCTCTTTCTTTAGTTCCTTGTATTAAAGAGTTTAAATTCAGGTACAGCCTATCTGAAGGTTAAGCAGAATTTAAGTGGACTGTGAGTTATTAAAGTTAGTCCTCAGAACTCATGTTACAACATTTTACCCACCCATTCTTCCTTCAGAATGATAAGAACTCAACTTTTCCCTCGAGAAGTGTACAGTGCACTAGGAGCATATTACAAGGACAGATAGAGCTCTTAAACCATGATCCATGATTGTTTGATTGGCTAAATTTCTTGCTGGACTGTGAGCTCTGAGCAGAACCAGGCCAGCCTTGTTTAATGCTGCACTTCCTAACACAGTGCCTGGAATGTGCTAGATGTTTAATAAGTGAGTCAGTGAAATGATTAAGGAATGGGGTGGGGAGAAGGCTCAAGGCTTGGGTGCGAGCACAGTGTGGATTGGAGGGGAAGAGTGCTGGCAAGCACAGGGAAAAGGGACAGCTGGAGCCAGAAGGTGGAACTTAGATTTTATTGTATGTGTGTGGGAAAGATTTTAATGGGCATTATGTGTACATTTGTTCATTCATCCCATCTAACACTGTTTATCAATCATCTTTATGTAAGACACCATGTAAAATAGTGAGATATAAATAATAGAAATAAGATAGCACCATATCCTCAAAGAGTCCCCAACCTGGTAAGGAAGATAGACAGGCCGACAGATGAGTTTAGTGTGTACATTCATGGCAGAGATCCCGCCAGAACACTGTGGGATGACGTCCTGCAGAAGTACACATAGGGGGAGCTAGGTGAGGAAGAGGTACGAAGGGTCTTGTTGGTGAAGGGGTGGAGGGGAGCGAGTGTGAGACACTCAGGAGTAATATGTGATGTAATGTAGCTGTGTGGGAAGGTAGGGATGGGGTGGGGTGGTGTAGTATAGAGTTAGGTATCAGGAGCCAGACCAGGGAAGTCTGGGAAGAGGTTCATAGATTCAATACTGTGAGGGAGGGAGATGCTCTGAGTTGTACCTTAAAAGATGATTGGGCTGGGGATGCAGCTTGGTGGTAGAGTACTTGGCTAGCATACGTGAGGCTCTGGGTTCAATTCCCAGTACTGTAAACAAACAAACCAAGCACACAATGATTGTGGTGATACAGATAATGGACTGGAGAGAGTCAGGATGGGAGACAGGATGACCAGCAAGGCAGCTGATCTTTCATGCAGGTGAGCAGTCATGAAGACATGAGTTGAAGTAGCACTTGGGGTGGATGTTGATGATAGCCAGCGTTTATGGGAGCACTTACTCTACGAGAAGTGTGTTTGCACGGGATTTACATTATATGAATTCACTTGTCCTTTAGGTACGCTCTGAGGTAGAAACCACCCTTATCCAAATTTTACATGAGAAGAATAAGGCATAAGGTTCCAGACTAATGAATGGAGACTTCTCAGGACCTTTACAAGAGTGGGAGATCTAGAGGAGCATCAGTTTTGGGGAGCAGATGTGGAGAAAGGAGAAGAGGATGAGCTTAGTTGATGCTACTGATTTGAGATGCCAGTGGGACTCCAAAGGAGGTGTCCTTGGGGCTCCCAGGGAACTGGTGTTGCCCTGGGACTCAGAGCTGAGCAAGTTCAGCAGCGTCTGGATTGTTAGGTCTGGAGCTCAAGAAACATGTCTGGTCTGGAGGCAGCAATCTGAGAATCATGGGAAAGGGTGAGCTCAGTCAAGGAGGTGGGGGAGGACAAAGACAGCATCCTGGAGTGGCTAGTACAGAAGAGTGAACGACGAAAGGATGCCTTAGAAAAGGGATGAAGGTCAGGAGAGAAAAGAGGTGAGAGGAAGACCAGACATTAGTGGCCAAGAGTGATTAAAGGAGGAGATGGTCAGCAGTCCACATGTGGCTGAGAACCAAGGTTGGATAATGATGGAGGTGTGTCCTTGCCAGCAAAGGTTGGGTTTGACCATAAAGATCCCATGGGCGACCTTGATGAAGACACGTTTCTGATGAGAGACAGAGGTGCCCTGGGAGTGGGGTGGAGGACAAGGAGATTCATATGAATAAGGAGAGAGATCTCTTCAGAGGCTCTGTTAGGAAGGAAAGGAGATGGAGAGGCAAGGAGGGACGTATTATAGAAAATCACTTTATTTCCTCCTAAGACTTGTGTATATTCTATAGGACTCAATTTTTCATTCTTTTGGTAGTGCTGAGCACACTACCTAGCTCATCCTAACCAATCAACAATTGAGAACTCTTTTTCTCCCTCCTTCACCTTTGCCACCAACTCCTCTTTAAAAAAAAACACAAACGAACTCATACGGTACAGGAAAAAAATTATGGAAGCTTGACTCTTGGCAAAACTATCTGGAGATCCGGAGAAATTTCTACTTTGGAAAATGAGTGGCAATAAGCAATTAAATAGCTGAGCTAGTAGATGCTTAATTGATTCTTATTTCCATTCCACTTGTGGGAGACGGTATGCCCTGTGGATGTGAAGGGAGTGACCATACAGCAGGCCAGGCAACAGGCCATGTCTTTGAATCTCCAGCATTGTCAGTTTGGAAGTTGCCAAAGGCATATGTAATAAATTCTCTCTGCCTTGGGAAAATAAACAACTGGGTATACCTCCATTGCTAATGGGGTTCATGAAACATAGATATTAAGGACCAAGGACTGGTTGTCAGGTTGACAAATGAGTCTTCTGTTTTGAAAGGCTCTCAGAAAGTTGAATTTGGAAGCTTGAGAGGATCTGTAGTAAGCAGGCAGCAGGTACCCCACTCAGCAACTGGGACTTTTTATTTGGGGGTGAGGTACAGAATATTGTTGCAACCCATGGTGCGATTGCCTCCAAATGTTGGACATCTGATCAACCTGTGCCAAAGGCAAAGGCTTTCTTTCTGCAGGAGCCAACTGGGTCCAGACATTTTGCTAAAGACCTAATGGGCTGGTAGGACCTGAGCATTTGTATGTGCCTTTACTTACAGCCTCAAACAGGCTGATGGGCAACTGTTGGATGCAGGATATGAGGTGACTATGGGTTTTCTCAAGGTACACTGGATACAGCCCAAGTGAGTAATCACTGTAAAGTCCAGGCTATGGGATGGGAACCCTTTTTACTCCTCCTGGTTGCAAGCTGGTAGTGGAAGAGCATCTTGGTGAGAAAGACATGTGTCTAGCCTCGGACTTTCAACACTTATTCCTCAAGGTGTTTCTGAGACATAAAATATGAACCCAGGCCATATTTTCCAGGGAATTTCATGAATAGTAAAACCAACCACCCCGGATCTCCAGCTTCATTCACTTGCCCATTACAAAGAACCAGCAAGGTGACTGAATAAATATTTGATGAACATGTTGATAAACATTTGGAAAACAAGAATCACCACCAGGTTCTTTGAGGAAGGGGTGGCAGACAATGAAAAGCTTTTGACATCAGATCATAACTGGGAGTCTTATCAGGACTGACAGTCCCTCTGGATTCGGTGTAAAGAGTTTGACAGTTGATGTCAGTGCTGCAGACAGTTTGGGGTGGTGGCCTTACACATGTGCACATGAACATGCAGTCCTGTACTCACACACACACACACATGTTCAGCCATTCATCTCGTTTTCCCTAAATTTCAGAGACCTGTGCTGATTATCTTTTTATTCACTCTCTTCTACACAGATAGCTTCTGGATCTGTATTTTTACCCCTTCCTGAGCTTTCAGTTTGATTAGAATCTCTAGCTTTGCAGATAGAAATAAAGATATAGTGGTTTTCCCCAATATATTCAGCCACAAGTGGCAGAAAGTATCTCAGGGTAGATTTGAATGGGAGTTTTGGGGAGGGGAGAAGGCAAGGGGAGCATCTGAGTGTGGTATTTGACTGTCCATTTATTCTTTCAGTGACACATTTATTGAGCTTATCTGTAAGCCACGGTCTGGAGATTCAGAAGCCAGATGAAACAATCCTAGCCCTCAGGGAGCTCCCAGGTTTCAGTGATGGAGGGTGGAGAAGGCAGTTCCCGAGAGGTAGGCATCAGGAGCGGTGATCTATGAGGGCAAAAAGGCCTACAAGGAGAAGTTTGCGTCTTTTAAGAGTCTGATTAAAAAAAAACCCCTGAACCCTACTTCATTCTGCGTACTCCAAGGCAGGGCTAGTTTTGTCTACCTTTGTATCACAAGAGCACCTGGTGCTTAATAGATAAATATTTTCTGAAGGAATAAATGAATATGTAAAGTGTTTTAGGGCACAACTAACGGGCCTTTGAGAGTAGCAGGAAAGGACAGAGATGGTCTTCTTCGATGTGATCTTTGAATGATCTCTGGAAGTATAAATGAAAAGGGTCTTTTCCAGTAGCTGAGAGAAGGGAGGAGCTGTGGGCAGCGGGAACAGTGGGTACAGGCATCAAAGAGCCTGGAGTGCTTGATGGATGGTTTTCTACTGCTGGAATATAGGGTCTGTGCTACCAATCACCGGTAGACAGTGAGGCTGGAGAGATGAATGCAGCTTTGGGAACCATGTGGAGGTGTTTGTATTTATACAAGTTAAAAGCAGTTATAAGAAGGTAATGGTTTAAAGCTGGGCAGAGATGTGACCACTGTAAGAGTCATGAAGGTGGCTAGAACCTCTCATCTAGAGTTTTAGAATAGCTACTTACCCCATCTCCCACCTCACACAACCAGGAACCTAAATTCTTACTCTCAGAGCTGAAGAGGGGTTTATCTCCCAATTGATCTTAACAGCATCCTACGCTAACTGGCATGATGGAGGGAATCAGCAGCTGGTGAAACCGAGAGTGTGTACAAAACTGCTGTGGCCAAACTTCCAGGTGATCCTAGTACCCTTGAGTGAACATAGGCAAAGACTCCCCAGTGAGTGCTGGAGGCTTTTTACAGTCATCTAATGGAGCCTCCCATTCCACAGGTGGGGAAACTGAGGCTCAGGGAGGGGCATAACCAGTCTAAAGTTCCATGGTATAGTCAGGACCAGAGCCTCCTGGCTCACAGGCTGGTTTGTTCTCCATAGCACGTGATAGCCTTGTTTCTTTGGGCTTAGGGTAAGAAACAAAAGTGCCCAGGTGCCACCCTCTCTGGGTTAGCTCCCAGTGCTCTGTCCCCAGTGAGTCTGCCTGAGTTACTGCCATGCATTGTGGTGGGGCTGAAGGAAGGCAGGCAGGGGGACCTGATAGATCTGGGCTTAGAGACCAGCCTTGCTACACCCTCAGTGATGTGACCTTGAGCAAGTCACTTAACCCTGCAGCTTTGTCATGTGCAAAGAGGAGATAAAAATACCCCTTGTGGGATTATTGAGGGGGATTAAATGAGATAGGGCACATCAGGTCTCCTACAGAGTAATGCCCAGTGGGTGGCCCAGGCCCACTCAGTAGTAACCATTGTTATTCTTCTAATCCTCCAGGCTTCTATTTTTGCACCCAGTATAAAACCTCACTGTCTGGTGCTGGGATTGGGCAGGAGCCTCTGCAGTGTCTCTGCTAGCCAAGGGAGCATTTCTCAAGGTATCCCAGAAGGCAGGGAAATACCTTGGCTCATTTAAGACAAATGGGTTTAAGACAAATGCAGATTTTAAAAAAGTAATCATAGACCTGGTTTACAGTCCAAGATTATATTCTTTTGCTTTACAAAATAAAATTTAAAATGTCAAAAGATGTGTGTGCACATGTGTGTATGTCTGTGTATAATTATATATAGGTGGGCGGATTTTTGCCAAGCAAAAGGGCTTTCCCATTCATAGCACGATTTCTTTCATTCACCTGCTCCTCTCAGGGCTCTTACTCTGGAGTCAATTTTCCCAGTGTGATTCATGCCGACCTTCCAGGAAAGGGCTTTCTACTTCCCACTGTCTTGTCATCCCTGGCCTTCTTGCAATGTTTCCTTGAGCTGTGAGCTGAGCCAGCAGAAACTTGGATTGAGAGCAATGTAGCTGCCATATTTCAGAGATACGCCATCGAGTGTAGGAGGTGCCATGATTTTATGCACTCCCAAGAAAGAAAAACACTGTGCATTGTAACTGTACTATGATTGATCGTAAAGCGAATCCTGATTGCATAGGTGTGAAAAACACACTTTGTAATCAATAAAAATGTGTTCGAACACCAACTTTAGCTGGGTAGGCTAACACACAGTACAAGGAAAGCATATGGGGAGGGCTAGTCCCCAGTTTATACTTGGCTTGACATTATTTTTTCCTTTGTTGGAGTCAACTCTGGTCCTTATGCTCTAAGTGGGCAGAAACTGGGTCTTCTTGATTTCCCCTTCTCCTCCTCCACTCATAGTAGGTATTCAACAAATATTTGCTGAATGAATAAATAAAATAAAGGCACATTATCAAAGATATGGAAAGCCTAGAAAAGAAAATGAATCATTCATAATTCCCCCACTGTGGGTATTTTGGCTTATTTCCTTCAAGCCTTATTTCCTATGAATATGCTCTTTTATATACATGTAAACATAATATATTATTAGATTTAGCTCTGGGATGTGTTTTTGTATTTCTCTATTAATATGAATGAAATGATGAAATGAGATGATGCGGAAATGCTTTGAAGACTATAAAATGTTTAACAAATATCTTATTATTAGTTATAATAATCAGATGAGTCCTGATATGAATGAGGCTGATTTGCTGAGAATACGCTTCAAAGGGAACCATGACTTTGCCTGCTGATGCTCAGAAAATGCCCATTTCTTCACCCCATCCTCCACAGGGAGTCCCTCAGTTTGACAGGCAGATGACAAACAGAGACTTGAGGCTTCTTAAACATCAGCCTCAATTTCCTACTCAGCCAGAAATTTCTTCCACATCATACATGGAAGGTAGAAGAGATAAGCACATATCTCAGCCCGAGAACAACAGCAGCCTCTGTTAGTGGGAGGAAGAAGTTATGCCTCAAATTTCTAAGTATGTTCACTTATTCGCTGCTAGGAGCAAGGTGTAGACCAGAGGCAAGTCACCGCCAGGTAATGGTGGGAGATACAGTCAACAAACCAGAGTTCGGTTTACTGTGGATGACAAAACTCACCTTTAGGTAGTTCAGGAGTTCATGTGCACATTTGTGGCTCTAACCTGTGCCTGGTGCCCTGGGTGGGGGTACATAGACTTTCTTGCACCCCGCAAGAGAGTGCTGACAGAGATCTTTACCTGACCACACTGGTCAGGGCCCCCTGAACCTCTCCTCTCATGGTCCTCAAACTTGAACTATGAAGACCTGAATAAACACTAACACAGCCATTCCAAAAGTGACACTAGCTTCATACAGCATCTGCCTGAGAAACTCAAGGGTGTAAAAGAATGTACCCTTTGCTCCAGTGAACACCCCAGGATAGAGCCCCTATCTCCCAGACTCTGGGAGAGCCTAGGAGCCCAATTTCAATAAGCTCCAGCTAGCAAACCCAGAGGGCTGCATATGAATTAACTCCTTACCTACCCACTGTTTATAATATTTTTTGCTTCTAGACCTCTGCTCAATCCCTTCACTTTCCCTCCACTTCCTCTCATTCTTCCTTCACATCCCTGGTCACCTCTATCCAAATCCAAGTTGAGTTCAGTTCATGCTGGACTGCATCACTACTGCAGTTGGAGGTTACTGATGGGGAGCTGCCCTGACCACTTTACTTAGCATCTGGCTCTGTTTGTTTCTGCTAGTACTCAAGAGCCTCTGAGGGTAACAGCTCAGGCTGCGGCCTCACCCAGGGTACCTGTCTGCTGGGGTGCCTTTGTTGGGTAATCCACATTCTCACTGTTCCTGGCTCTCACATTTTTTGACTTAAACTTGACCCTGAACAATTTCTTGATCTTCAGGGGTGTACAGTTCTGCTGGTACCTTTTGGATCCCACTGCACCGATTCACAGCTACCCCATTCCTCTTAACATCACCTACTTCTGCCTCTGGAGCCTACAGAGGCTTGGTTTATCTCCCAGCAGCCCCTGCCCCTTCCCCTGCTTCAAAGCCATGGTCCCACTCCACGTGCTATAATAGAGGCTGAATTTGGCCTTTTCCAACTACACTAGCGTATGTGCTGGGCACAGGGAATGAGGCCTTCACTATCAACACTTCCCCGCAGATGCAAAAATGGAGCTCACTTGACAAACGTGACTGATTTTTAATGCGCCGATTTATAAAATGGCTAAACAGCTGTGATTGGTGCTCAGTGAAAAATGGTGTTTGAGTCAAATTTTAAAAACAAGCTGAGTTCCTAAGTTATGTATATCCCCATTCCCTCCCTGCTTGGTCACCTTTCTCTCTGACTCTTCTTTACTCACACCTGCCCTCACCCTGCCTAGAGCCTCCCTGAGAAAACTATCTCCTATGATCTGGTTGAGGGTTCTCTCTGGCCTGACCTCTGCAACATTTTGTCCAGGCAAATGAGATGATAGATATCCAGGAGACAAGAGAAAAAGAATGGTTGCTATGTCTCTCTGCTGTCCTGTTTTGGGGCTTTCTCCCTACTGGGAGTCTGAGAGTTTGCAAGATGTAAAACCCACTGCCCACAGAGGCGGTATCAGCCCTCCCTCCACATACTGGCACATCAAACGGTAGGCAGGAGCCCACGTACAATGGTCCACTCCATCAGCTATGACAAGCAGTGACTCCCTCATGCCTTTTCATTTGTAGGTCACTTTGAATTGCATCAATACAGTGATAAGACTGTGAGACCCTGTTTAGCAGTTTCCCTTAAAATCCATTGGTACAAAAAATTCTTTTAAAACGAATGTGCACAGAAAATCTACTGTGATGGAATGTTATGGGGAAAAAAAAAATCCTGAACCAATTCAGTGAAAAAGGAAATAAGCGGAGAATCCCCTCATTCCCAATTTTAGGAACCAATAGGTGGTACCAGAGAACTGGTAAAGGAGATTAACCAGCATCTTTCTCCAGTTTTAGGGTAAAGATCTTTCTAGAGCCAGGCTTCTGGTTTAGCCTCATGGGTGGATTCAGATCTAGAAGTGCGAATCTCATTTCTCTTTCCTCCTCATGCCTCTGCAGGCCAAACTAGGCTGAGGACCACCAATCTGGGAAGCCCAGGGAACTTACCCTCTGCTCCTGTGTGGCCACAAAGGTCTGGAACCCTGGAGCCACCCCAAAGCCCAACTCCTGGATGAAAGGTGGCTCAGACTGACTATGGATCTGAACTTTCACTCCTGCTTCAAACGTCGTTTCCTCTGCAACAACAAAGATGGACAGAGCCACGGTTAGTAACAACAGTTGCTGATGGGATCCTGGAGTTGAAAAACTCAAAGGGGTGCTAAAAAGTCCACATAGACGGCAGAGCAATGGCCTCTAAAGAGGCCCACATCGTCATCACCGGAAACTGAATATGTGACTTCACTAGGCAAAAAGGATATTGTAGACCTGATTAAGTTAATGATCCTGAGACCTTGGAGAGACTGTTCTGGACTGTCCAGACGGGCCCACTGCAAGCACAGAGGTCCTTGGGAGAGGGAGGCAGGAGTCTGGGCATCAGAAGGAAAATGGTAAGATACCATGCTGTAGGTTTTAGAGATGGAGGAAGAGCCATAAGCCAAGGGATGGAGGCAGCCTCTGGACCTTATAGATAGTGACCCTTTTAGAGATGAGTGCTTAAACTACAACCTAAAACTCACTTATGTATTGCAAATTGCCAACACTGTAATTAAACCTGAAGACTGAGGTTTTAGTTTAGGAAAAAACAGCTCATACATTAACATCTTTTGTCTTAAAAGAAAAACAAATAACGTGTGCCATAGCTTCGCCACCACTCTTCTAGAAGCCGAAGAAGCCAGGGAAGTGGATTTCCTCTGCAGCCCCCAAAAGGAACACAGTCTTGCCAACAACTTTGTTTTTATTGAGTCTAGCAAAACTCACTTTGGGCCTTTGGAATTTTAAAGTGATAAATCTGTCTTGTTTCCAGCCACGAAATATGGGATGATCTATCATAGTAGCAATGGGAAATTAATTCAGGTCAATTAGGCCAACACCTTGCCTCAGTTGCCAAATCTGTAGGATAGGATTATGGTGTAAAAGGTAAAGGTCTTTACCAAGCCGGACTCCCTTGTAGCCTCCTGGAAGCTATTTTATTTTATTTTATTTTATTTTATTTTATTTTATTTTATTTTATTTTTTGACTTCTCTCCTGGAGCACGAGCCGGAGGCGAGGCTTTCAGGAGAAGGGAAACGTGATGGTGCAGCAGTGGAAATGGGAGGCCAGGACTCGCTGCTCGACCAAGGCATCTGCCCCTTGCAGCTACAGGAGACAGAAAATAACAGAATCAGCTCCCTTTCTGCCTCCTTGCTTTTAACTTGGACAGGAGAAATGGCCCTTGGCAGTGGGAGGTGCCAGGGAAGCCAGTCTGTCTCACCCTCTCTATCACACTCACAGTTGGTGGAGAATGCACGCAGGTGGCTGTATCAGCCTTTCCCAGAGCTCCTTCTCTGTCCTGCCCTCTCCACAAAGCCTGAAGAATGATTTCCAGAATGTAAAACGCCTAAGTGACTCTCTTGTTTACAAGCAGCCCAGCACCTCACCCTGCCCCAGTTCCCCCTACCGCGCTCGGGCAGCACTTTGCTTCGTGGCCTTACGTGCTCACACCTTCCAGGGCTGCCTGCCTGTTGATTACTAGTGTTGCTGTGCACACAGATATATGTATCTCCTTCTGCCTGGAGTGTGTGCCTGTATTGTTCACTCGGCCATTGCTGTGAAGATTCAGTCCCCTGACCTCACCCCAAGCGATTCCTCTTTTTCTGTTGTAGTTTCTGCTTCCTCCGGCTAGAGCTTCTGCCACACCCTGTGACCATCCTTTACGTGCCGTGTTCCCCATCAGGCTGCAGCACCCTGAAGCCAAGTGCTGGGTTTTGTCTCTGGACCTTAAAGATCCCACACAGGACCAGGCAAAGCAGGCACCCAGACAACGCCTACTGAATGAAAAATGGGGTTTCGAGTTCAAGCTCATTCACTCACTGCAGGACCAGGGCTAGTCTGGATTCGAGATCAAGAAATGTTCTAAAAGAAGAGGATGGGAGTGGGGAGGGGGTAAACGCAGGAAGGAATGAGAGCAGGAGCTAGGGTGGTTTGGAGGGGGCATCAGTACTTCTATGGCTTGGGGAAGGTCTGGAGACACGTAAAAGCTGGCACAGAAGTGAAAGACTGAAGTGGAAGGGCTGGGGCCAGCCACAGAAATAGGAAAGTCCCCCAGAAAATGTGGCATGAGGGCCACTTCAGAGTTGGTGAAATGCCAAGGGTTTCAGTGCATGGAAAGAAAGTGCCAGCAGGTAGACAGGGTAGGACTTTCATAATTCAGATGAAGAATCCAGTGTCTGCCATGGGGGTTCAGGGAGACTCTGGGTTAGAATATGGCTTCACAGAATGGAACATGATAATCCACGAACACATCCACCTTCTCCTAAGCAGCCAGTTGGTTTGTAATTTCTTTACTTAGACCACCCTGTCCAAACTCCTATCCATGTGTCCCTCTATGCCTGTGGTTTTGTGTCACTCTGCGTTTTATGAAGTCTGTCCAAGAGAGAGGATGAGAAGTCCAAAGAAGATGCTTGAATGGGAAAAGGAGCATGGAGTGATGCCCACACTGGGAAGAACTGAAAGTATATCTGTGAGCCAAAGGAGGGACCGGGAGAGGTGCCAAAATGTGTTTTCTAGAGCTAGTTGATGTGGTCTGTCTGATACACAGCTGAGCTTAGGAAACCTATAGCTAGTAAAACAGGCTCAAAAGAGTGGACCTGTGGCTTAGAGGAAGACATGAGAACTGAAGCCTTTCTGTTGGAAACGCGGGGAGTAATGGACAGACAGACAGCCTGGCATGCCAGTACATGAGAACTGCCCACGGCTAATCAGACCAGGTTCAGAGTTTTTAAGAGGTGTTAATTTATTTCAGAAGCAGTAGTAGCTGTGACGGAGAGGAAAAATCCACAAAATAACCTTGTTTCCACTACTGTCCAGTGACAAGGAGTAAAGGTGATGGATAAGGGTTCCCCTCTTTTTAGACCAGCGCTGCCCAAGGGAACTTTCTGCAAAGGGAGAAATCCTCTGTCACCTACGCTGTCTCTACAAGGGAGCTGCGGGCCAAGAAATGTGGCTAAGGCCACTGTGAAATTGAGCTTTTTACTTTATTTCATTTTAATTAGTTAAAGCAAATTGACATTGCCAACCGAGGCTGGTGGTGACAGTGCAGTTCTAGCACAAGGCCGTTGTGAGTGGACCCAGGCCTCCCTGAGCTGTGGGGGTGATGAGGGTACCATCATCCTGCTCTGCTAAGCAGTGTTCCTGTGGTTCCTCATCCAGAGCTCTTGGGACACTTGGGTGGGGTTCTGAGCACTCAGTTGTATTTATTTAAGGTCAGACCATGACTGAAGGCCCAGATCCCTGGGGCCTTGATTTTTCCAAGTCACTTACTGTCACTTGTTCAGAGAGTTTGCTTCTATTCCTTGCTACTATCCATCTGTAGATCGTTCTTCCAGTTGGCTGTGACAGCAGCCCTTCCAACCTCTGTCCTCGCACCCACCCCTGGTCTCCTCCGTCTCCTGGACATGGCACATTATTGAAGGCCAAGTTACCAAGCACAGACTGTTAGAGCCCAAGGGAACCTCAGAAATTCTCAAACTAGAATGCACATCTCCCAGACAGCTCAGGGTCTAGAAATTCTGATTGAATCTCTTGAGAGAAGCCCAGGAATTGATAGAGGTTATCTGAGGCCAACCATATCTGAGTCAGTAGAGGTCTAGTGCAGAGAAAGGAGATGACATGCTCAAGGTCACACAGTGATTCAAGGGCAGAGAATTCTTTCTTCCCTATTGGAGTGTGGTGCATTTAGGGTGAGCAGATGCTCTGGTTTATAGGTCTAGTGCTGCTGGGGAATGAGGAAAGGGAATTATCATTTTCATTGTCATTTCCCCCAAAACTCCTAGCACAGAGCAGAGCTCCTTCATAAATCTTGAATGACATAAACAAATGTGGAACTGTCTTCTGTGTACATCTACTGCCCCCTGCCCTCCGACCTGCTGTGTAT
The DNA here is from genome assembly GCA_004027455.1 of Hydrochoerus hydrochaeris. Lineage (NCBI taxonomy): Eukaryota > Metazoa > Chordata > Mammalia > Rodentia > Hydrochaeridae > Hydrochoerus > Hydrochoerus hydrochaeris. The sequence continues at coordinate 80,454 of PVLA01001617.1, read as the reverse complement.
CTGTCTGGTCTCTGGTAGACCTTGGGAAACAACAGCACTCACGCCTCCCTAGGCCTCACCTGCTGAGACCCAAGCGCAGCTGTACACATAACAATAGCAGCACTGATAGCAATGCCAAGGCCAATATTTGCGGATCCCACTGCACAATGAAAACTTGGGCCCCATATTAAAAATACCGTTAAATAATGGATTGCTAGAATCTACTTAGAAAAACTATTTTTAAACATAAAAGAATTTCCAGGCACTGAATGCTGAGCATTCCACCAGGTTTGTGGACCTTTGGGTATGGGGCCCACGTGACTGCCCTAATGGCCTGTGGTGGTGCTGGGCTGGTTGTGAACAGTCTCGTAGGGCTCACATCACCACATGCTTCTGCACTGAGCTCCTTCAGAGTTCAGGCCCTGTGTGCAGGGAAGGATTTGTTTATGCATCATGAATACCAGGATTCACAATGAGAGAGAGAGGGAGAGGGAGAGGGAGAGGGAGAGGGAGAGGGAGAGGGAGAGAGAGAGAGAGAGAGAGAGAGAGAGAGAGAGAGAGTTACTATGTACCTCCTATAATCCAGACAGCTTAACATGAAAAGATCATGCTGAATCAAGAGAACCATGGCTCAGCTGAGATTTACCTGCAGAAACCAGACCTCCTCCCCACACTACCGTGGCAGGCACAAGGTGAGGTCTACCTGGGGATATGTTCCCAGCACGTGGAGAAAGGATTTGGGAGCAATGTGAGAGAAGTGATGGACAGAATGCATAATGGGACTGGGAAAGAACATGGCAATAAAAGAAGCTTAAATCTTTAATCTTTGCAAATTACAGGAAACAGGCCAAGGAAGTAAGCATTGGAGAGACAGAACATGAAAAAGCTTCTCTGAAAAGCTGGGGGGAATTTTCTAGGCTCAGGTGAGGGTTGTATTGATACAATGAGATCTTGTTTTGGGTGAAACTGACTTTATTACAGTAGCTAGGTGAAGGCTGTAACTCCACAGCCAGCTTGAGGGGACAGAAAGGGAGGAAGTCCCAGAGGTCACTTCTTGCAGTGCAGGAGGGCACTGTAGAGCTCGCCTGCTGCAGGCACCTCTTTCCAATGGTTTCCCGCTCTGCTTTCTACCCTGGTGTCCAGGGACTATGTGCATGGACTCCCTTGCTATCTAGCTTCTAGCTGGGGCCAGCCAGTGGTAGCTCCAGGGAGGAAACCACAGGGAGAGAGGAGAGTCAGGTGGGGGTTCAGCCTCTCAACTGCCCTTGCCTGCTCTCTGGGTTTGCTGCTGTCATGGTGGAAGGGCACAGCTCTGGATTTCGGTGCTGGAGGACTGAGGAAACTCTCCATACTTCTTTATCTCTGGTTTCTGATACCAGCTCTGTTCTCCCTTCCCCAGGGCTGGCAGTGGATCTCTTGCTGCCTGTCCCAGGATATGCACCATCCTGTACTGCTCTCCCAAGCCTTGCCTGCTGCTCTGTAAACAGTGCTCAATTAACCTCTCCTTGTATCACCCAGGGTGAGGGTGCTATTGATTGCTGCTTGGGTTCAGGTTAACAGATCCCTCAAGGGCTCTCACTTAGCCTCTGAGAGATAGCAGAGTCCTCTCTGTGTGACCATGCATGGAAGGAAGGCCATTCTGTTTGAGGGTCCTTAGGGATGGAGGCCTCATCCCCTGCAGGGGCAGCCCAGGGTTTTCACAGCTTATCCTTATACTGGTAGAAAACCACCTTCTTGTAGAGTTAATGTTAGGTCCTAACTCTAGCTCATCTTCCACTATGCACTCTTTCAAGGATGTCCTAGAGATGGAGCACCCACTTCCCAAAAGACAGAGTTAGGCATTTTGAGAAGGTAGAAACACAAGCCTTCCCTGTCTGGAGGGTCAGAACCATCCAGAGCCTAGGACAGCTGGGGAAATGTGTGGGGACCTGGGGCCAGGCAGGGTGAAATCAAATCTAGCTCTGTGACCTCTAACAAGCTATTCAGTCTCTTGGAGCCTCATTTTTGCCATCTGAAAAATGGGTACAAACACAATGCCTCTTGTTCAGAGTATTATTGTGAAGCTGAAATGAGACATTGCATAGAAAGCCTTGAGCATGGAGACCAGTGATTAAGAAGACCACAGTCATCTGCTACCGTTATCATCACCACTGCCACCACCACCAACTTCATGATCATCAATTAATTCATTTTTTTTGGATTTCTATAAAATTCAACTGGATTCTTTGCTGCCTGAGTTTGTCTTGGCTCATATCTGTTCCTATTTCTCTATATGGGTTATTTTTTGTACAGCTTTGCTGTTACTGCTTCCTCCAAGCTTTGCCTCCATTAGCTGGCCCAATATCTGTTACTGTCTCTACCCTTGTGATGGTTTGCCACCGAGACTGAGAGATCCTTGGGGGACACGGTCCCTGTTTTAACTATGTCTATGCGCGTAGTGGTATTTAGTAAATCCCTGCTAAAGAGAACGTAAGTGTGCAGCTGGTTTCTGAGACTCCTGGAATCTCACCACCCTGGCTTTGCAGATGGAGGTGCTGAGTGGCGTGTGGATTTGCCCGAGTTTTATGTGGAGACTGTGGCCCTGCTGGTCCATGTGAGGCCTGCTGAGCCAGCTTGGTCCTGAAGTAGATGACTTGGAGTGAGTCATAGAGAGTGGGAGTACGTGGGGAAGTAAGACCCACAGCTCCAGGGGCTGAGCAGGGCCAGCAATGCCTGCCTGGAACACTTCCAAAGAGGGCGTCAGCTGCAGTCAGTACTGACATCATGCTTTCTGCTGCTGTAAGATCACACAGCTCAGCTGAGGATCTGTTTATCAATATCAACCTTTTGGGTCTCAACGTTCCCTGGGACCAGGGAGAGAGGCCTGGTGTGTATTTCAGACAGGTGTGGGGAGACTGGGTCCCACAGTCACCTGGGCCACTCACATCTGAAGGTAGTTTTCCTGGCTGCTGCTGTTAAGTAGCTACTGGGGCCCTTTGCATTTCCCTGGAGATGGAACAGTGTGTGAGCATATTTGTACGTGTGAGACAGAAAGAGAAAGTGGGAGGAAGAGAGAAATTGTCTCTAAAATATAAGGGCTTTGCTCTTATGCCTTCTTATGACCCTGAAGTATTTCCTGAGATGCTGCTTTGGAGCTCACAAGCAAAAAAGACAAGTACAGACCCTTATGAGGACCAGCTACAGAGCCGGCTCCACACGTACCCCAGCTAGTGTTGTATGAAATGCCTGCTGTGGGGACATCCAAAGGTCACAAGCCAGGGACCCATAGCATACTGAACTGATTCTCTGTCCTCTTGGAACTCATGTTCTGGTTGGAGACACAGGCAACAAACGGGGACATTTGTAACACCAGGCCAGTGTGGCACATGCTAGGAGCTATGGAAGAGGGGAAGGCAGGGGAGTGCAGCTCTCTTGGATGCCATCAGGTTCTGACATTTCTAGGTTCTGACCTTGGTAAACCTGAGTTGATGATAAACCTAGAGAACCAAGCAGATGGGCCTCCATGGGTGAACCATGGGAAAGCATTCTTAGGTGGTGGCGGCAGTGGTGGTGGGGTTGGTGAGGACCAGCATGTGCAAAGGCCCTGAAATCCGTATGCATTTGGCCTATTTCAAGAACAACAAGGAGGCCAAAGTGGCAGGGATGTGGTTAGAGGTCAGATGATAGTTTCATGTACTCCTCACAGTAAAGGGAGACACTTTCATTTCATAGATGGGTAAACAAGGGCTCAGGGAGGTTAGCTTGCCCTTTCTACACAAAGAGAATCCAGAATCAAACTTTTGTGCATTGGACTCCATGGTCCAGGCTCTTCTTATTCCAATATATGGCCTTGTCCAGATACTTTGCACTGGTCACATTCTTCTTTGGGTCAGAATTCTATGGGACTTTGCAGTCCAGGAACCTGAGTCACTGAGCTTTGGAACAGGCAAACAGCTCTGGCATGTATAACCAAGCATGGGAGGCTTTGGATCTGCACAGACTTCCTGTTCCTGGATCTTCCCAGCCATCCTGAGAAATATCTACATTTTATTTCTCCCATTATGCTCACTTTACAGATGAAGAGTCAAAGAATAATGAAACTAAGGAACAAGTCCTGGGTCTGTGATTCAGGGCAGCATAGAACTTGAAGGCTAGGAGACTCTTTGACTGTTCAGTATTTCAACCAATGTTTCATCTTTCAGGAGAGAAGAGTGAGCCCCACAGAGAGACACTGGCCAGTGGTAGCAGGGCAAGTGGCAGCCATCAGAGCCCAGGCTCTGGGCATTTTGACTCCTTACATTCCCCTCCCTTGGTCAGTTGGCCAGAAGAGTCAGTAGTGCCAGGTGACAAGCTCATAAGGCTGGATGAGGTGGGGTGGAGGGGAGGATAATTTACAGTGGGCTCAGTAGCTTTTGCTGTGTCATCTCTGAATTCAGGGGAAAGGTCATTGAGGATGAGATAGTTACAATGATATGGGTAAGTGCCTCTGTCTAGGTAAAAAGGCTCTTTGAGGTTGACCAGATGGTCCCTGTTTTCTGTTTCCACCAGAGAATCCAAGTGCTTAAAGGGACCCAGGAGAACCAGGGAGGTGCATCAAAAACAACATAGCGCAACACAACACAACACAACACAACACATGGGCTCTGAGATCAAAGCCCTGGGTTTGATTCTCAGTCACACTACTTAATAGTTCTGAGACCTCAGACAAGTTATTTTTGCTTCACTAAGCCTTAGTTTTCTTTTTGATAAAACCAAGTGGAGGCTGATCTCTTGGGCTACTTTTAGCTCTGAATTTCTATGAGCTGGGGACCATATGTAAGTCTCTTAACCTTACTGTATCTCATTTTAAAGAATTTAAAGAAATAGACATGGTTGTTCAAGAACTTACAGCAAGGCCAAGGGGTTGATTTTTCTAAACACAGCACAAAGAATCCATGAATTGCTGTCTATCTAAAATTGGACAGGGTATGTATCATGGCAGGTGGGCCTAGTAAGACAGTATTCTTAGGTAGGAAACATTCAAACCAACACAGAGGCAGGCAAGCTCACGCTAGACTGCTCACAGGTGACATTTTGAGGCTAGGCAGGCTTTTGGAGCAAGAAAAATCAACACTGTGCTCCTTGCTGAATGACTGCAATTATGTTTTTCTGGGGCAACACTGTGATATGGCACAATGTCCTTACCCATAACTCACAATCCAGGAGATGTTACCTAGTGGCCTCCAGAGTCTGTGGAAGGTTGCAAACTCCATCTCCTCCTGCAGATCCACAGAGCACACTAATATTTTAAAGATGCTAGAGTGTCTTGCTGCAAAAACCTGTTCCTCTTCACTGAACTGGGCATTACCTGAGGCATTTATTTTTGTCATTTTAAAGCAAATAAGACCAACTTGGATCAAATCAGAAGGTGTGGATTCAAATTCCAGTTTCAATACTTCTTAACCATGAGATCCTAGGAGAGTCATTCAAGGTTTTGGAGACCTGCATCTATTAAATGAGTTAACTTGTTAAAGAATTAGAACTTCTTTGTCTATGCCACAAAAATGTACGAGGGTCAGGGTCATAGCATGTTCTACACTGTAGGGCCAGGTCCCCATGTTGCAGGAGGAGACAATATTGTTAGGTCTTGGGTATGCTAAAAAGAATATTCATCAAACACACATTAGTGAAGACATTGTGTGTGGAGTTTGGTCTAATTTCATTACAAAAAGATCTATATCGTGGATTCTTAATGCATTTCCTGAGTGCACTGAGACTCAGAGATTCTAAATTACTTGATAAGAAGGCTGATGATTCTCAGTGGGTGACCCACATGAGGAGACACTGCCTTAGAAAAGCCATCAGAGAGAACCATGCCTCTGATATTATAGGGAGTGATTAAGATTCTACTTACAAAAATTCTCATTATATATACTGATGGTGGAAGGCAGGTACAACCAGATTGCTGAACAGATCATGTAGTATAGATGTGATTATGCGATACAAAATCCATTCAAATTATCACTGGATTCATTGCAGCTTTTGGTGATGGAATATTTTCTGAATCAACGAATATACAAACTCATGATAGCCCTTAGGTGAGGTGTTTGAGAAATATTTTTAAATTAAGAAGAATTCTTTGCTTTCCTAAGGGTGGGATGCAATGATCTCAATCTGAGCTTACTGCACTGAAATGTGCACGAGTCTTCCGGGGACCTTGGCAGGGTAGATTCAGAGCAGGGCCCCAGACCCTGCAAGTCTAACAAGCTCACAGGTGAGGTTGATGCTCCTTGCCAGGGGACCACACTTTTGGCAGCAGGATTTCAGATGCTTTATCAAAATACATCAGACCCTTGGCATTCTGGCCATCTGGCCTTGACTGAGCTTCGACTGAGCTGCCTCCACAGCAGCCATTAGCAATCATTAACATCCTGAGCCATTCTTAGCTTTTCTCCTGTTCCCTTTCCTCTGCTTGGGATCTCAGCTCCCCATGATCCCACATCCTCTTGTAACTGCCACATACCACCCAGAAACCTGGCCAACAGGCCTGAGACGGGATATCTCTCCGAAGCTGCCTCGAGATACTTGATTCCTCCCTTCTAGCACTGACTCTGTCCTCTTGTACTCCCCATCTATCTTCTACAGCACTTAATAACACTTAATTGTTTACATGTTTCCTGACCAGACTGCAACTGCCTGGTGCTCTAAGGAGCACTTCCTGTGAAAGCTGTTGAATAAAGTAATTTCCATCTACCATTTGATGGCATATAGTATTCCCTAGTAGTTTCTAGGATGTGAACTCTTAGAAAACTTGGATGAGTTATTGTGCAATTGGAATGTCTGGCACATAGTAGGTGTTCAATGGAGCTTTATGAAATAGAAACATGAGCTCCTTGGATGACTGACTGGATGGCTGGGAGTTTTAACAAGACCTCATATATTTTCTGCTCAGCACTTAGTATGTGCATTAAGTGAGTCTTCCCAAAATGATGCAAATCAGGCTGCTTCTGGCTGCTTAATGGATGCCTGCTTCCAATGGTGTTTATGATTTACAGAACTGTTTTTCTAGATCCTCAGGCACCTCCAGAGCTGCCCCCTCATCCAGCACAAATGCCCACTCTGAGAGCTGGTGTCGTATGTCAGCTGGTGCTTGCATGCCCCTGTGCTCTGGACCCTCAGAATTCAGGCTAGAGCCTCAACCTGTCATTCCTTGGAGGTCCTTAGGACCTGGCACCAGTTTTTCCTGGGAGCAGAGATGTTGGAGAAACCATAGCAATCAGTAGCATCCACTCTTGTCGTATCTCATTTGTAATGGGTGACTAGGAAACATGTTACCCTTGATTGCTGCTCAGGCCTTCCAGCTATGTTGAAAATTTATGATTATTTTTAATTTAACTTTTATTTTCATCAAAGCAATCTGCGTACATAATTTAAAAAGCCAAATGGTACTGCGAGGCTTCTAATGAAAAACATCAGTTTCCTCCTCCACCTTGCCTGACTCCAGTGTCTCACTCCTCAGAGGCAACGACTCACAATTCACCGAGCAGCTTCTGCTGGTGTTTTTGTGTTCGCATTTCCACGGGCATCAATGGCTTGGCAGCTATTTCCTGGTTGTAAAACATTTTAGATCATATCTACTGAATTCCTACCATCGGAGATGATAGTGTAGGCTTCCTTTGTGGAAGTGTCTCACCATATTTTCTCTCCTTTCACCCCCTTAGATATATAGGTACATGACATTTTGTTTTAATCGGTGCCCAACTTTTACACAGCTATGACAACGTGAATATTATCCACTGCTCTGCCTTGTAACATATGATGGCTTTGATCTCTTTCCAGTGGAATTATTCTGCTTTTGTTTCTTTGCCATTCGTTCACTGGTTTGATTGGCTTGCTAGGTCTCTATCACTGCAAGTCCCAAACTCTTATTGGAACCATGAAATGCTTCTCACAGCACTGACCAGACGCACAGTGGTTGTCCTTTTTGGATTTGACAGTTGCCAACTCCAGTTGGGACTGACTGTTCTCCAGGTCTCCTCCCTGTCCTTCCCTTCATCTGCATCTGGAATTCTCTTGGCCTAGATCCCCTGCTTGCAAAATCTTAATGATCCTTTCTTGCTTTATTTGCTTATCTCTCACTAACTTCTGCAAAAAGTCTATCTGAGAAATAAACTTTTTTAAGAAATTAAATTCTATGCTCATACTTGTAGTTTTGTGAGTACAGAGCTCTATCTTAGAAATCAAAGACCGCTTCCTTCTCTTCCACTAGAAACATGAAGCCATTGCACCGCTGTCTTCTTGTTTTAATTGTTTCTGCTGAGAATGCCAAGGCCATTTGAGTCTAGGTCTTGGGTACTTGACTTTTATTTTTCTCTCCAGAAACTTTTAAGAGTTTCTCTATTTCCTTTAGCCTGAGTTTCACAAGGATGTGTCTTGGTCCGGTTCTTTCACCACTCTTGCAGATAGGACACGGTGAACTGTTTCCATTTCGAAGACCATGTAGCTCTCTGACAATGTATTCTCCATTCTCTTTTGGTATTCTGCTAGGATGATGTTGGATTTTCTGGGTTGGTTCTCTCATTTTCATATTTTTTTCTTCTCCAATTTTCCATCTGTTTGCATTTTTACTTTACCTTTTGGGAGAGCTTCTCAATTCTAATCCTTCTCCAAATTGTTTTCTAACATCTGCAGTCATAATTTTCATTTACATTTTTCTTTCTTCTCTGAATATTCCTTTCTACTAGCATCCTGTGCTTTTATGGATGCAGTATTGTCTCTTCTCTCTCTTGAGAAATTTAATTAAATAATTTTGATGTTTCCTTCCATTTCTGACATTGTTTTTCATTTATTACACCCCTGTATATTACTTAAGAGTCTTAAGGCACTTTTTCATGTACACTATAAATATTTACTCACTGCAATTCACCTAAAAATACTGTAGGGCAACTAATACTACTCTGTTTATGCTACAGGTAATAAAACTAGAGCTCTAAGAGGTTAAACAGCTTTCCCATGGTCATGTAGCTGGCAAGTGATACAGCTGGGATCTGAACCTAGACAACTGCACTATGATTTATTGTGCTAACAGTGATTTGTATCTCACAAAGCTCCTTTTTTTTTTTTTTTGGTTTGGTTTTAATTCCTTTCCTGTTAGTGACTTCCCTCAAATGCCTGGGTCTATAGCTGTCCATTCATGATTAAGAGGTAATAAAAGCTGCAGAGCCCCCTTTTTTGTGTGTGTGTGTGGACTTATCAAGGAATGTCACATGGGGAGTGACTAGGGTGTTTATTCAGAGGTCTCCTGACTGTCATTGTCTGTGGGCCTGTGGGACTTGTCAGTTTCTCTTGGAAGGGATCTCCCAGACTTCTGCTTGGGATGGGTGGGATACAGAAGGCCAGTTGAGGGTCTCCCTTCTTAAAGTTTCACCCCATCCCCTTATTTTCTGTTTAGCTCTTCCCCTGTGCCCTCTCCCGGGCCTCACTTCCCCAGGTCCAAAGCCTGCCTGTTCCAATACCATCTTCCACTGGGCCAGGAGAGACTTGTCTGGCTGATTTGGGCTATGGGAGAATATGTGGGGGACCCAATGGCTCCTTTCCTGATTTCACATTAATCCCCCCAGTTTCAGGACCATCTCTCATCCTGGCCTCTAGAAGTTTCTGAGGTTTCTAGCTCCTGATGCTCCCTGGACTTCCATGGTGAGAACTGTTGGCCTCTGCTAGAGTTTTCAGTACAGGTCCTTATGTTTCACCCAGGCCAATTCTCCAAACTTGGTTGTCACTCAACCATTTGCCTTCTAGCTTCCAAAAAACTTGCTGACATCTACTTTCATTGTCCTAATGGGTTTATACTAGGAGAAAAGTCCTTGATTGCCACTTTGGTGGGGCTTGGGGAAGAAGCCTCCCATAAATGCAAGTGGTCAACCCACCATGTTTAATCAGAAGCCTATAAATCAGGCTGAAGAGCCAAGACTTTTTTTGTTTCTGGTGCCAGGAATCAAACTCAGGAGCTTGCACTTGCCAGGCAGCCACTTATTTGGCTGAGCTATATCCCAAGCCCTAATCACAAGTCTAGATTGTGTCCTCTTGAATTTCAGGGGGCTCTGGAGACATATCACAAGCTACCTTCACCATCTCAGCAGAAGCAAGAGGGATGTTTAGAGCTGGCCTCTGGCAAGGAACAGTCATAGGACCAACCACTACTTTTTATCCCAATAATGTCACCGCTCTCATTCAGGGATTTTCATACTGGGATCCATGGAGCTCCAAGCTTCCCCAGGGATGCCAAGGTTGGCCGTACAGAGCAAAGAAGAAAGCAAATGGGGGTCCCCATCTCCGGTTGAACCAGAGCAGCTCCACTTTCATCTATTTTGTATGTGAATACTGTGCTACAGCTTTCATTCAATATGATGATTCTGCCCTTAAAAAGAGAAAAGAGGAACAAATAGAAAAGGAGGGCTGCATCAGACCTATCATTACATGCCATTCTCTCTCCAGAGATGTTGCCTGAATCTTCTTCCTGGGCTATTTTCGTGGCAGTGCTTTTACAATCACAATTTGAACATTACAGGAATTTAGTGGCGGGAGCACTGCTTTTGGGTTCCAATGTAGTTTTGAAGCTTGATTCAGTGACTTAACAAGGTGTGTGCCCTGGGAATGCTTACTTAACTTCTCTGGACAAGTTTTTTTTTTTAATATACCTTGTTAGCAAGGGAACTGGGAAGAGTCACGAGACAGCATATATGTGGCACATAATAGCTGCTCATTAATGTTAGTTTCCCCCTCACCTTGGCTCTGGCAGTTGCAGAGATTGAGGATTTTTTCCCTCTTGATAAATATTTATTGCTCTGTGATGTGTTAGTCCAAGACCCTTGACCACTTGGAATTTACATTTTAGTGGGAAAGGGCAGAGAATAAAAAATAAGTAAACCATGCAGTATCCTTGAAGATGATACCAGTCATGGAAGCAAAGAGGAGGGGGCAGATAAGGAGGCATAAGGGGCAGAGGCAGTTGGGGCCAGTCACAGTTTTAAATAGGGCAGTCAGAGGAGACTTCACCCAGAAGGTGATGCTGGAGTAAAGACTGGACAGGGAAGGCAATTAGCCATGGGGTATCTAAGCAAGGATTTCTCCCTCCTCCTCCTCCTCCTCCTCCTCCTCCTCCTCCTCCTCCTCTTCTCCTTCTTTCTTCTTCTTCTTCTTCTTCTTCTTCTTCTTCTTCTTCTTCTTCTTCTTCTTCTTCTTCTTCTTATTTTCTTCTTCTTCTTCTTCTTCTTCTTCTTCTTCTTCTTCTTCTTCTTCTTCTTCTTCTTCTTCTTCTTCTTCTTCTTCATTGGAAATCAAACTCACAACCTGATGCTTGCAAGGCAGGTGCTGTGCTTCTGCGCTATATGCCTGGCCCTAAGCAAGGATTCCTAAGCAAAGAGCAAAGCAAAGGCAGATGCCCTAAGGGAAGAGAGCTCTCAGCTACTGCAGAGCATGGAGAAAGCCCTTTGGCCATAGCCAGGTTAACAATGGGGCAGTAGGTGGTAACAGGGATACTTGAGGGATAATGGGGACAGACCTTTATCCCCATTATAGCACAGATTTTAAACCTAATTCCCTTGGTATCTAACATTATTTTCATGTGACTCTAGGATTTGGGAAATCAAGGCAGATCATATTTGGTTTTAAAAAGTGCATTTTGCATGGAAATGAAGGATGGGGCAGATGGGAAAGGGAGGGTCCTACTTGCGGTCTTTCTATTGTCTGGATGTATTAATTTAGAACTGGGGTTCATCAGAGAGCCTCTTGTTACACCTGCCCTGGTTTCCTCAGACACAAGCCACCCAGCCCTCTTCCCAGGCCCAGTATGACCATCATGCAGCTCTGCCTAGAACAGTTTTCTGGGACCCCCTTCTTCACCTATCACCTACCCAGCTTCCAAGCTGTCTATGAGAGGTGACAATGTGACTGCTGTCCCCTTCTCACTGCTGATTGGTTCAGAGGTGCAGAGGTGGTTGCTTGCAAGACTGAACTAAGCCAATGATCTCTCTCTTCTCTTTCTCTCTCAACAGAAGATCATTAAGACAGTCAAAACAGTCTCTTTCTGATGGTAGAATCTGTTAAAAAGCAAAACCCTCATTCTCAAGCCAGGCACAGTGGCACATGCCTGTAATCCCAGCACTCTGGGAGAGTGAGGCAGTAGGATCTTGAGTTCCCATCCAGCCTGGACAACTGAGCAAGACCTTGTGTCAAAATAAAGAATAAAATAAAGCTGGAGATGTGGCTTGTGTGAAGGCCTTAGGTTCCTCCTTAGTACAAGGGGAAAAGTAAAATAAAAACAGCTCTACTGAGAATCACGTATGGGGAAAAATACACACATGTGTGTGCACATGTTTGTGTAAGTGTGCAAAAATCCTGTCTTGTTTCTAGAGAGAAGGAATGAAGGTGGTGGGTAGGGGTGCAATGAAAGAGCCCAGGGTGCAGGCGCCTTGGTTCCAGTTGTCTCTGGGCTGTGTTCCAGCCCCTCCTGTGGGTGGCTGCTGGCGCCTGCCTTGGGTTCCGAGGGCTATGCAGTCCTTTTCATGCCTGAGCTTGTTTGATTCAGGCTCCTCTCATGTGCAACCCAGATAACCCACTGCCTGTTCCTTTTATCTTTGAAGTTACTCAGAGGTATCTACACAGAGTTTCATTTTTAACAACCTCCCACCTGTCTTCAATTTAATTTCCTTTAGAAAAACTCTGGCCATGAAATCTGTACTTCTATGGGCTAGCACAGCTTTTCTGAAAGTGTATTTTGTGAGCTCCTCCATGGAAAAGAAGGTTTCCATGGCCAAAGGCATTTGGAAAATAAATGCTGCGTGCAATATTTCTATCTTGGAGAGTCATGATGTAGCATATTAAAGAACTCCTGCAATGAATAAATGTGGGTAATGCTGTTCAACTAGAGTTTGCTAGATTCTTTTTGGAACCTGGGTCATTTTTCTCATGTAACAAATACTGTCCCAAATTCCTGCTGCTCCACAGGGTCCACTTTGGGGCGGGCTGAGCTACTGAGCCTACCTCTTTTAAAACAGCACATTATTGGGGTACCTTAATAGGTATGTATGATTAATGGGGTTTCCTAGTGGGGACATTATCAGCCTGGAGGACAGAGTCTCCTCCTACTCTCTTGGCTTGTGATTTATTCTAACCTGCTCATTGGTGCCATACCGCTGACAGTGATCTTGCAGACCATTGCCACCTTTCTCAAAGGTCCTGCTTGCTCATCGGAATTATACTAGAGGATTGGCTCCCACACTGCTCCTGAACCTTCTGAGAGGTGAATCTGTCCACAAGAAGGCAAGACCACCTCAGAAGTTCCATCTGAGCACAGTGGGGTGTTCAGATGTTCAGGACCCCTGCTACAAGGTGTGGGATATTTGAACTGTCCCCTGCCTCTGGGATTTTTGGACCATCATTCTACTTCCTTGATGTCATCTTCGCTGTCCCTTGTGTACTATTTGCAGAGAGCTCTCCTTGAATCCTTTCAGCCATTCCTGTAAAGCCAAAGGGCCCTGTTTGTTTTATTCATCTTTACTTTACTGATGAGGAAACTGAGGCTCAATTACTTGTCCTTAGTCATGTGGGTAGGAAAGGAAGAGCTGGGTTTGACTTTGTGCCTTTCTGATCCTGTTATGCCATTTTCTTCATCCTGTTACACTGTCTTTATCATTAGGCCACCTGTGTCCATTCCCTCAACAGCCACATTTCAATTCCTTTCTTCTTTATCAACTCACATCTCTCCTTCTTCTGGGGATTGAAAGGTGGGACTGCTAAGGAAGCAAGATGGGTCTGGGGGGCCACAGGACTCAGCAGGTCAGAGGGCTGACTCCTGCAGACTGTGGCAGGGCCAGGCCTCCAATGCTCAGAGGCCTCAGGACCCACTGGTGACTAGGCACTTCGATGTGTCCATGCCTCCTGAGAGGGCTTCACAAAGTATCCTTCACCTACCGAAGCCCAGCCAGCATCCTCCCACAGCTGTGCTGGCTTTATTCTCACTGCCATGGGACCCACTCCTCTTCTGCTAGACTAGCAAACAAGCAACCTTGAGGTAAGCAGGGTCTCCAAAGGGCAGGTCATTACTGAGGGGCCTCTCAGCCTGAGGAAATGTATGCTGGAGGAAGCCCTCATGCAAGAATTTGGATGCTCCAGCTGTGGAGCTCTGGGGGAAGTGATCGACTTAGTTTCTTTAGTGGGGTCCAGGAGCTGTGCCTGATACTCAGACCAGAGTGTAGGAAAGACCAAGAATGAGGAATTTCACAACCCCAGAAGAATGTGGGAAGTGGCTGCAAAGGCAAAAAACCCAAGAAACCCACTGGAGCTGTATGAAACTGTGTCCCAGGGTGCTACCTGCGCTCCAATGTGGTAGCCACTGGCCCCTTGGGGCTGTTTAACTTTAGTAAGCTTTCAGTGGTACTAAAAATTCAGTTTCTCAGGCTCCCTAGGTACACCTCAGTATCTTGGATGACACAGAGAACATTTCCATAATTCCAGAAAATTCTGTTGCTCAGCACTGATTAGTTTTTTCTCTAACCGGTTTTATTTGCCTATCCCTAATTCCCACACACCCTACTTTATAGCCATCTTTCTTCACACAGGCTGCTTCCCTGGCTACTCAGCCTCAAAGGAAATGGTTTAAGGGACAGCACTAGTCTATCACCCAGGGAGAGCACAAGCTCCCAGCAGGAGGGAGATGAGAGTTCTCTTGTAGATTCGGTGCTCATGTCTGGCTTCCTAGAGAGATAACAAGTTCCAGAGAGGCAGGGCTTTGGTCTCCTGTTTTCTGCATTTCTGACTATATCCTGCACTGTGTTGGGTACATGGCAAGTCACTCCTCACCACTGAATTTGTCCTGAATTTTAGAGTTCATGGGCCAGTTGGTCTAACTGATTGCGCAGAAGCTTAGGTCACTATAGTTTTGGCTCAGTCATGAAGTTACTGCATGACTTTCAGTGTATCATTATTTCATTCCACTCCAAAGGGCCTGATCTAGTACTGTGGAGATGAAATCAGAGGTTCTTTCCTGGGTTGACCACCTGTAGCTTTGGGAGGCAGAAGGCAGACTTCTGAGGGTGACTCTGCCTGAGGTCAGAGCCCTTCCTTTTAGTGGCTAGTGCTCAGATCCAAGCCCACTTATTGGGAAGGATCTACATTAAGGACATTTGTGATGGAGGCCACAGGCCGGAAGGACATAACTAACTTCTGCTTTGTTCTTGGGTGTGGGGTCTCTGGACTCTCTTTCCTTATTTCTCTCTTTTCCTGTAAGTGATTCAGTAAGAAAATATGTTTTGGGACCTCCAAGAAGGGTCACTTTTTGGGGACTCAGCTCCCGTAAGACACAGGCTTTTTTCAAAGCCTAATGATTACAGGTCACAACCTGGCTTCAGCATGCTCTGGAAAGCCAGGCCCTGTCCACTGGCTCTCAGGGGTGCGGGAACTCGGCATGAACACAACCCTTCATCCCACTGCATCTGAAGCCGGAGGGGAGGGTGCTTAATTTAGAAAAGTAGACAGGCTCAATGGAGCGTCACCTCAGCAGGCAAGGATGGGGCTCAGAGTGCCCTGGAGCTTGAGGTAAGCTGCCACAAGGCATCACTGTGGTGATGCGTGGGAAGTCATTTTATTTTTCAGCTGATGGGGCTGAGGACTCACCATCATGTGAGGTCAGTGGACAGGCTCACCTTTCCCTATCAGGGAGCTCAAGTGGGAGGTGCTGGGGGGAAGTGGAGAGTGTGCTGGTGGGGAGAGAGCAGGGAGTGGGCAGGTGGGAGCCCTCACCACCTCAGCAGTCAGGCAGCATGGCCACAGTGAGGCCGTGTCTCAGGTTCCTCTTCCCTTGGGGGAATCGCAGGTGAGGGCAGCAGGACAGAGGGGCTGGGTTGCTCACCTCCACTCTTCCCTCAGCGCCAGCCTCAGTGTCCAGGAGCTCCCTCCTGTTGGATTTTCTCTCCCCTCCCCTTGCTCTGGGCCTTCCTAGACTCATTTCTTGACCACCTTCTATTACCCCCCTTGCTGTGCCCTGAGGGCAGTAGGACTTTTATTTCAGGTCTCTTTGGTACCTCTTGACCTTTGTTTCCTGCTGAGACTCTATAAGGTGCCAGCATTCCTTGGTTTATGGCTGCATCATACCAATTTCTGCCTCCGGCACATTGTCTTCTCCTCTGTCTGATCTTCCTGTGTCTTCTTAGGGAGACTCTTGTGATGGCATCAGGCCCATCAGATCATCAAGGACAATATCGAGACCTCATTCAAACACTCCAACACTAAAATGCTTTCCCTGAATCCAAGTCCCTGTAATGGGGAGTGTTCTTCACTAGGTTGTGAGTAAAGACTTGGTCTTTTTCACTTTAACACCCTCACTTTGGTGTGAAGCCATGTTTAATGAGTAGTTTGTGGAATAAGACAATGAATGCATGAAGTAAGCTCAGGGCCCTACACATGGGTCAACCAGGAGCTTGCACAACCATAGTGCTGGTTCCCCCAGTCCATATGCTTTGGATTTCCAACACCTCATAGCTCCTCCACCTTCCACTGGTGGGCAGAAGCCTGCTCCCATTTTGCTTGGACCATCCAGCTGGGTTGAGTATTTGGGATGGCTGGGAGAGGAAGGGGCTGGTTTGTCCCCCCCTCTCCTTCTGAAATCAGCTCAACCATACCAGCTCCTCTGTCTGTCTCCATGCCTCCTCTCACCTACCTTCCTGCTTACTGTCCCTCTCCAGCATTGCTACTCTCTGCCCCTCTCCCATCTACTGAAATCTGAGGAAACCCAGGGCCTCACAGCTCATGTCCGGGGCATTTTCATCATCTTCTGGCACGTTGTCAGTCCCTTGTTGGAGAGCAGTCTCTCTCAGACAGCCCTCCTGGGTCACACCAGCCTTTCTGAGCAGGGCCTGTATCCTTTGCCCCGCCCAATGTCCCAGTCCCTGGGCCCAGCTCACCTGTCTCTCCCCAGATGGGCAGGTACTCATCTTGCTGAATGTCCAGCATGATCTCCAGCCCGTTGCCCGTCCCCCCCTTGACCGTGGTGAGCAGAGGCTTGCCATCCTCGCCTGAGTTAAACATGTAACACTTCCCATATTTTGTAAACACCTGAAGGAGAAAAGAGAGAGAGAGAGAAGCACATGTTGACTTTACACTGGGCTCCAGGGATTAGTGAGAACTAGAACTCCCACAGCAGGTCAGGGGCCCCCCAGTCCCTCACAGTCAACCCTTCTTGAGGCCAGTGACGCCTCACCTCTGCTAACAGCTGGACTTTTGCCAAGAGTGGGGATGGATGGCATCAAAGAATAGATCTGGACACCCTGTGGAGTTCACTGAGTGGGATCTGGTCTGTTCGCCCCTAGAAAGTCTTGCCCACTTCTAAGCACTGAATATCATCTGTAAACTCCTGATCCTCCAGCTAAACTTCCAGCCATAGCTCTCTTCTGGGCTACGAAAACCAGACCCTATTGTCAGCTAAGCATCTTCCCAGGGTCCCACAGATATTCCATGCTCAGTGTGTCCCAGAGGGACAGATCTACCTCTGCCTCCCTCCTCTATCAGGCATTTCTGCCACACCTCTTTGACAACAGCATCACCAGCTGCCGGGGGCTCAGGCTGGACCCTCAGAGTCACGCTGTCCACTTTTCCTCTTCCTTACACTTACAGGGAACCAACCAGCAGGACTACCTTGAATTTGGCCTTTTCTCCTCTATACTTCTGTAACTTAGAACCTCTGCGTTTCTTGCCTGGCCTGCTCTGGTGATCGAAGCAGGAGACCCAGCAGGTCTCTTGGATTCCAGACAACTTTGCCTCGCTCATCTTCTAAGCTAACTCTTACTGAATGGCAAGCCTAATTACATTAATCCTTTGCTAATCTGCCTGGACTCCCTTATCCTGTCTTGGCTAAAACCCAGAGCCTTCGTACTCTGCCTTCTGCAAAGCAATCTGCCTACTCCTTTTACTTTCCGTCCTCCTGCTTACCATTGAAGCCTACAAGTGTCTGCCAGAGGTACATCCCATGGGTTCAGGGACTGTGCCTGCTTCCGTCATACCTTGCTTTGACAGCTAGCGTGGTACCTGGAACATGGCATTGCTCCATAAATGTATGCTAAACGAATGAATGAATGAATGAGTGGCTGGTAGAGCCTGACCAAAAAAGCTTGCAATATCCTGGGACATACCCAGCTGGCTCACATGCGACTGGCTTTCTACTTGCTAACACCTCTCATTTCTCACTCTGCCTGAATACTCTCTATAGGTCTCTGTTTGGACAACCTCTAACTGTTCTTCAAGATTGGGTCGATGCAACTTGTCCTCCAGGAAACCTTCCTGAAGTCTTAACGCAAGCTGGGCTACTTCCCATTTTTGGTTTTCCTTATTCCTTTGCCATAGCACCTGCTGCCCAGCAGTACCTGAGTGATTGGCTCTCATTCTGCCTTCCATTTATCAAATTCTAGCACTTAGTACGTCGCTGCCACACAATAGGGGCTGAGGCCACTTTAGCTTGATGAAAGCATGGTTATAAAGATGCAGTGTGTTGGTGTGGAAAAAGTTCAGGGCCAGAACTGTAGAGATCTCTGTTCTTGCTTTCTTTTTGTTGCTTACTAATCATGTGACGTTGGGTGAGCTGAATAAGCCCTGCAAGCCTCAATTTCTCCATCTACAAAGAGGGGATTTTAGTTGTTATCTTGACAGTAACTTGTCAAGGTTACTGAGAGGGTCAAATGAGGCAATGCATGCAAAATGCCTTTGAAAACTATAACAGCTATTCTACAAATGCTATGGGCTATTATGATTATATAACTGCATTGGAATTTCTAGTCGAAGCCAAATTACATCCAGCGAAATTGGATTGGAAGGGACCCAGGCTAATTGTATTGGATTTCTGCAGGCACTGAGATCCAGACTACTTCCCTGTCCCCATACCGAGTGGTCACATCCTACAGCATGGAGGCTGGGGGAGTCCCTTTGGCTTCCCATTTTTCAGGAGGCAGGCTAATAGAAGGTGTGAGAACTGCCTTTCTCATGCAGATCTTGATGACTAGATGGGAGGAAGAAAGATGATCTTCTACCATGTGCTAGACACTCATTTATATTATTTTATTAACCCTCACAACTGTGATCACAGGTGGGTGGGACACTAAGACTCAGAGAGGTTAAATGACTTGCTTAAGGTCACACATCTAGTAAGTAGACAAGCTAGGAGTCAAATTCATGTCTGTCTGATTCTATTTTTTAATTTTTTTTATTTTAAAGAGAATAAAACAAAACAAAACAAATCAGAGCAGAACAATGCCAGCAACACAGGACTTCACAACAAGACAAGAGGGCATCAAGAGTGGTTACCATAATGTCTCTTGTTTCTTCTAAATAGTTGACCATACCTTCACACACAATAATAGCAACCATAACAAAACAGTATAAAACCATTCAAAAGAATGGAAGCATTACAGGACTTCAAAACCAGATAATAGGATGTCTGATTCTTATTTATGTGCTCTTTCTGGGTGTGATGTCCTGGGAGGGTCATAAAGGTGTTTGGCATTGGGTCATTTACCAACAGAAATATATATTACTGCTCTGTGCCTTGTTATTTTCTATTAACCAGTCAATATTCATATGCATGTACTCTCATGATGTGCAAGGATTGTGGAGAATGCAAAAAAAAGTACAAGGCTTACCTTGTAAGAAGGGCTAGTAAAACACCAGGTTCTGTACTTTTTCTTTACTATGCAAAACAGCTCTGAGTCTCAGACTAGTTATACTATTTCGGAACAATCAAGCGTTACTCTCTCAGCTTCATAGTAGGGTCAAACAGCTGGAATCAGGCAAAGCCCAAAGCAAAAATAGTTTTTCAGAGAACCAAGCTTTACCATCACTGTTGCATATAGTGATTGAACTTAGCTAGTGAACCCATGCCTTGGAGAGGTGCTCTTGGCGACCACTGTAATGAGCAGATAAGAGCATTTTAGAGTTAGCCCGTTCATTACAAGGGGTTGAACACAACGGGAACTTTTCTTTATGGCTACTGTAAATATCTCTGTCTCCAAAACTGCTTAAAGTTTTTATTTGCCTATTACAAAAAGCAAAAATAAATTTCAGCTTAATATCAGGTGATCGCAAATTCCAACTCCCCTCGTCTCTCCTCTCCCAACGTTTGGTCTTTGAACTTTAGAATGTTGGGCTGGGCTTACAATATGCTGTCTTCCCCTGAAATTATCTGTGAGTCTGCCCCTTTCTCCAACATGTTGAGTGGTGCTAGTAAAGGTACTGACCCTTCTTGAGCCTCTGAAGATGATGACTGCCGGAGTCCAGCTGCGGCAGGGCTCAGGGGTCCCAAAGGTGGTCAGGGAGTGGGCGAGTGAGAGACAGAAGACACTGAACTCCAGTCTGTGAGTGAATCTGAATCTACTTTATTTTTTAGAAACTGGAGTATATATTTGCTAACTTTTGGCAGTAACCTAAACCCCAAGCAGGAAGCGTCCCAGGCTTAGGGCCAGGCAGGGATAATCTTAAAGAATATGTGTTAATTAACTTTTTTCACCTTTGTTACACTTTAATCTTGTTACTTAATTAGCTTGGGAAATGTAAACTGACACACCAGGATGCCCACAGGAGGGAGAGATGGAGCGGCAGCTGTGAAGCTATCACGCTGCTTCCTACATCTCCTCCCTTATCACTTATAAGAGTATGGCAGGCCCTGTGAGGACAGCGCCTGTTTTGGGTCAAGGACTCTTCATATGAATCCAACCAGGCCTTACCCGTCATGGGCCTGCAGGACAGCAATTGGTCCTGTGCCTGTCTTAGGTGGCTGGTGGCATAACATATGTGTCCTAGTTGCCCGTCTCTGGCTACCTGTAGGACAGCGCCTGTCTTAGGTCAAGGACTCTTCATATGAACCCAACCAGGCCTTACCCATCATGGGCCTGTAGGACAGCAATTGGTCCTGTGCCTGTCTTAGGCGGCCGGTGGGTAACATATGTGTCCTAGTTGCCCGTCTCTGGCTGCCTGTCCAGTGTCTCAGGGCAGTTGTTTCACAGGAATTTTGTAAATCCTCCCCCATGAGCTCTTTCATTTAAAGCTTTTATATAAATTCTCTCATACTACTCACAGAAGGTAAAATTTTACAATTAGTTTTCACAAAGTTATCTAGAGGGTTTCTAGTAACTCCTCTGGAGTTTCTATTTTCGATTTCATATTATTACATGAAAATATATATGTGTGAATTACACAAATTACAATTATCAGTACAAAACATTCCAAGATCCCCACGCCCAATTCCCACATACGGTGTCCTTTTTCTGGAGAAGCGATTCCTTGAAGCGCTCTCCTCCACCCATGGACCTTGTCACAAGGCGTGGGTGGACTAGGACGCGGCAGATGACAAAGTACGAGAACTGAAAGATCTCATTTATTTACCTTACTGTAGAGAGAGGCAATGGCTTGCCTGAGTTTATAGTAAAGATTCATCCAACTAGGATGCAAACTCCTTGTCCAACCTGTTCTTTATTTCAGCCTCCTTCACTTTCCCACTTTCAGGAGGAGTCAGAGGTTTTAGAGGGCTGCTGTGGTCCCTCCCATCTGAACTTCAATTGATCACTGAGTGATGAATGGAGGCCAGTAAGCCATTCTTCCATGTACTGAGCCTTTCCGTGTATGATTTCAGGGACCACTGAGTGTCTGTTCTGTGCAGACAGGGAGTGGCATCTGAAGCCCTGGGTGCCATAGTTCTTTCCTCTACACAAGGGAGCCAACAAGTCCTCATGGTGGGAGTGAACCAAAATTCACTCCCCACCTTGACAGCCACCTTGCTGTGCCTGGCATTCATCCTGACCTCCGTAGCGGTTCCTGCTGGTGTTCTGATGTTGGGCTAGTCTTTCCTGCTCCCTCTCCTAGGAGTGGGGAGTTGGGCCAATTTCAAAAATGGGTGAGTTTGAGTTGACCCAGGTCAGAGTTGGTCAGGGGTGGAGAGCTAGAGGGCAACTGTAGCCAAGGCTGAGAGAGATGGACAAGTGACAACCTGTAACAGCCAAATTCTTTACCAAATCAGCATCACTAGGAGGAGGGTCAAAACTCTTTAGCTGAGTTTGAGACTCCGAGGGCTAAGACAAAGACTTCTCTGGACAGCCAAAACAAAGAGTGGGGAAACTGAGGAAAGTGCAGGCAATGAGCAGGACCTTGGGAGTCACTTTAAGGATGTCTCCAAGTAATAAATCATGTCAATTTAGGAGAACTGTCTTATCTTTATGATGACATGGTAGGAGTGAGACTGTAGGAATAATTCCTGTAGCTGTAGTTTCCATCTACTTAATTGATGTTTGGGCCACATGTCTGCAGCTGTGGCCTTGTCTTGCCCTTTGAGGTATCTCTGGCCTCACAGGCCACTACAGGCCTCAGCCAGAACCAGTGATTCATAGAGGTTCACTAACTATGAATCAGCTCCTGTCGCCGGGCAAGGGACCTAAGTCTAGGACAGACTCGCAGATAAACACAGAAAGCAATTTGTTCATTTTAAATCCTGCTCAGAGCCACTGTGTAGTGGTCTCCAACAGGCTCCTACCTCTACTGAAATTGGGACTTTTTGTTTCCCAACTTCCCATATTTTTCTGTTATAATGTAGAGCAGAGCATGAAACTAGGTATATTATGTGACTATTTGCTGAACATGTCTTCCATGTTTTATATAAGCATTAAGGGTGCAGAGACAGTGTTTGTTTTATAGAAGGAAAGAATGAGCCCTAAGGTGCTCTGAATTCCACTGTCCACTTCTGGAAGGTGCTCTTTGGTGCTGGCTGACCTTACTTGGTTCTGGCCAGAGCTCACACAGACGTCTTGTCCTGCTCCCTTTCTTGGCTATGGCCTGCTCAGTTTCCCCTTTATTTGTCCATCCCTAAACTTTTTTGCTGCCCTGTGGAGGCAGTAGAGGAAACAGTGCTTTCAGGAATATAGAGGATGGGGACAGTTTACCTTTGTGGGCGCAGGCAAAGGAACCTGGAAAAAGCCAGTACCTGCTGGTTGCATGTTTTTGCCAGCTGCTCCTGCCTGGCTTTCGGAGGATTATTATTAGTATTATTTTTTTTTCTCTGCTCAGTATTAAATGCTGCTGAGCTATTTACACAGAGCACAATTTTGCTACAAACTTGGGACAAGATGAGGGTCTCCTTCCTCATTTAGGGCAGAATGATGTGTAAGTGTAACACACGCTTCAAATTTATGCCTTATCGCCTCCAGGCAGAAAACACAATTTATTTAAGTCCAGACTGTCAGACTGAGTTCTCTGCCTTTCCAGACCTGCCATTCTTCCAGGCATTTCTGTGTCTTCCTGAGGGAGAGCTGACAACCCCACTGTGGGAGGCAGGGCTGGATTAGCTGGGTTGCTCGAAGTCTAGAATTGCACTTTGTTGAATTGGTTTGTAAGAATTAAGAAAGATGTGTATTTCAAACTGGAATTTCTTGGAGCGAGGCTGGCTCCTGAGATAAAACTGGGCTCTGGAATCATCAGCCTCATTGCTTACATTGCTTGGTGTATTACTAACTTGGAGACCACACTGTATTCCTTCAACTTTGGTAATAGCTCCATGAAGCTGGGAGGAAGGAAGCTGAGAATTCCTAAGCTTCTGCTCTGTGCCACTCCAGCTTGGCACTTTCATAGGTCTTGTCTTTTTTTTTTTTTTTTTATCAGTACTGGGGATCGAACTCATGACCACATGCTCATAAGGCAGGCACTTATGCTGTTGAGCTAAATCCCCAGCCCCCAGGTGTTGCCTCTTAATTACAGTCCCAGTCATCCTGGTAGGGAGGTTTTTTATAGTCACACTCCCATTGTAGAGTTGAGGAAACTGAGGCTCCTGAAAGTTACAGTGCCAGGAGGAAACAGGGCTTAGACTTCTAGGTGAGGCCTTCTCACTGAGGAACGTAAAAGTAGGGAACAATGGGATTTAGAGCTAGACAGGATGGGATCAAGGCAGTTTACCGGTCAGGTCATGTACCAGCCTCAACTCATTTCTTCTTTTGCAGACTGGGCATCAAAATCTCGCTATGTGGCTGTAGGGCCTAACAGAATGGGAATGCATTTGTTTGGGAGATTGCATAATAGGCATCTACAATAGCTATGGACCATACCAGGGGAAAGAGCTGTGTGTCTGCTTTCAGCTATTAGACAGTGGAGAGATGGGGTGGGTTAGGGTTGAACTGATAAATGAGGTCACTGGGGTTCCTGTCTTGTTTATGCCCTACCATACTAAGTTTGTTAGTTTGTTTGCCTGTTGATTGATGGATTGGGACTGGGGATTGAACCTTCACACTGAGCCACATCATCAGTCCTTTCCTTCCTTTTTATTTTGAGACAGGGTCCCACTAAGTTGCTAAGTTGCCCAGGTTGGACTTGAACTTGTGATCCTCTTGCCTCAACCTCCCAGAGTGCTGGGATTATAAGCGTGTACCATTGTGCCTGGCTCCAAGTTTATTTTAAAGGAATTAGAGGATCTGAAAACTCAGTGGAGTGATGTCCCACTGGCTGCTTATTCCCTACGAATGAATGTTCAGTCTGCTGCTCGATGGCCCAGGGCCATGGAGCTCTGTGGGAAGGGAGATGCTTCAGTGCACACAGCCCACTGTGCAAATCTACATTTGAATGCCAGTAGCCAAATTGTAACCAGTTACTGGGACAGCAGATACCACCTATCTGAAGTTGGCATATTCTAAATCCATAAAACATGGAAGTAGGGGGCTGGGGGTTTAGCTCAGTGGCATAAGCACCTGCCTTGCAAGCACGTGGTCGTGAGTTTGATCCCTGGTACCAGGAAAAAAAAAAAGACCGCTTGCCTTTAAAACATGGAAGTAGTGATAGGAAGAACATCTTCCCATCTTTCTGGTAACTGGAAGGAATGCTGAAAGCAGAGACCTAATTTGTTGCTTCCATATTGCATACCTTCAGTGCTGATCACTATGTATCTACTGTCATTAATTTATCTAGCAAGATTTGCATTGTAACCCCATTTTACAGATAAGGAATGTGAGGCCCAGAGACTTTTAGCCAGGTCACAGAGCTGGTAAATTGAGAATTCAGGGTGAAATATATATTACCTTCACTTTCCTAGTAGCTACAACTCACACCTTTACTATCTCCAACCTGCTGTGGTCCTTGTAGACTGGTGAGACTGCTGTTTCTTTGACATAAGGACTCTAATACCTGGCAAGGGAGGAGGCCCATCTCAGAGCCACAAGAACTCTAAAAAAGTGCCAGACACTAAATCTGCTCTGAACTTTTCATTTTGCCTGCAAGGGGTCCAAGGCTCAGAGAGGTGAAGTGTCTTGCGGCCAGGCTACACAGCCAGTTTGGAGGCAGCATTGGGATGTGACCTGGGTTTGATGGAGAAAGTCTTCCATTTGCACATATCGGGAACTGGACAAAATGGGTGGGGTTTCTTTCCTGGGGAAAGTAAGACCTGTAACTGCTGTCAGGGTGTGATGTGACCTGGTGGGTGCTCTGCCTTATAGAATATATTAGCCACCTTTCCAGGGCTGGGGCAAAACACCTGGTATTCACTGCCTGAAGGAGAACAGGTCTATTTTGACTTGCAGTTTTAGAGATTTCACTTCATGGTCAGCTGACTGTGAGGCAGAAGCATTGCAATAGAGGGGTCCACCCAGAAGCACCCTGAAGTGTTCTTAACTCATTTCTCAGGTGTTTTTCAAGCCAATCAAGCTGAAAATCAAGATTAACCATCACACTGAGGCCCTGAAGGGTTTGCTGCCCTGTTTGAGGTCCTAGAGCTACAACACTGTCTTGTCTACTGTGTCCCTTTTTAGGCAGACATTGTTAGAAGGCATCTGAGCATTATTTGTGCATCTGATATGGGTAATGTGAGCCTCCTCTTTCATGCTCTGGAGCCAAGCTGCCGAGATGTGACATTTCCTGTGCAGGATTCGCCAAGAGGCAGAAGCCCTCTCATCTCCTGTCTCCAAGACTGAAGCACACCCATGGCGTCTTCTGCCAGGCAACTGTCCAGACAGCTTCAGACTGTGCAGGAGATGTGTGAGTGCCTTGGAGAAAAAAAAGAGCATCAAGTGATGGCAAATCTGTCTGTCTTCTGTGAAAACAGCAGGAAAGGAGCCACGGAGGGAGCTACTCTGCGTGTTCTTTCATTCGAACACTTGGCCAGCGAATGTTCTCTTGATGGGCTACTCATGGAGGCAGTTTGAAGGCATTCCGTGTAGTCACCTGGAAAGATGTTCAAAATGCCAGACCTCTGCTGAAGAATTCCTCCTGACAGGTTGTCTAAGAATCCCAAATTGGGTCCATTTTGGGATTATGAAGTGGGATGTGGGCACCAGAAGCCTTTTAAGTTGGACTACTGCTCCACCGGCTAGGGGACGGGGCTGGCAGGTGTCTGAGCTTGATGGAAATTTCAAATGGGACACAATGAAAGGTCTGTTGCTCTTCCTTTCATGCCCCTACAGTCTCCTGGGGCCAAAGTGCTCTGGGAATGCACAGAAGGGAACCACCTGGAGGGCTGTGGTGGTGGTGGGGATGTTGCAGAATGTTCCCTAAGGACAGTAGTGGCTACACCAGTGGTATTTAGTGGGTTTAGCCTGACTCCCTCATCTGGGTCATGGTTTTAGTGGGGTTATGCTAATGCCCTTGGGAAGCCAGAGGTGCCAGCCCTTGCTTCTGGTCTCTACCTGTCTATTCCTCCTTTCTTCTTCTTCCCACTAAACCCTCAGTTAGACAATAATTGGTTCTACTGAAGGACAGGCAGGATTGGTGGACAGACCTAAACTTAAAGGTCAAATTATCCTGGCTGTGTACCTGGGTGCCAGGCACTGTGCATAATCAATAATGGAGCGCAGCTGTCAGTGGGTAATTATTAATGGAGAGATGCAGTGACTGAGAAGCTGGCATTTGTTCTTGCCAAGGAGATCTGTGTCAGCTTCAGAAGCCTCCCTGAACCTCGCCTTCTGATCTGCCTGCTGCTAGCATGTCACCAAGGCAAAACCAGAACACAGGGCCAAGACAAGTAAAGTAAGAAGGAGCACCTTTCTAGGAGCCATGCCAGGTTGCTGAGAGCATCCTGTTAGATGTGGCCACGTGTAGGGGGCAGGATCCAAGAGGGGCTCCTTTCCTTCCATGAGGAAAAGAGCCTAGAGGAAAGGGAGGGAAAAATGTGGACACACACTGTCCAGAGTCCCTTATCTTCTCCCTGCTTCTGCTGCCCCATTCTCTACTTCTAATCCTACTGACATGATTGCTGCTGTCCCAGTCCTGCTCTCATTTCCAGGAATGAGACCCAGCAGCTCTGGTACTCCAGAGGCAGCCCTGAGCCCTACTATATTTGTGGAGCACACCTTGATCTGAGTCCTGATCACCCATGAGAATGGATGTGAAGTGCCCAACGGAAGGTACCTACTAGATAAAATGAGCCGGTGTCATCATTACTACCCTTGACCTTAGCCAAAAGGTCAAGAAACAATTTATGTCATTATTACTAATACAGTTTCCATTTCTGAGCTCTGAATCTGAGCTCCTATAAAAAGTGATTTCTTCTTTTATGGTTTCCAGTATAAAATTCGTTTTTTTGTACTTGACTATTTTTCTAACTGACAAATTTATGGCATATAATGTGATGCTTTGATACATGGGTATGGTATAGAATGATCAAATGAGGCTAATGAACATGTCTATCACCTGAAATACTTATCGCTTCTTTGAGGTGAAGACACTTAAAATCCATTCTTTAAGCAATTTTGAAATGCACGATACATGCTTGTTAACTATAGTACCATGAAGGGTGGTAGCTCACCATCACTGATCCCTCATGTCTGATCAAAACTTCATATGCTTTGACCATGTCTTCCTTGCTCGCTCCCTAGCCCACATACCAACATACCACCCCAGTGTCTGGTAACCACCGTGACAAATGGCCAACAGGTACTTGAAAAAAATGCTCATTATCACTAATCATCAGGGGAATGAAATGCAAATTAAAACTTTAAAACCACTGGAGACATCACTCCACACCTGTTAGATTGGCTATTATCAAAAGATAAATGATAACCAGTGTTGGCAAGATAGTGGAGACAAGAGACCAGTACATGGTGTAATGGGAAATGTACATTAGTACAGCTATTTCAGAAAACAGGATGGGGATTCTTCACAAAAAAGTAACACTAAAAATTAGTGTATGATTGAGCAATCCTACTTGTGGGTCTATACCCAAAGGTACTGAATAGATATGCCAAAGAGATATTTTCTCTCCTATGTTCACTGCAGCCAAGGTACAGAATCAACTGGAGCACCCATCAGGGAATGAAAGGGTAAAGAAAATGTGACATATATGCACAGTGGAATACTGAATAGTACATAAGGCTGAACAGCCTTTAAAAGAGAGATTCTGTCTGGCAACAATATGGATAAATCATGAAAAAACTGGGCTAGAAGTGAGACACAGGCAAATATTGCCTGTTCTCACTTTGTGGAAAATAAGAGAGTCAAGTATATAGAAATAGAGAGTACAGGAGGCTGAGGCAGCAGGATCACTGCAAGTTTGAGGCCAGCCTGGGCTGCAGAGTGAATTCAAGGCCAATCTGGACTACGTGATGAGATGTCTCAAAAAAGAAAAAGAAAAGAATACACTTATGGTCACCACCACAAGTTACTTTTGTAGTTTGCTTGCCTGATTCTGCCTCTCATTTCTACCTGTTGGATTTCTAGGAACACAGGCCTGCTTAGTTTTCCTGTGGCCCTGTCCAGAGCTCTTGTACAACATTCCCAGGTCATTCTTGCAGAGGAAGTTTGCATTACCTTAGCTACTTTTGCCCAGCAGAAGTTTACTTTCTCATTTTACCAGTGCTAATCCCAGGGGTGTGACTGGTCTTGTCTTTCCCAAGATGAGTGTATTTTATACCAGATGATCCTGAGATAAGACACAGATCACTCCTTGTGCCTGCCTCACTTCATACCTGATGGGACTCTGCTTCCTTCTGGCAGGTGTAGGATGGCGCCGGGGACAGGAAGATCTCAGAAATGTGTTCTGTTGTGTTCCTGGTTAATTTTGCTTAATTCTTTAGGGCTACATTGAATGCAATGCATCAGTGGAAACCAAATGATGGTTTATGATGTTTACAGAGCAAAAGCAGATGTTCCAATTAATGCTGGAGCAGAATAATCCCATGACAGGTTGATTCTAAAAGCTGATCAAGAAAAGGTCAAACACGTAGCTTCCCATACAGTACTGAAATCCTCATACCACATTCTTACTGATGTTATGTTTTTCCATTAAAAACATAGTTCAGCTTTTCCAGGAACTGCTCAGAGAATGGCATTGTCTTCTGTTTCTTCCCTGTGACTGATCTGGGCAGTTGAGAACATCCAGTTTTAGTAGTGAAGCTTCATTATGAATGTTCAAAACCATCACAGAATGATGAACACAGAAGGTTTTTTGTAGCATAACCAGATTGCTTTCCTGACATGTGGAATTGAGGCCTGGCTGGGAGATATGCATCATACACGATGCCATTCTCCTTCCTAGATCCACAGAAGACACAGCTGATGGATCTTAGCACACTTCCCCCTTGGGTCTCACAGTGGTTTTCAGCCCAACAATTTAGTTGCCACTCTAAGTCTGTTGGAGCTGGAAAGTAAGAAGAATACTATTGGCTATTCTTATGCCCGAGGAATCTAATTTGCACTGTGGAGCTAGAGTTTTGTCACAAAGTCCATTGCTTGGAAGTAGGAGATGGTTTGAGGAGGTGCCAGAGGGCAGTGTAAGGAGCATGGTATTGGGTGATTCGGTAGAAGCGACTCTGGTTTTATAGAAGCAGAGGTAGCACTTATTTAAAAACATTGTAGAGACATGGCCCACACACTAAAGTGAAGACAGCACAAGCTTTGGAATCAAACCCCAATCCTGCCATGCACTAGCTTTTCAGTTGTGCTCATGTTTCTTGAGCATGCGGATGCCTTGCTGGCCAGGGCTGGCTGATGGACTCCCAGGTGACTGTGGTTCTCACTGTGCCACGGTTCCTTGACTTATGATCTAGATACCAAATAGCTGAAGATGCCAGATAACACATTCTTTAGTTCATTCAATGGCTAATGAGCAAGCACTGTGCTTCAAACACTGTGCTAGGTTCTGGGACTGTACAGATAAATAAGACATGAACTCTACCATCAGGTACCTCATGAACTGTAGAGGTAGAAGTAGAGATAAAACAGCTTAAAATCACCAAGGAGATAAAGCATCTGTGATGCCATCATGGAGTGATGTGCAGAACGCAACTCTTTAGGACAAGTTCCAGAAAGCTAGGTCCACCCATGAGGCTTTGTTTCCAGCCTGCTGTTCCTACTGAGCTTGTGCGTCTGCAGCAGGGCCTGTTGTCAGCTACTGGTTTTACATCAGCATGCCTTACAGCCTGCTTTCCCGCGCTCTCCATCCCCTTCACCTGGCCCAGACTCCACTCCTTCCTCATCTCCAGAGCAGGAGGCAAAGGAAGACCTAGGGCACAGATGGAAGAAGGCACTCACTTTAAGGGGCTACCTGTGCACTGCCTGAGAGTGGGCATTTCCTAAAGTTTTGTCTAGGCCTAGATCCTGGTAGAATCAGATGAAGTAGATGTGTGATAAAAGTAACACGATAGCTGATTTTCTCAACAAATTTTCAAAACAGACATAGCTTGCATTTTAAAGATGAGGACACTGAGGCTCAGAGAAGGTGAGCTCCTTGTAGGGGAACCATGGAGGGGCGAGTTGCATGCAGGATCTATGAAAAAACAGATTTTGCTCTTATTATGATGGAGCTGACTGTGAGTCCCAGTTTTGCTAGTTCTGAGCCATGTGACTTTGGGACCATTACTTATTTTCTCTGATCTTCTGTTTCTTCCTTGAAGAATGGGAGTAATAATATTCCTC
This sequence comes from Hydrochoerus hydrochaeris, assembly GCA_004027455.1. Lineage (NCBI taxonomy): Eukaryota > Metazoa > Chordata > Mammalia > Rodentia > Hydrochaeridae > Hydrochoerus > Hydrochoerus hydrochaeris. The sequence continues at coordinate 49,608 of PVLA01001617.1, read as the reverse complement.
CAGGTCACATGAGAATGAAGTCCAGGCTCTTCCATTTCTGGCCCTGGACAGCTGCTTGATCACATGTCAGATGGTCTGGCCACGCCTCCCTCACCCAGTTGCCCTGAGGACCAAGTGAAATGATGGGTGTGCCCAGTGACCATGAGTTCTCAAGAGCTGTGTGGAGGATCAATTGTGGGTTCCTCAATTGTCTTTGTGGTGGCTCCAGCCATCTCCACTGTCCGTACTGAGATGGGAAATGGGTAAGTAAGTCTTCTTGGGGAGTACTGTTGGAGATCTCTGGTGATTGCTGAGATGTGTTCCAGAAGGACAGTTGAGATGAATCTCTGCTACATGGCTGGTGCTCTGCCATAAGCTTCACCCATGAGACCCCATCTAAATCTCCCAGCAACCCTCTAGGTTCTCCCATAACCACACAGGAGAAGCAATGCAATCCCCAAGCGTCTACACAACTCACCAGGCTTCCTGCAACAAGCTGGAGGGAGCCCTAGGACCTGCACTCTGTCCATCTGATGGAGAGATCCAGGCTCTGTGCATCCTGCTCTGCAGACTATGAAATGGCGACAGAAAATACATGCTTATGTGTCTTAGGAATGAAACAAAACCTAAGATTTGCACTTGGATGTATTCCAATGTGCTGGCATGTAAATTTGTCTAACTGCCAGCCAGTTTGTGAGAACTTGAATGCCCATTATGTCCAAGCACGACTGACAGTGGCTTGGGACTCTTCAGTATGGCCCGATGCTATTTCTGATAAATGATATGAATCTTTATTACACCCCAAAGACTTCCCAACCTTGTCCAATAAACCTAGAGAATTGAGAGACAGGTGAGTGGCTTTCTGTAAGTCTTCTTGACTCTGTTTTGAAACTATCCCTCCAGTTGGTATCTCTCCTCAGAGCCCTGTGTGATTTCTATGACGCTATAGGTAGAATTCATCATCTCTGACCCTTACGCTGCATGGCCTCCTGCCCTGCTCTCTGGTGCCCATTCATGGTCCACATAGCAGCCAGGGGCATCTCTTTGCAGAATGGATTCTTCTTAATCCCTTCCATGGCTCCAGACTCATGGCTGGGCTAGCATATAAGCATGCCAGGACCTGGGGCCCCCACAACTCTGTCTAGCTGCTCTTCTAGCCCCAGGAGTGAGCTTTGCCCAGCTCTTCCTTCTCTAATGTCCTGCTCCCTGCTACCTCAGACTTGTCCCTTCAGACATGCTGACTCCTCTGCTCTTGGCCCCCCTCTTACACTGGGCCAGTGCTATCTCTTCCTTCAGACTCCCGCTGAGCACACTCCCTCCGGGAAGCCTTCCCTGACTTCCTTCTCACCCTCAGGATGGGTTGGTGCCCTCCTTGGGGCTTTGGCAGCACCCTGTCTTCTCTCTACCCCATCACACTGGCCAACCTACTTCTATGTGAACTTCATAGCTCAGCTGGTGCCTCTAAATCAGGGCTGAGTCAGAGAAAGGAAGTCGCTTTCATGGCTCCATGAATGGCATATTTGTGTAACCACCTGGTGGATACCTGTCTCTCCACACTGGACTGTAAGCTGTCTACTGTCTCACTTTCCCTCACGGACCAGGCATCCCTGAAGCTTCCCAGAGAGAGTGACTTGCAGGCAGGGGCCTGATCCAGCATGTTCTAGGAATCACGTAGGAGTGAAGTGGGAAAAAGAAGTTGGATTTTCACACAGTTTGGCAGAGGCCAAAGGTCACCTGTGGGGAGCTCTGGAGCAAGAGAGGCTCTTCAGAGATATCCTCACTGCACATTGAGGTGAGCAGGCAGCTCTTTCCCCTACCGGATTTGTGTTACCCTGGGGAGAAGACACAGCCCTGGGCAAGGTGTCTCTCTTTACTTTAGAGCAATTCTGAGAGAAAGAATTTCTAGACTAGAGAGCTGCCAGCCACCAACATCCCCAGTTGCTGGGTACATGGATAAATTAGTCTTGTAAAAGTGACCATAGCATTCATTATACTACTGTAGTCCTGGGACTTAGCAGGTAATTAACAAATGTTGGATGAACAAATATATCCACTTACCCATGTGGGACTATGTCTTATTTATTAGTCCAAGCACTCGATATAGGCCTCACTCAGCATAAACACTCAATAGAAATTTGCCCAATGAATGATTACAATGAAAAAGAATGAATAAATCAGATAATGATGCAATTTGTTTTATAAAGGAAGATAAATTTGCACACAACTCAGCTGTTTAAAGGCAGCAAAAGCAAATATACCTGTGTATCCCTCCCCATTGAGCCAGCATCCTTTTAAGTAGCAACATTGTCAAATGAGCAACACTGCCCTTAGCAGGCCTCTTTCTGTCTTCATGGCTCTGGGTTGGACATGCTGAGAGGAAGTTTAGGAGGGAGGAAAGCAGTCCTCTTTTGCTAAGTGTCAACTGTCAATGCTTTACCTTCCAAAGCAAAGAAGTAGCTGGAAGGACTGAGAGTATTTTAGAACAGAAAAGAGCAGTTTTAAAGAGAAGCATGATGACTACTTGCACATATTTGAAGGAATATCATTTGGAAGACAGACTAGGCTTATTCTGTACTACCATGGAGAATTGTTCCAGGATTTGGGTTAGACACAGGCAAAGAACTTACAAAATTAAAATGACTAATGCTCTTTCTTGGGAAATGGACATTTTCTATCACAATAGGATATATATTACTTGAGTGTACACATTTGTCAAAACTCAGATAAGGTTTATGCATTTCACTGTGCATTAATTTTACTACAAAATTGGTGAATCTTCTTTCCCTTCTTTCTCCTCCTTTCCTTCAGGTAAGGGATGCAAGTGGGCAGAGGTACAGAAGAAACAAGAATGACCAAATGTTAACTTCAGGAGACCTGGGTGATAGGTAATGGGTTCAGCATACTATTATTTCCTATGTATATGTTTGAAAATTTTTCATAATAAAATAGATATGTATTACTAAACAAAGATGAAGTAACCAGCTTTTAAAAATTGTTCACCAATGGAATGGGTTGCACTGGGAAAAGTGCGTTCCCTGTAACTATGAGTATTTATGTAATTCTGTGGGCATTTTCTCAGTCTTCCCCTGGATTCTGGGCTAAGGATAAGGCCAAGAGCAGGAAATTGAATGGATGGTCTTGGTCATGTCTTTGGCCATTTCCTCTAGAAGAGGGACTTGGAAGCACTGTCCAACACTAGCTGAGGGGCCAGGAGAGAGGGGAGAGAGCTGGATTCTCCACAGCCATGAGCTTTGGCCCAGGTGTCTCACTCCAGACAATGGAAGGTGCTGAGGGTGGAGGAGGAAGATACCCAAGACCCTGAACCTTGAGAAGGGTGCAGAGTAAGATGAGGACCCGAGACAGGAAGAGGAACCACAGGCTTGGAGAGCAGCCTGAGTCCATGAGAGCAGGTACTGTTTACCAGGTGGGTGGACTTGAACAAGGGTCTCAATTTTTCAGAGTTTTCTCATCTGTGAAAAGGAGAGAGGCTACTTCAGAGTGCTGAGAGGACTAAGTGAGCTTGGGCACCTGGCATAGAGCCAGCCATGCATTTTTCAGTAACTATTATTTATAAACCCAAGCAGAGACAGGGTCCAGTGGGGCAGAATGATGGGATTTGAAGGTCAGTTTAAACACCAGCTGCCACAGGGACTCACGGGGCTGGGATAGCTGACGTGAGGCTAAGGTGATTGCCTCCATTGCTCAGGCAGGATTTAATGGCAAAGGAAAAATCTGCAAGGATGCTTTCATTGATGCAATGCTAGAATTCTAGAAGGGTCTTTTTAGGAGCAATTTCTGGGGGGGTCTCCAAGCCCTGGGTTGTCCCTATCTCTGGTGAAAATGCATGGTGCTCAAAAGCTGTTGGTGCATGTCGCTAGGACCCAGCCTTCCACTGTCCTTACTCCCTCCAATGGTGCCCAGACCCACTGAGCTGCAGCCTATAAGGCCTTAATTCTAGACCTTGAGCCAGTCCTGACCAGGTCTAAAGTCATGCACAGTGAGTTTCACAAGCCATGAAAGACATGGTTCTCATCTCAATTCCCAGATCTGGGCACACTTTGGGTGGCTAATTAATGTGCGCTGAATAAACAAACAGATGGAGAAGCAAATGCGTGGGGACAGGCTTCTGTGTCTCTGCGGGCCCTGTGGGGACAAGAGGAGACTGTTTTGTTTGCAACAGCCAACCCTTGCTCAGCTGGGCCTATAGAGGCACCAGATAGCCCATGGGAAGTCCCCACTGGCCAGTGGAGCTCTGGCAGACAGTGATCTCCTCTCCATCTCTCCTCAGGCTCACAGAGTGCCAGTGTGGCCGCCACACCGAAAACACCATACATCAGATGGTGCATCTGAGAGCATAAGTGGCAACCACCAAGTGGGGCTCGAGAAGGGAATTAGAGCCAGATGCACAGAGGGGAGGAAAAATATCAAGAGCGGCCTCAGAGGAAGTGGGGCCAGATACGATCATCTCAGGAGAGGGGAAGACCATCACCTAAAGGTCACTTATTGCAAAATAGGTGCCCTTTCTTGAGATCTGGGCTGGTCATGGGGGTTCCTGGTCAGTGGTGCTTCCTTTGGGCCTGTCCACCCAGCCCGGACCATAGCATCCCAAAGCGTCCTCCACCCAGCCACATAGGCAGGTTCTCATTCAACAGATTATATTTTGTCCCACCTTGTGTGTGGTTCAAGGTTATGCACCGTGGTTTTTACACTCCCACGGTGTTTACAGAATCAACTTGCTTGGCTTCAATGGCTTTTTTTACTGCCGCTCCCAAAGTTAGTTACCTTCCCTCCGCCTTGGAATGTTTCCACCATGGAACGCTGACACGGGGCTAAATGCTAACACCGGTAAAGGACTGACAGTGGCAGTGAGTCTAAGGGTCTCTGTTCTACTGGAACACACGTGGCACTTTAAGTGGAGGGAGGGGACTGTGGGGCAGTGATTTCCAAATCCCCAGGTACAGCTCAAGGACTAAAGCTGGTAGGCATTCAGGAATTTTAACTGAACCCAGCAAAGAGCACACACACACACACACACACACACACACACCTGTGTACATGCACACATGCGTCACTTGAGCCTGTGGTAGAGACCTGTTTCCCTGGTAGGTTGGAAGCATTTTCCAGACCCTGATAATAGACAGGAGTGATTTCAAGGGCTTGTCTTCATGGAGTTTTCTTAGTCCCGTGGCTTTCTTATTTCTGACTCCTGGAGTTTCCCTTTCTTTGGAGCTTGGCTTTGCATTCCAATGCTTTTGAATCATACTTCGACCCACACTTCTTTGTGCATGTAATGGGAGACAGGTTTGTATTGGCTCAGTCCCTCATGTAAGCGAGATAAGAAATCATGACCTGAATTTAAATTTTATTGGCTAAGGCCCTACCTTGTTTCTCAGAAATTAAAAATCACTTATAGCATAGAGATGACCAAGAAATGGTTCTGATCTCAGGGAGGACAAATGTGTGAGCAAATAACTCCAATGAACAGCAGCAGAAAAGAGGACTCAGGGACCTAGGTGCGGGGAGACCCAAGCTAGGCTGGTGACCTGACCAATCAGAAAAGGGTCCATGAGGGAGCTGAGATTTTTCTGTGGCTGGATAGAGTGGGAGGTTTCAGGGCCCCCCACATGAGGTGGTGCGGGGGGTGCAGCATGGTCAGGAGCCCAGGAGTGTGAGGGAATGTGTGTGGGGCTGGGAGCAGTGAGCAGTGGTGGGCCCAGAGGGAGGCTGTGGAGGGAGGAAGTGTGGGAGAGAAGTTGGGCTGGGCTATGCTGTGGAGACCCAGCGACTGGGTTAAAGCCAGGTGCTTTCCATAGCTATGTTTCACGTCCTCATTCTGTTCTTATGCCCATGTTACGCATGGAAAACTTAGACTCTGATCACATTGTACCACAAGCAAATTAATATCCCAGACTCAGTCCTTTCAGCATGCAAGTAGGGTCAGGATTTGAATGTAGGTATGTGATCCCTTACTCCGTGTGACCCAGCGCAAAGGCTGTGGCTGCCATGAGTCAGTTTAGGACACAGTGAGGGATAGTAGGAAGTACAGAGCAAAGTGAGGGATAAATGATCTTCCGGGTGAAGCACGAGTGAATTTGAAGACCCATCTTCCACCTCCACCACTGCCATCGAAAAGAAAGAAAGGGGAGTAAAGAAGCCGAGGTTAACAGGGTTAACAGTAGAGGAGCAAAAGAGCAGGGAACTCTGGATACAAAGGCCACGAAAGGGGTTGGATAAGGTGGGGTGGGGTGTGGTGGGTTGAGAGGAGACGTAGGAAAAGGGGCAGATCCTTCATTCACAATGGACACTCGTCATGACCAGAATTGTGTCAGGTCATTTGGCACAGCGGGAAAGTGAGGTACAGAGGGGAGCCCCAGCTTCTGCTCATGTGCTTGAATGACTGAAGGATTCACTCATTCATCCCCCAAGCCCAGCACTAAGTGTCACGGGGTTGGCAAAGATATAGAGCTTGTCACATATTAGACTTCAGCGTGCAATATCTTCTTTATTCCTCTAAGTGACTCAGGGTGGAAGATGTTATAATCCTCATTGTCCAAGAAAGCCACACCTGGAAAGGTTAAGTCAACTGTCCAAGGTAGAGCTGGTGTTAACACCCAGGTCAGAACCTTTCTGCTGTAACGCCTGCCCTCAAGAAGCTTCATGAACCGGGTGATGGTAACATTAATGGCTCCAGGGAGCATATTGAGAGCAGGGCCATGCTTGGTGATTGTCCCCAGAAGCAGGCATTACCTAGTATTGTCCCGGGTTCATTGAGATGTAGGGTTTCCCCTCCAGTAATGTCAAACTATCTATATTTCATGGAGCTTTAAAGTTCTTCAAAGCAGATTCCCACTTTCAGCCATGCCGCATTCACATGGAAAAATGAGAAAGTTTCCCAGATCACTGAAGCTCACCGGTTTAAATGCTAGTTTTCAGAACTTGGAAGTACCTAAACTTCAAAAGGAAGCACCCTGTCTTGCCTGAGTAAGAATCACTCAGCCTGAGCCATTCTGAGTTGCTCTTTCTTTCTCACAGGGCTTGGCGGGAAGGGACTCCTATGCCTGAAAGTCCTCAGGGTAGAGATTTGGGAAATTGCATTCCCACTCCTTCCCGCAAGAGGCCAACAGTTGCTCTGACACACTTGGGTCCCCAGACTTTCAGAGGTTCTGAACTAGGCTTTCTCTGCAGCTGGCTCCTTTCCTATAAACTAAAACCAGCATTGACTAAGGCAGACACTTCAGATAGCAAAGAAACAATGCCAGAAAGACAAGGAGGTCCTGAGGACAGGAGAAAGGGGAAACTTTGAACTCAGTGACTTTCAATTCCTTGAGTTACAGATGAAGACAGTGACTCAGAGAAGAAAAGTAACTTGCCCAGAGCAACATGCTAATTAGTGATCCAGATGGGACCAAAAAGCAAGGTTTCTGATTTCTAGGCACAAGTTCATTGTGCTTCTACCTCCTGTCTTTATGAGAGTCCTCCTCTTCCTTCCTTCATTCCAGCCATGGACCTTGGGCAATGTCTAGAACACTCTTATTCTCATCCTTCTGTGCTTTGCCCATGCTGTTCCACCCTCTTGGAATGCTCTCTCCAGGAGCACCTGGCCTGGCAGATTCTTTCCTCTTCCAGAGGCAGCAGAGGTATCCCTTCAGAGCAGGTGGGCCTAGCTCACTGTGCTTTGCTGTGTCTCTCTGGGCCTTGTGCCTAGGTTAATTTTTGGCACCTATTATCCTGAGGAATTTATGTGTCTGTCTCTCCATTTGATTCCAGGCTCTTCGAGGGCGAAGATTCATTCTTGTTCATCTCTGTATCAGCACACTGCACCAGCACACTGTGAGCTTTCAATCAATGTTACCGCTGTGTTAGAGTGAAATGTTCTTGCTGGGAGGGGAATTATGACAAGAGAGGCTGACTGGGAAGAGCAAAAGACAGGCTGGGCAGAAGAAGTCAGATTGTCTTCCTCACATCCCATGCAAGGTGTGGTTCTGAACAGGGAAGGGGTGTACAACAGGCTCGAGGGTACGGGGAGAGGTAAGGGGCGGGCAGCCCCAGGGACCGCTCAGCCCTGCGCCTGCCTATTGAAGTCAGTCAATGGAAAAGTACTAGTGAATTAAAGCCCAATAAAAAAGTCAATTAAATCCAAACTCGTTTATGCTTTAAGCTCCCCCAAGTCAGTGAGCCAGAATGCAAGCTGGGCTGTTATTTCTCCATTTCCCTCCATGTCTACATTGGTCTCCAGTGAAGCAGGCGTGACACATTTTATTTCATCTATAAATGGGGCAGATAGACTGATAGCAAAGTACTGGCTGCTAGAGGAGTCTCTGGATCCCATTCAAGTAGGTGGGTGTGATGTTCGCGTTCTGACCTTGGGTTCTCACATGGCATTGAGGATCAGTGTGAGTGTGTTGCCATGCGCATGTGCACTTGCACACATGTACTTGGCGTGTGCACATATATGTGTACATGTGTGCAGATTTGAGTGCTGAGTCATTTATTTATTTCAGGCATATTTCTTGAGCACCTACAATGCGCTGGGCATTCAGTTGCCTCTGGGGTTCTTGGGTGAAAAAGTTAGTTTGAGTCTCTACCCTTGTGGGCAATACAGACTAGCAGTCTAGAAGAACAGATAGACAGACAAGAAAACAAGTGATACAAGTAAAGAAAATTATATGTTATATGAATGCAGCTATGCACGTGAATGCCTGAACACTGGAATACATTCATATCTGGATGTCTATGTACACATGTGCATCAAGCAACATGTGTTGTCATTGTCTCCAGCTGACCCAGGTCTTAGAAAATTTCCTCTGAAAACAGTGGTGGACCAGTGATAACTAATGTAATGAGGAGAAAGAATTAAAGCTGGCAAGGGCAGTAGAATTGGGACAAAGGTCAAAATACCTGACGAATGTGCACCACCACTGGCTACTACACTTTCTTTTCACTTCCCCTTGAGCTTAAGTGTCTACTCTCACCTGTAGGAGGCTGAGGTTAGCCCTCCTTGCCAGTTGGATAGAGAAACTCTGGACTGGGATGATGGTGACAAAGGCGGTTCTTAGTCCTGCAGATGTGAGATGAAGAGTCCTGAGTTGGTCACTTACTAGGTGTCCAACCTTGGCTATGGTTCTCAGTCTCTGAGCGAGTTTCAATTTCCTTATTTGTAAAGCCACAGTGATAACACTGCTTCTGGATGCCAGCTGAGGATTACTGTGACAACTGATGAATCCTAAAGTATCTAGGAAAAGTGAGATGTAGATGATATTGATGTCACTGTGCCTATTATAGACAAACCACTTCTCACTGGGTCCTTCTGAAGGAAGAGATGACTACATGTAAGTCTGCTTGTGTGCACAGCTTTTTTCCCCAAGTATTTTTCAGAAAACACAAAAATAGTGGGATGAGGAACTAAGCAGATCTTTAAAAAGTTTTTTTTTCTTGCAGGACGTCTCAGAACATTTAATATGCATCGTGACTCTCAAAGAAGGGGGAAAACTAAGTGCCACTTCTGTCTCAGATAGGATCTTTCCAAATGCTACGACTTACTGGCAGTGGCATATTTGGGAGGAGACTTCAGGAGACCCCAGAAAAGTAGAGCTGAAATGGGCAGGGAAAGGAAGATGGCCAACAGAAAGGACAGTCTGAGTTAGGTCCTGCTATTGATGACTACAAGTGAATCCTGCAGGAAACTTGAGAAGTGGGGAAAACACACCACAGAAGTGGGGAGGAAGCTGGGCATCCATCTGCTTGCCTCTGCTTATTGTAGGTGGAGGGTTGATCCTTGAGGGTCGATATCCCAGAACTTCCAGCCTGCTCAACATCTGTGCCTGGAATGTCCCTGTGGTTGGAAGATACACATAAGCAGGAGGTCATAGGTGTTTTTAGGAAATATCCAACAGCAGAAAAGAGTGTGTGGAGATGACACAGAGCACTGACAGTGTCTACCACTGTTCCTAACCTGGCCTCTCAATCGTGCTTCCTAGGCCTCTCTTTGGGTACCAGTGGCTGAGATTGTAGAGGATCAACGCCTTGCAGGGATTAGCCTCAGTCTATTTGTTTGATTGTATCCTTTTCTACTTCCTTTGGCTTAAATGTCAGGCTGTCTGGGAGGGGAGCAGGGCTAGGTCAACCCAAAACATCTCTTCTAACTGGAGTTTTCCTGAGACACAAATACATGCTTGATACACCTTACAGAATAAGGCTTGCTGGGCAAGGTAGGAGGCAGAGGATACTATAAGGCATCTTGTAAGGAGCCTGGCACCAGAAAAGCAATGATTGTGGTAGATAGAAATGATAGGTCTGAGCCAAGCTTTAGGCATAGCCTGCCGGTGAGAAACAAGGACTGGGCTGGGTCAAGCTGGGCAAATCTGGTGCAGAAATGATGCATACTCTGTCCTGGCCTTGGGGATTCAAAATGCACATTGCCATATTAAAGGGCAGATTGCATGCTTGTGTGTGTGCAGAACTTGGAGGCAGGAAGACTATGTCAGGCCTGGTCTTCCCCACTACCTTCTGTTTCCTACACTGGTGTTTCATATTGGTCCTGTTGCCTCTAAGGCTGCCCTGATGTCTCAAGGGATCCTTGTTGGGTTGCACAAGGATAACATCAGATGCAAAGGTCAGGATCCCTGGGTAACATCTATCCCCAAGCATTTATTTTAAATATAAGAAAAACTAAGGACTAGAAAACTAGAAGGAATTTCTCAGTGGAGTTCAATGGATTAAGAGCCCAACTCAGAAGGCATGTTCCCTGCAGGCTGGGGAGAACTTCACTCTGGATTTCATGGTGACAGATTCCCATCCTACCAAGACTTTGGCCATTGGCATGATGAACAAAGGACAGTGCCATTTCTCCTTGCTCTCAGCCTTTAGTCCATGGTGCTGAAGCTCCCTGCCATCACCTCTCGTGTCACCTCCCTGTATTCCTGGGATGTCTCCCTGACATGTCAGGTAGTAATAACATTTTCGATTTTTAGACATGTCAGCAAGTTTTGCCAGGCAATGTGAGGGAGCGCGAATACTAATGCTTCCATCTGGGGATTATGTTAATACACTATCCTGAAGTGACATTTTAAGAATTGCGTATTTTAATTGGCTGCCTCTTTTGCCTCCAAGCCCAAGATCAGAGAGTATTTAGTTAAAGGGGTGGGGGTTGTTGCAGAGAGGTTGGGTTGGAAAGAGTGCTGGCCTGGAATTGGAAGTCTTGGGATTCAGTCCTCAGGTAGGTGTGTGGTCTTGGGTAGGTTGCTGCTTGTCAGGGCCTCAGTTTCCTCACTTGTAAAGTGAGGGAATAAGGAACTTGACATTTACTAAGCTCCCTTCCAACTGTAAGAGGCTATGACTTCTGAATGCAAAGACCATTTAAGGTATTTTTCCTCCTTCCTATCTTCTTGCCTTAGATTCTGAGACTGCCAGCAATGTCATTTCTTCCTGGCTTTGGGATTATTTATATGCTGGCAACACACTTTTCCCTGCTTACCTGTTCTTCTCCTCGAGCTTGCCTTTCATATCTCTCTACCTAAGTCCAACCCATCTCTCCACTGGAGAAAGGATGGAACTGCTCCAAGCTCCATCCTTTCATTAATGTACAAATTATGGTTTCTTGGGAAAACTGTTGTTTGGTTTACTCTTAATTCGGGTCATTGGGTAGTTGATTGGGATACTCCTTATGCTCACCCAGACTGGTGGTGCTTCTCCCATTAGACTGGGACTCCTATTATGGCAGTCTCTCCCTCCAACTCTAGGATTTCTTTTTAGCACATCAGGGAGACACTGTAGTACAGCAGAGCACTGTACTTGTATTTGAATCCCTGCTCTGTTACTGATTATCTTCTGTGTGGCTTGGAACAAACTGTATAACTTCCTGAATCCTTACTGTTCTCCTTTCTAAAATGGGAATTACAGTAATTATCTGAAGGCAGAGGTTAGGATTATAGGAAATAAGTTTATGTAAAGTGGCTGCCACATTGTACAGGCTTGTGAAAAGCTAGTTCTCTTCACTCAAGTAACCAGAAACCTACAACCACGATGGTTTGCTTAAGGTAGGTGTCACTCCACATATCTTAACATACACCTGGTATGTTTGGATTGAAACCACTGGGGAACCATAGGTGTAAGATTTCTTCTGAATTTCCTAGAGTTGAGGCCCTGTTCTGAGTGAAACTCACTGCTTTCTGTGCTGGGCTGGTAAGGTTTAATTTCTTCCTCTGTGAGGCACGCATTATTAAATCCATGCTGGGCTGGCTGCTCAATACAGTCAGGGATACTCACAGTGAATGGATTCCCCTGGGGTATTTGACAGACCAAAGGTCAGAGATAGGAGACATCATAGCAGGGTAGGGATACTGTTTTCTCTGAATGGGGACTGCAAAGCTTCAGCAGAATAACCTATGGCCTCCTGCAGAATTCCGATGAGCTGCAACTTTTCATCTGCAAGTAAAGAGAGCTATGTGACTCCCTCACTGAAAATGGTCTCTCCCCAGATAAGAATTACCCTTACGGGAAGGCTGTTCCTCTCTCATCAGATCGAGGCTCTCTGGGGCAGAGTGATGGTGTTTCTCCCATTAGAATGAGATTCCCTTTAGGGCAGGATTGTGGTTTCCCCATCAAATTAGGTTTCCTGGGCAAGACTAGGTCTCCAACATCAGACTTAGGGACGCTTACCTAAAATCGATGACCATGATGATTTTTTTCAGTCCATATAGAAAGTCTCTTTCTCCTATGCATGAGGTTCCTATTGTCCTAGGGGCTCTGCCCTTTGCTTTGTAAGCAGTAAGAAAAACAGAAGGCAACCAGCTTTCTTTCACAGGCTGTTGGCTCTTAAGTAAAGATAGTTAAAATAATTTATATCCTGCTCAGGGGGAAAACTGGAGAGAGGAAGGAGAGGTAGGTTTTCCTGGCAAGGAAAAGCAGCATAAAATGTCCTGTTAAATGCTCACTCAGCGGCCTCCATTCTTTCAAGCACACAGCAAACACTTGTGATTTAAGCTGTGCTCCAGGGACAGGTTAGTACCAGAGCTGTGACTGCAGATTTGACCCAAACACATTGGGGTTGGAGTTTTGGCCTCCTAGAACCCAAAGGACAGAAAGAGATCTGGGTCCCAGGCCAGAAAAATGGGTTCTGGAGCAACAGAGGTAGCTCCCTGATGTTAGAATTCTTACTGACTTCAAATCTTGTTCATTAATTTATATTCTGAGCTTAAGGACAAGATCTGGAGGTAGGGACCTGGGTTTCTTGTAGCTCTGCCATTAACTAACCATGTTTCTGTGGATAAATCCCTCCCCCTCACTAACACCGAATCTTTCATGACTTGTGCTTTTTCTTAACACAATTGGTAAACATGCAGGCTGTGCAAGAAATCTAGAAACTTAGATGATTATACATAATACCACTGAAGACATCTTTGATTTAATACAAAGTAAAATAGTGTCTATGTTTGTAAATGTCATGGCATATATCCTGTGTGAAAGACTATTTAACAAGTATCTGTCTCTTCCACTGGGTTGTGAAACCCACAAGGACAAAGGTCAGGAGTTTGTGCCTTCTTTATCACTCTGCACAGATCTTGGCACATTCTGGGAGTTCGACACATTTTAGTCAAATAAATAAATGATGAGGTGGATGTTAAAGCTTATCTTGGGGATGGAAGGGTAATGAAATACAGGGAGGACTCCAAAAGTGGGTTTTGAGAGAACCTTCTCAGATATCTGGGATGCCCAGCTCATTAAATGGACTTTTCATGGCATCTAGAGGTTAAATTTTCACTCACAGGATTCTGTTGCCATAAAAGAGACACCGATAGAGAGTTAAGAGCTGGCGTGCTGAGATGAATCCACTGTTATCAGTCAGCTTCTTCTGAACATTTATAGATCCATTCTTTCTTCAAAGACTATCTGTATTCTTTCATATAAGATTAGACTCCTGCCCTGAGGATCTGGGCTCATGGATGGCCAATGCATGTCCAGCCAGAAGTCCTCAGAGCTGCACAGCAAACTCTCTCTTCAGAGAGAATAGTGAGAATGGAGTGCAAGAGAGGCTGGTTCTGGACCATTGTGCTTCATTTGCCTGGAATATCCAGCCCCTCCTAGGTTCATGGAGCCCCATCTTTCAAGACTCAGTTTAATGGCTACATCCTCTAAGCAGGTAGAACTGATTCCTTCTGTGGGTCTCATTGGAAAAACTAGATATTTTAATGTATTTGTAGTCTTAATGTATTAGCACTAATGTTGTGTTCCTCAATGCTTCTGGATTTAGTGATCACCGTGTATGTGAATCTTGTTGATAGTGTACTCCTGGAGTGGTTGTGGCCAGATTAGAGTGTCTGACTCTTTTCATGTTGGGCATATATGTTACTGTCCATGGTTCTGAAGGCTACGGCTCAATACCTTTCTCAATCCCGAAGCACGCATGCTTCTTCATCTTCTCCCAAGCATGAGCTAAAAAGCTCAGCAGTGGCCTGGTAATAGACTGGGAGAACAGTGCTTGGAGTCCAGGGAGACCCAGTGAAGGAAGGGATTAGTTCTACTTGTTTCATGTGCTGCCAAAGCATGCAGGCTTGCTACCTGGTGGTGGTCTGTAATTAAGACAGCAACATAGGGAGGTTGCTTAAAAGTTTGAGCCTTTTGTAGTTCCTGCCCGCTGGGAAACCAGGTGAAATGTAGTTATCTGAAAATTTGGATACTTCAGGTGGAGCATATTTAGTGATAGCTCTCATCTGGACTTTGGTGTGCCATGCTTTTGCATTCTGGAGGCTAAAAATTGTCTATTTAGAATGGTATTAATGTCATGATGAAAGGTAGTTGTTTCATCCTTCTACTATATCTGCAAAATAATTTTAAAAGTGCAATTTATTGAATGCCTATTATGTGCCAAGAATCATGAGTGTTGCTTTTGCTTTTTATATATTATCTCTAATCCTCTAAATAACCCAGATAGGAGATTTCTGATTATTCCCATTTGGGGAAAAATAGAGAATAGAATAGTTAGACAACTGGCCCAACATCACAGATCCACTTAAGTTGTTTCCAGACTACTGGTTTCTGTAGTCTTTTATTAGTAGTATGCACTATCCAATCTTTTATAATTTTCCTAGGAACATAGAAAATAGTTTCCATAGCAACAATAATGAAGTCAATATTAGTATCAGGATAATATGACTTTTGGAAAAATTCTTTAAACTCTAAGATAGTGCTCTACATCTAGGAATGTGTATTCAAAGAAATAATCTTAACTATGAGGAAGATTTTTGTCTGATGAAATGTCCAATCATAGGCAAAACATTATCATATTTAAAAAGTAGCAACAAGCAATGTCCAACATAAGAGGTGGGAGTAAATGCAGTGTAGTATCATTCAAGTGAAACCCACATGACTTGTTGTAACATGATCTCAGTAAGGGCCCAGCCCCTCTTTTCCCAGGAACTGCTCCCCTATTCTGGAATCTGACTAACCTTCAATGAAGCCACCTCTCCTGGTCCAGGGCGGAGATTTACTCTCCTAGAACAAGAAATTCTTTACTGAATTTTTAAGGCATAGATTTGGAGAGAGCTAATTTCCTTTCCATGAGCATGGAATGTACCATATAATATCAGGTGAAAAATTTGAGGGACATTCTACATCTAAATCACAAGAGTTGTGATGGGAAGAATTGGGGGTTTGGAACAGTAAAAGCAAAAGTAGAGTCCTGCCTGCATTCCCTGACACTATAACCTGGTTCCAACTCTTTCAAGAGCTCAATTGCACTTGAATTCTGAAAGATACCAGAGCATTTTCCCCATGAACTCCTTACTTTGCCCGAGAGAGTTAGAACTGGCTTTATGTTGCTTGCAAGCAACAGAGGCCCAATTTAAACAGCAGGGGTTTAATAATCTGTGTTATTAGGAAGGAAATGTGGGGCTACATAGATGAATGATTTATAGTTCCAAGGTGGCAAATCTATGGGCAAAAAAGTTGTGTGAGGAAGGATGAGGCATGACCACAAGACGTGTGCAGTGACCCCAGAGCTCACAGAGCCTGGGGAGCTTGGCCATTCACTATTATGGGCATCAATGTGGGGAACACAGCAGCTTTAGAGCATGCATATAGGGTCCTACTCTCCCAGCAAATGGTCACTCCTGGAGACATGATGGAAAAGTCAGAAGAGTATGGGATTAATCTGATCTGAGGTAGTGCTTCTTCATTGGTTTGAAAGCACCCTAATAATCAGGGCCATTTGCTGTTTATCTCTGTATTCCCAGAGCCAGCACAGACACTAGCAGATTAAAAATGCCAGGTTAGTGCTGGTTCACTCACTGTAGATTCTAAATTCCTTGAGCTGTTGATGTGGCCAGATGAAAGCGTTTGGCTCTCACCCCAACCACATATATTACTGTCCATGGTGCTGAAGGACAGGGCTCTTTTCTGAAGCCTAGAACGTGGATGCTTCTTCATTCCCTCCCATGTATAAGCCAAAGAACTCAACAAGGCTTTGCTGAGAGAATGTCTGGAGTCCAGGAAAACCCAGAAAAGAAGAGGTTAATTCTACCCTAAGCAGATTTCCTTTCTTACACAATATATAGGGTTGCCATTTTGAAATCATCTCTGGCTTCACATTCCTGCTTCTGTTTTCTCCTCTGGTACTGGGGCTAAGGTTGTGCAAACCACGTTGTCTGAATGAAGACTGTCAGGTCTGAGTGGTTTTTCAGAAGACTGGAGATGGAACCATTTAACGCTTCCAGCTAGGATCTACAACCTTTCAGCATGAGAAGATATTGACAGTTCTCCTCACTCACTTCTTTTGGCTCCTCTGGCACACACCTTGCATTTTATTTTCTGGGCTACACCTCATATTCTGGTGGTCTGAGCCACTGTCCTGCTGTGAGTACCACCTCTTTAGCACTACTGGGTAGCATCTCCTGATGATTCAAGTGACACCATTTCCTCTCTTTCCTTTCCCATCCAGAGAAGGCAACTACTAGTTCCTGGGCTCATTCACTACCAACCCATTTGCGCTCCTTCAGCTTTCTGACACAGGGGTAACAAATTTCCCAAGTTCAATGGCCTCTGTTTGAGTTCCCCTGCCTATTTCTGCATTCCTGCAATGTACATAACTTCTTTGAATCTCAATTTCTTCATCTATAAAAATGGGGGATAATCCTTACCCATGAAGATGTTGGAAGAATTCAGTGACATGAGAGTCAAGTGGTTGGCAAGGAGTAGGTGCTAATAAATGCTGGCTGGCTGCTCCCTTCATCCCAGTACAGAAATACAGAGGCTCCATGGCTCAGGATAGTTCAACTTACAAGTTTTCCAACTTTAAAATGGTATGAAAGTGAGAGACAGTCAGAACCATGCTTTTGGATTTTGGTCTTTTCTGGTTTGTGATATGCAGTAAAATACTTTCTGTCTATTTTTTTATTTTAAAGAGAATAAAACAAAAAACAGAATAAAGCAAATCAAAACAGTGAAAACAATACAAGATTTCTAAACAAGATAACAGGAAATCAACAATGGCTACCATAATGCCTCTTGTTATCTTCAAAATTGCTGCCCATACCATCAGACATAATAAAATCAAACAAAACAGGATAGAATGAAACCAATAAAAACAGAACATTGAATAAAATAAAGCAACAAAACAAAACAAAACAGTGAGAACAATATTGGATTTCACAAACAAGACAGAAGGAAATCCCCACACCTGCTCTACTGCACAATTATCACCTTCTCAGTAGATTCCCAGACCACTGGCCCAAGGCCCATGAAGCCAATCAAACAATACAAGCATTAAGTTGTTTTTGTACCTTAGTTGCTATCAACTCATTCTGCCCTCCAAATCAGCCAGCTGCTCATGGGTGGTGGTGGTGGGGTGTTCCTGTCTCCCAACCCATGCACCAGTTGGCCCACAGGAAGGGCAAATTGGCCTCTTATTTCTCCTCCCAGGCCCTGCATGGCTTGCATGGGCTAGCAGGAAAGGTGAATGGACTTCTTGTTACTTCTCCCAAGCCCAGCCTGGCTTCTGCTGACTCACAGGAAGGGTGAATTGGCTTGTTTTTCTTCCAGGCCCCCCATGGCTTCTGCTGGCTCACAGGAAGGTAAAATACTTTCTTGTGGTTCTAGGCAATAGCAGTGATGCAGTCTTAGCTCCCCATCAGCTATACAATGGGGGGGGGAGTTTAACAACAACATTACAGTTTACTGTTCTGTCTTTTTATTTGGATAGAGACATTCAATAAATTACATGTGATATTCAATACTTTATTACAAAATTGGCTTTGTGTGAGATGATTTTGCCCAACCATGGGCTAATGTGACCTGAGCACATTCAAAGTACGCTAAGGTAAACTCTGATGCTTGGTAGGAAGGCTGTATTAAATTCTTTTTGGACTTAAAATATTTTCATCCTGACAGTGGGGTTATAGAGTTATAATCCGATTGTAATTCGAGCCTGTAGTCTACACACTCACAGCAGAGGTTCTCTCCCGTTGATGATCTGTTTCAGGAAGTGGCCCCCAGGAATTAGGGTCAGAGAGAGAAGAAGTCTTGCCCAGTGTATCCCTATACCCACCTGCCACAGCCAGCTTAGAGGCAGGACTCCCAGAGAACTGCAGACAGGCAGAGGTGAAAGTATTTACAATGAACAGTGCTCCTGAAGCCTCCCCTCTTCTCAGCAATCCCAGTGTTAGTCACTCAAACAGATACTAATTTAGTCTCAGAAACATTCCTCAATGGCCTCAGGCAAGTTATTCATGACAGTTATGGGTGCAGGAAGCTCAGCTTCCATCCTATCACTTTGGAGCCAGTGACAAATCTTGGGAAGTCACTAGAGTGAGGAATGAGGCAAAGCTACCATCCACGTGACAGCTGAATGAATGGGTGAAAGCAAACCTCTGGGTCCTGGGTTCTGTGTATGGAGTTTTGAAAGTATCATCTCTCACCTAGTCCTGATAATAACTCATCTGTCCATATTACAGATGGGTAAATTGTCACTTGGAGGAGTAAAGGAGGTGGCTCATATCTTACAATCAAGGTGGCAGAATTGGGACTGGAAGCCACTTAGTTGGTTGCAGGGCTGTCAGATAAAGGGTGAGATCTGGATTCTGAGAAGGTGACATTCAACTCACACTAAGATCCTAGCTGGTATAGAGCCAAATAGCTGAAGCTCGGATAAGATAAGAACATTCTATGCAAGTTAAGATGCACCCACTCCCTGTCTCCGGAGTTAGAAGACTTCTGTACCAGTGGAAGACTGCATCATATTTGTGCCCCTGACTTCTGGTTGGATGACTTCCAAAGAGCAGCTAAGGTCTGCCCTGACAGGAAGGAAGGAAAGAAATATTTGGAAGGACCTAAATGATAACCCAATGAAGAGCCTTCTTCCAAGCTCATGTTAACTGAGAGCTCAAATGGGGTCATCCTATTTTTTCATTGTAACTGCTTTTGCCTTGCTTCTTAATGGCTCTCAAAAAACTACACTCCTCATATTGAAAATATGCTTCCTTATTTTTGTTTCATATTTGAAGTCGGGTTGGATCTCCATGTAGGCGAGGTTAGGCTACCTCTATCATAGGGATGGAGCAAACAGGAGGCGAGTTGTTATTTTTATTGTTGTACAAAATTTGACGAAATCTAACATATTTTAGGACATATAAAGTGAGCAAGAAAAATTATTTTAAAAAAAGAGATAATCAGAGTAGATGTAAGAGCAAGTAAGAGGAGAGAGAAGCTAGCTGAAGCCAACATTTGAGATGAGTTAGTAATTGTACATGAACTGTGGATTCAGACTTCAATTATCTGGTAGCTATTTCTGAAAAGAGAAATAAGTCTCATTGTTTGATAAGAGACATCACAGATATTCAGCTGATGTTTAAATTTAGAAAGACAAGTGGGCCAATGTGGTGTCACCAAATAGAAGCAACCTCAACTTTGGTGACACTAATGTACATCTCTGCTTGGGCCAGAGGATGCGCTGTGTTCATAACAAATTTTAATCACGGTCACTTTTTTCCCATTTAATGAGACACAACAGGACTGTCCCGAGGAAGCTGTGGTGTAGTGGCACAGAGCAAGCAGAACAGTCTTTCTGTTGTTTCTTCCAGAGGCTTTAATTGAGGGAGGAGCTGTTAATGATTTTTCTAATGAGCAAAAATGACCACACACTACAGTGAAATCCCAGGCCAGTGCCAACCTAGCTGGCAGAGGGAGAAAGGGAAGTGATAATTATTGAGCATAGTATATCCATTATCACTTCTAAATGAGCACAGTGAGCCTAGGGACCCCAAACTAGCCCCAACTTAGGGGTGTCCCTCTCCAAGTTCCAGTGCTTTTCATCACAGACTGGAAGACGGGGCATGTGGCTCTCTGCATGTCCACTTGAAATCCTTCAAATCCAAGGTAGGGGAGCTTCGCCAAGGAGGCTGTTCTGCTCTACTGAGTAGGGGAGGGAGTTGAGGTCCAGAGACAGGCAGAGATGGGGGTAGAATGAGCCTCCCACTTAGGACAACAAGAAGGTCAAGAACAACTGAACTGTGAAGTAATAATAGCAATTACATCAGTGTGTGGCACACGCACTATGAACACGGTGCCTTCAAACCTGCTGTGCCGTCTTATCTGCCCCGCAGTTTGGCGGGGAGATAATCAGAATTCATGCCTGCAGAGAGTGCATATTGTGCAGAGATTTTGACATGTCATGTACTTCTCATGTTAGTCAAGAGAGCCACTGTAAAACCCAGTTATAGACAATTAAACTGGGGTCCAGAATGAAGAAACCAACTACCCAAGATCACACGGAAATGGTAAAGCTAGGACTGAAGTTAGAGTCCCTCAGCTTCACAGTGTGCCTTTCTTTACTCTGACCATGCTGTGCTCCATGGGTGGGCTAAAGGACGCGCACAGATATTGACACTGCCTGGGTTCAAGTCCCGGCTCTGTCACCTGGAGGGCTGTTCCTCTCACTGACCCACATGGTGTAACCCACATGGTTTCATCTCTATAAAACACAGATAATAACAATGCCTTCCTCATTGCTTGGTTGTGAATTAAATGGCCAACCCAGAAAGAATTCACATAAATGCACTGCTCAACCCTTAAGAATACTAGCTAACAGTACTTTTTATTATAAAAATAATACTAAAATATAAAATGAAACTTGACATCTTTGCTGATGTCTCAGTGTTAGACTGCTATGTTGTTATGTAGAAAGATGGAAAATATATAGGGGCCGGGGGTTTAGTTCAGTGGCATAAGTGCCTCTTTGGCAAGCACAAGGTCGTGAGTTCAATCCTCAGTACCAAAAAAAAAATTATAGAAACATAAATAGAAATTCACTATAACCCCAACACAGAGTGATAATCACAGTGTTTTGATATTTTTTTCAGTTACTTTTTTCTAAGCACATACAGAACTATATACAGTCAGTTCTCTGTATCTACTTCTATGGATTCAGTGAACCATGGGTCAAAAAACATTAAAACAAAATTGCATCTGTACTGAGAATACACAGACTTCTTTGGTCATTATTTCCTAAGCAGTACAATATAAACTATTTACATAGCAATTATATTGAGTAGGTATAATAAGTAATCTAGAGATGATTTAAAATATATGGAAGGATATGGGTAGGTTCTATGCAAACACTACACCATTTTGTATAAGGGAGTTGAATAGCTACAGATTTTGGTATCTGCTTCGTCCTGGAACCAGACACCTACAGATATTGAGGGATGACTGTACTTTGACAGGATTTTTTCCTTGTCTTTAAAATTAGCATGAAAACACTGGTATCTCACCATTCATTATAAAGTTTTTAAAGGTGACTTTCAGCTATTACAAAATTATGCTGTTTTATAAGTGAACCCCAATATATGTACCCAGTACATCATGGCTGTATGATGTTGGTTATTCACTCACTCTTGAGTGAATGATCCTGTGTAATTGACTATTCCTTCACCTAGGGTGCCATGGTCTTCCTGATGCTAGTGCAGTGCCTTGTACGTAAGAGCTGCTCTACACATTCAGATAAATGAAAGCTCATGTTTAGGTAGGAGTTTTCAGAGCACTTCGACCTGTTTACATTCCTAATTCAATTGTATAGGTGTCTTTCTTATTGCATCTGAGAAACACTTTAAAAATTAAAAAAAAAATTTACCATTTGTTAAGCATGATGCCTCATTGTTGTTTTAACTATTTAATTTGATTAATAGTGAAAGTTTATTCATATTTTAATTAGCCACCTATATGATATTTTCCCCTATTTCCTCTTCTTTCTTCTTTTCATCTTTCTCACCTTCTTTTGAAGCATCGTTTTTGAAGGACCTGTCAGCAGCCCAGAAATCTTGGTACCATTTCCTTGGATACCTTCACATTTCCAGCTGTCTATGAGGTTTGTAATAATGAATTGGTGGCTTGCTGATTATTTTAAGATAATTGTATTAATAAGTTCAGATACTCGTTAATTTCAAGGAAGTCGTGACAGCTCTCAACTGTAATGAATTTCTCACTCAAGTTTAGACTGTTGACAGTTGACACACAGCTTTCCTGACATTTCTGCTTCAGATTGTCATTGTGTTTTCCTGTAACTCCATGCACACCTTATTAAAGTTCAATTATGGCTTGCAGGAATCTTCACGTAAGGCATTAGCATCCAGGTAATTACTGAGAAATGATAGCAATTGAAGAAAAATGGGTCTAATTTCCTACCGTGATAACAGATTCCTCCCACCACCTGCACAGGACAGGTGCTTATTTCTTTGGCAAGATGCCCAACCTGCTGTTCAAGGAATCATAAGGAGAATCACAGAACATTCCAGAATGGGAAGGGGCAGGACATATGATCCTTCGCCTCCCAGTGGAAGGATATTGCTCATTCTCTTCTTGGAATACATTTGGAAACCACGAACTCACTTCTACCAATACTCTCTTATCCCAGGAGCTTATTAGTGAACAAGGAGTTTAATCAGAATGATGACCTCATTCGTGCTTTAATGTCTGCCACTCACTCCACTATGACCCGTGAAAGTCCTCTTGCAGTTTTCTCATTTCTAGAATGACGGTCCTGGAGTAATGACTCTATGCCATGTCGTAATTCTGAAGTCCAACATGTAATGCTTCATACATGAGGCTGCTTAATGAACACTTGCCCCTTTCTGCAATGCCTTTTGTTTCAACTCGAGGAGTAGAAGAAACCAAAACTGATTAAGGGTCTATCATTTAATGTCACCTCACCTGGTGACTTCCCTCACATCATCTTATTTGGTGTTCATGAAAATTCTGTATTGTAGATCTTATCATCGTGTTTTACAAGCAAGGGAGCTGTAGTTTCAAGAAGCTCAAGGTCACACAGATTTGGTGGTGAACTTGGTCTGCCCAGTGGTGCACTACTAGGTCATTCCGGGCACATGGGGTTGGTCTGGGGAGATGACATGAGGAAGGCTAAGGACTCTACACTTTAGCAAGGAGTTGGGATGGCTTCACAAAGGTGCCTAACAGTGCAAAGTCGTGAATGCCAGGTGCCGTGGCGTTCTGGAGCTGGATGAGATCGCTACAGACTGAAGCGAGAGAGGAGGTTTCAGCGAGGAAGCTGATGTGAGTTCAGTCTCAACTCAAGAGGGAGGAGGAGATCAACACAAAGGCAGGGAGGGAGGAGCATGCAAGGAGACTGAGTGACAAAAGGCTGGCATAGACAGGTGGTAGAGAGAGAGAGAGAAGGAGTTCAAAGGAGGGGGTCTGGCACATGGATCCTGGAGGATGTCCAGGGTCTGGACTTATTATTGAGACCTGAGCGTCCCAAAGTGAGCTGCAGAGCACTGGCCATGAAGAGAGCCTCAGATGAAAGAATTAGATGCCACTTCTTGTATGACACCCCTTTCCTGGGGAGTTTCAGTGCATATCAGTACTTTACGGGGTCACAGTAGTTCTTCATACGGGAATGACATGGAGGTATCAATGATTTGGGGGAAGTATGATCTCAGGCTAATTCAAGAGTTACTTGGGGAAGTAGGGGAAGTCTACTTGTTTTCTGAGTCCTTACTTTATCACTACATTTGTGAACATACTCATCTTTGAGTGATTCCTTGGATGCAGTAGTGGTAGATTTTAATTTTCTATTTTGATGACAGTCTTTGCAAGGGTTGTACTTTCACTATTAATGTGACGTATGTTTCTCAGGGCATGTAGCTCATTTCACATCTATGGCGCTCTACTCCAGTCCCCTTCAAGGAAAGACTGGTCTGTTGCCCATTGATTACTCGGTATGCTTGAGGGAGTAGGGCTGGGAGTAACAGCTCCTGTAGTGATTACTTTGGCCAGAAGGGGACTCTCCATCCCATGTCTCACTCCTTCCCCAGGAAGCCCACATCCATTACTGCTCCCCGTGGATTCACAAAGGCCCGGCCATCTCCACCATTGTAGAATGCCCTGGAAGGCCAGTAACTCTGAGCTCCTCCTGGAGGTTTGACCAAGACTCTGAATCTACAACAAGGTTTGAATTCTCCCTCCTCTACCCTGTCCAGCTAGCTTCCTTTCTCTCTAGACAAGTGTCGATCCTAAAGGTGCTCATGCATAAACACCTTGCACCCTGAATTTCATCTCAGGGCTTGCCTTCCAGGAACTGGAATTACCAGACATCCAAGTTGCCTGACATTTGGGACCAAGACAGTAATGGGCAAATGGGGATCCTTCAGCAAACTCAATTCAGGCCATGTAATTCTATATGTTCGTATTCAATGTAATTCTTTCACAGCAATGAATTATTTTTTATTTTTTAAAAAATTGGTGAAGTACATGTACCACATTCCCCTTCACTCTTCCCTAACCATCTCATAACAATCCTGGGGGCAAGGATTATTTCTAAGGGGAAATTAGGGCTCAGAGAAGACAAAGAACTTGCCCTAGGCCATGCGGTCTAGTAAGCATGTGGGACTCTAACCTAGGCTTGCTAAGATCAACACCTGCTCTCTACTCACCACGCTTCTTTGGTAGTTTTTTTATTTTATTTTTTACTGGGGCTCGAACTCATAACCTTGCACTTGCCAGGCAGGCGCTTATGCCCCTGAGCTAAATCCCTGGTGCCTCTTTGGTTTTAAGATACTTACCCTGGCTCTGTGTTTCAAACATAGCTGCAGGTAACCATGGAGGTAGAGAGACACATGAACAGAATCCCAACCCCTCTTGGAGGTTTCTTGAAAAATAAGGTTGCACTTTTTATTCAATATCTGCCTACCGATGTGTAGGTCTAGTTCTAAGCACCTAAACTTTCTGCTAATTACTGTCACAATAATTAAAAAATAAATCCCCTTTAATTTCATAACAGGTGGTTCGTGAGACTGGAAGAGAAGTAGAAACTTGTCTGTAATTACGGTGTTGCTTATTTGCATTTCTAATTGCTTCGGAGGACACCAAGGGCCAGGCTTCCAGTCTCCTGGCTGTCTTTCACCTCTGTCGGCTGTACCAAGCTGTTGGCGGTGGTGGCAGCATCTTTTCTGCAAGCGCCACCTATGAGGGCAGTGGCTCCAGCTGGAGTCCCAAGACTTCCCATCAACACAGGCAGCCTCAGGCCTGGGTTTGTGAGGGTTTGCCGTGAAGGGCCTGTGATTTGGTGAGGAGCTGGTGCCCAACTACGAGCCCAGCATTTGTTTGTGTTGGCTGACCGACCAGGCTGGTCCAAAACTAACCTTGCCTATCTGATCCAAGAACCAGAAGGGCACAGCGAGGGCTGGTAGCACTGGCGCTGAGGCAAGGGCACTTGGGTTTGCCCCACACGTGGTTTTCAGACTTGCAAACCCATGGTCTGTCTATTGGATCCATTTGCTCTTCTGCCTTCTGAATCACTTTGGGTAAGTGCTGTTTCTCGTTTGGGGTCTCCTAGCGATTATGATTTAAGTTTCTTTGGTCATTCTGCCTCCATGAATCTCACTGTGAAGAAGCTAATGGACCATAGACTATGACTTCAGTGAACAGCTTAATCTCATGACAACATAAACGAATCCCAATGGGATTGTCATGAGATGAAGCTGCTCTCACTTGGATGGTGCTGGGCCCTTGCCTCAGCTGCACGGCACACCCTCTCCTCTGTTTTTCTCATGCTAGTCAGTATCTGGAGTCCTATTTCCCTAAATCCAAATGTACTGCTTTGGTCATTGTCTGTTTTCCATATCAGATCTTTATCATCTGCTTTTCTCTGCAGTCTACCTTGGTGCTCTGAATCAACTGGCACAAACAAGGCACTCAGTGGGTGTTGGTTGACTACACGAATAAATGAATGAATGAATAAATGAATCTGGCCACCAACTCCTGGGAAAGAGGAGATGCCTTTTTTGGGGGCAGCACTATGGATAGAACCCAGGGCCTTTGCATGGAGCTACAAACCCCAGCCGTTTTCTATTTTCACTTTTTTTTTTTTTTAAGTTTTGAAACAGGGTCTCATTAAGTTACACAGGCTGAGCTCAAACCTGAGCCCCTCCTGACTCAGCCTCTCAGAGTGTGCTGGTATTACAGGTGCATGAGGAATGGCTAGTGAAAAGACTGGGTGGGCATAGTAGGGGGTGCCCCCAGGAGTCTGCTGTACTCCCCTTGGTGCTGGGTCGAGCACACCCCCTGACTGTGAGGGGCCTATGGCCTCCCTAGGGTGTTTAAGCTTGGCTGGCTTGCTGTCTCACCTTGCCTACTGGCCTCTGAGTTCTGCTCCTCGCTCTGTCCCCTCAGCTGCTCTGGTTCCACCTGCAATGCTATTACCCCTATTTCACAGATGAGGACACCAAGGCTCAGACAAATTAAGTAACTTGTCCAAGGTCACACAGCTAGCGAGTGATGAGGGCAGTATTCTACCCCAGGCGATCTGACTCCAGTTCCTGCCTCTCCTTTGTGGGTGTCTGCCTTAAATCTTCATGGACCAGCACATCATGATCCCTCTTTTCCCCTCAGACCGAAGCCATCCTCCTGTTTGGTATTCTCAAGGACCAGTGGACCTGAGTCTAGGGTAGGTTTCTCCACCTTAGGATAAGTGGGCTGGATAGCCGGGGCAGGGCTGTCCTATGGATAGTAAGATGCTTAGCAGTATCCTTGGCCTCTACCCACTAAGTATCAGCAGAACCTCTCCCGTTCACAATCATGACAAGCCAAGGCACTCCTTTGGTCCCATGGGGGATGTAATTGTCCCTGGTTGAGAACCACTAGTGTAGGGGTGAGTAGTGTGGGGGGCCCTGTGCAGTGTTAGCTGCTGGTGGGGCCCGCTCTGTGGTTCGCCACAAATGGAGCATCTTTACATGGGCTCGGATCTATTGCAGTCATGCAAAGCCTCTCTCTATTCTTTTAGGGGAGTGGCGGCATTGTCCAGGATGTGCCTTTGTGCCTGTTCCTGGACCTACTTCTCAGTGCTACGACAGTATAACACGGGGAGCTCTGGGGTCAAAACCCAGCTCCATCACTTAGTAGCTGTGTGACCTGGGAAAGCTGTTCAACCTCTCCGCATCCCATCTGCAACGTGAAGACCATCCTTGTACCTTACTGCCATGTTACGAGCATGCCAGAAGACCACGCCCACCCACCTGCAGAGAACGGCGTGCCGGGATGAGCGCAGAACTGGCATTCCGCAAAGGTCAGATCTTATTCATCAAGTGACCGGTGAAGACTCACTACACAATGCTATTTGCAAATGAGAATTCATGTGTCGCTCGAGCTTCCTAAAGATTGGAATTTGGCGTTTCGACCCCGACGTCCATGCCAAGCAACCTAGGAGGCACTGCCAAGCAGCCAGTGCACCGGAGCCCAGCTGAGAGTGAGTTAGTGATGGAGAACGTGTGTGGGGAACAGTGAGAAGAGCAGCAGCGTTGTCTGAGTTGGTGCAGTTTCCAGGGGTCACTGTTCTTGCTTTTTAATTATAAATTAGCATTAGCCTCATTTCATTATTACCAATCTAGTTTGTGGAAGATATTTGCTTAACAACAGTAACTTGGGCTTATGATTTCCAGTGTCTGGCACGAGTTAAGGCACGAGCATGCCATTCCACCATGAACCATCTGACTCCCACTCCTAAAGCAAATCCCTCTCCTTCCAGTCTTTGCCCCATCCACTTCTATCAGCACTGCTCTCTGAGTCCTCTCCTGACAGGATGTGAGGACAGTGGGTAGGTGACAGCAGGTGCTGTCTAAAGGGGCTGTAGTAAAAAAGAATGCGAGACCCTTTTCTAGGTCAATTTTCCTTTTTCTGTTTTAGTTGAAGAAACTGAGGCCCAGTGGGGTGAACCCCCAGAAAACAGACACAATCCCTAAAATTTACTTTCTTGATTACCTGCTTCCACAGAAGCCCCTTCCTGCCTATGCCAGTTCCCCTTCCTTCATGGAGGACCCTGGGCTCCAACCCTAGGTAGCGTGAGCTCGCTTGCTCTGTGGCAGGGGCCACCCCTAGGTCACTCCATATGGTGCTGGCTTGAAGTAGACAGGAGGTCTCTCAAAGGGAGGAGTGCTCTGTGTCACATTGGTTTTCCTGTCTGTGACTAGAACAGTTGTGTAATCTGTCTGTGCCTCTGTTTCCTCAGCTGCATAATGGGAGAACCACAGCTTCAACATCTGTGGTCTGGAAGAACGGGGGGAGACAATGCAGGTGGCGGGCACAGTGCCTGGAACATGGCTATTGTTAACATTTTTTAGATGTCCAGAGCTGATGCTCTACTCCTGTTTGCAGCCTCTCAGGAGAAAGAACAATTTTAGAGATTTAAAAAAGTTTATAAGGTACTTTCATTTGCAATGTTTGGTTTGATCCTCAAAATAACCCAGGACAAGGATTGTTGTCTCATTTCATAAGAGGAGCACTGAGCCTCAGAGATATAGAGCCTGAACTCAAGACTTGCTGCTTTATGGCCAGAGCTCTTCTACTCCCATCACTCCTTGGGGCCCAGCTTGGCGTTTCAGGTCCTCCTCATTAGGAAGGAGCCACCCTCTTCCTCCTCACAGCCATCCCACTCCATCTTGGACAGCCAGAACACCCGTGGGCCCTTTGGGGATCATGCCTCCCTCGTTCTGCATGGGCGGAGTCTCTCTCCTGTGACTGCCAGTGACCTCCTAGCAGAGACTATGTGCTATTTCCTTCTAACACACCTCAGAGGGAGGCAAAAAGTAGAATCCCCTCTGCTATGAACTCCTACTTGGGGAGACAGTGGATGGAGTCAATGTAGAGGGGCAAGTCCCAGCAGGCTGCAAGCTTCCCTGGCAGCTGAGAGCCATGAGCTCTGCTCAGCTCTGGGGAGGGACCCACAGGCGCCCCTGGTGCCAGCTCCCAGCTCAGACTGGCACCTCAGAGTCCCTCAGTAAATGTGCTTGTGGAGACATGGGACACGGACAGAAAACACTTTGCTCTGAAACTGAAGCTAGTAAAACTGATATCAATTTGGTGAGATTAAGCCATTGGTAGCAAAGATCCTTGTGAGGCGGCAGCTGGGAGCCAGGTTACTTCAAAATTGAGGGGCTTTTCTGGATATCATCGTAAACCAGAGAAGTGGTAAGATCTTTTGTCATAATGGAAGCTAAGGGCTTGCGCCAGAGCCAGAGATGGTACTGGAGGAGGGTTTGGGTTGTACATTCCAGCCGTTCTTTCTTTCTTTTGTTGGTATGTTTTAGATGTATAGAACAATAACATTCATCACAGGGACTCTGTGCCTGTGCATAATATATTTTACTTCTTTTCTCTGCCACTCCCCTCCCTGCCCTTTAACCTATCTCCTCTCCTTACAAAAGCGTTATTTCCTTTGTTTCCTTCTAGTCTCTTTTTCTCTTGTCCCTTCTCTCCCTCTCCCCCCTCTCCTGTTCCCCTTCCCATTTGAACATTTTTTTCCCATTTCCCAATATCTATTGTATATTTTGGTATTTATTTACACTTCTGGTTTCTCACAGCAGAGGAACAATGCAGTATTTACACCCGTGTATTCTATTTATTTCACATAAGAGTATGGTCTCAAGGTGCATCTATTTAGCTAGCAATGTTGCAGTTTATCCTTCTTTGTGGTACAGTAGTACTTCACTGTATTAAAAAAATCTTTATTCACTCATGGGATGGAATAACAATCTCATTGTTCACAGAAGATCTGGGAGGATGAGGGACTTTCCTAGCTAATGAATGATAGAACTAGATTCAAACTAGGCTTTTTATTCCAATATTGTATCTTTAGATACATCACACTGAAAGGTATTTAGATACAACTCCTGGAGGACAGATAGGGACCTCAGGTCAGCATAATGTAATGATAGAGCTGTTAGCATCACCAAGATACCTCCTGTTCCCTTCAAGTAGACTTCTGAGCTTAAGCTGGTTTTGTAAGGGGATCTTGTAAGAAAAGCTTCAGACCATCTGATGAGACCCTGCATGTTGCCACTGGCAGTCATCTCCCCCAAGGAAAGGGAACCACTTGACACTCTGTCCTCCAGTCTAGCGAAAGAGCTTGGTTACTATGAGCCCCAACCCTCTCTGTCCCAGGCACAACTGAGAAGTGTTTCTCACGGTGACCTATGAAGGCTGTACGATGCCTCATCTGGGGTGAATGAGGCATGTTCGGAGACACTTGTCTCAACACTTTGAGCCCCAAAACATGGCCACGCAAATCTTGGCATCTCACCTATCCCAGGATGGTCCATCTCTTTCAAGTGACATCAGATGGATGATGTCTGAAGTCAGATGTCCTGAAGGCTTGCCTGGCTCCCTAGCCCACACACCCTACACAGTCTTCCACCTGTAAACTGATCCCTGACTCAGGCTCCAGAAAATGCCAGCTTCTCTTGAGGGCCACTGGGTTTCAGTACCTTGGTGAATCGTCTCACACTGAACCTGGGCCACTGCCAAATCCCATACTGTGAGTATGGGTGTGTAAAGGTGAGTGGTATGTATGCTGGCAGTGGCCTCTTGTTCTCTACTTCTCAGTAGCAGCTCTTTCTCGTGGGTCATTGTGAGGATCACCTGGACATTTGACCAACAGCCTGCTCCTTCATTTTTGATGACAATTCTGTAAGCACCACTTTCCTTTTATAAACCCCTTTTATGCCCAGCACGATCTTGGCTATTCCTCTTCCCTGCATGCAACTCTGACCCACAGTCTATATTGTGCTTGGACTTGGACTATGCTTTGTGTATGAAAGTTCAGACATGGTTCTGTCCCAGGATGCTAAGAGAGGGCTAGGAGAGGGGTGGTGTGAGGGCACAAAGAAGCCCTTGGACAGCCCTGTGGTGAAAGGAAGCCCAGCAGCCTCAGAAAGGGGTGGCACCTGAGTGCAGGAGAGTTGCTCTGAATGCTCCAGGACACAAAGCATGTGACTGGGCAGAAAAGGTAGAGAGGCCAACTGAGGGCTCTGCAGCAACCTGTGCCTGCCATGTAAATTCCCTTCAAGAGGTGGGCTCACTTCCTGCAGACTGACCCTCCAATCTGTCTCTCTGTGGGCCTGAAGGACCCTGCGCAGATTTGCCGGGATCTGCCACAACCCCTGCCTGCACTCTGAGATCCTCCTATGTAACCCTAGACTTTCCACTCCAGATGTCATTGAAAACTCCATCTGCCACTGCTGACAGGCTCTGGCATCTGGGGGGAATGGAGAGAAGTTAAAAAATCCTTGTTGAGCCATGCTGTGATAGCAGAATATTGGACCTGTGTGGGCATATTTAGACTTGGTCTTGTCTGTTTGTCATAGATTTGGAAAAGAAAAGTAAGGCCTGAGATGGAATCAGAATGGCCCAGTCTTGGATTCTTGGGTTCTTGTGTCAGGTTCTTCTAGGTGTTGGGTTCCTGTGTGTGTGTGTGTGCACACGTACGTGTGTGTGTGTGTGTGTGTGTGTACTTGCCTAGCTTTGAACACATATGCTTACAAGTTTCACAGTTTGAGAGGGAGTTTTGTAGGGATTGGAAGATCTGATTAACTTTTAAATGGGTTCAGTTTAGCACTCAGCCAGTAATGTTTACTTTTTGGGTTGCTGAATTCCCAGTGTTACTCTGAACAAACAGCCCATTTAAGAAGCTCAGATACAGAGACTGTGGCAAAGATGTCTCTCTTTGTTTCCTTACTAAGACCCTTGACCACTTTTTTGGAGTGGAGAAAAGGGCAGTAATGGATAGTGAAGGACTTACCTTTTCATGTGAGTAATTATCCCCTGTAGACTAGTTCTAGGTTGACATTCATTGACTCAGTTAATCATTCACTCAGTAATAATTATTGAAGATCAATTGAGGTATTCTGAACATTGTACGGGAGTAGGAGAGAGTTAGGGCTGTATAGGATAGAGCAAAGGACTTAACGATTTGGTGATTTTCTTTCATACAACTATGGTGAACATGGTAACACCCAGAGAGATTAGGCAGGTATAGACATTGATCCGATTTCCAGGCTGTGAGGTCTTGGACAAAATTTTCAGTAATAATCCCCAGGGCTAAACTTTACTGAGGCACTTGTTTAAGCACTTTCCTGAATTTACTCAATTGTTCTAATCTGGAAAATGAGGATAATAATCCCTTCCTCATGAGGTTGTTCTGAGAACTAACTAACCAACTAACTAACTAACTAACTAGATATAAAGTTACCAGCATATTGCTCAGCCCATAGTAGGTGCTTATGAAATATATTACTTCCATCTCTCTCCTTTCTAGTCTGATTTCAGGCAGCTCATAGTCTAGAGGGGGGATTAACCCATGAGTACAGATAATGAACACAACTTTGAGAGTCAGGTTCTGAAGAGCAGTTGCAAGCAAGTATTACAGGGTTCCAGAAGAGCCAGGGGTTCTCTTTAACTGCGGAAATTAAGAAATGCTAGGCTTTATCTTTTTCTCCATCCCTGAACCCTGACTTCTCTTTTCAACAGCAGGTATCACCAACCTTCTGGGGTGTTCTCATGCGCAAGTTCCCTGGGAGATGGCAGAATCCATTCCAGCATGGCCAAACAAAACAAAACAAAAGCAAAAACCAAAACCCAAACCCCTCCCCACAAAACCATCCCCGCTGGCCTTGTCCCTGTAGTGATGGAGAGATGGGCTGCAGGGGAAGGCGGTGAGAACTGAGGCAGGAGAAAGAGCCCTCAGCCCTACCAGAGAGACCGTTCTTGCTGCACAGAAGGAAGGAAAGGCACAGCATGAAACTGGCATGGACTGGACTGGGCTGGAATGTGTCTAGACAACCCATCAGAGAGTGTCGGCTTTAGCTGAAGCTGTAGAAATGACAGTGATTTGTTTGTTTCCACTGAAGAGCTCAAGAAGAGGCAGGATTTTGACTTTCTTCACTGAAAAGAGCATCACTTGGTAACAGACTGGAATCACAGAATCATAGACTTGTAATATTCCATGGCTGGAAGGGACAGTGGCGCCTGTCTCACAGATGGGTTGTAAAGATCCCATGAATCAGTGTGGAGGAGGTGCCTCTTACTCAGCCCCGCACACAGTGGGTGCACACCAGCTGCTCTTGTGACCCAGCCCCCTTGCTTTAAAGCTGAAGCTTTGAGCCTGCACAAGATACTTTGCATGTCCCAAATCACACTTGCTACCTGCACTTCCACACTCACTAGCCCCTGGTTCACTCACAGAGCACCATCTCCCATTCACCGGGAGCACAGCCAGCCAGGACAGAAGCCTCAGAGGCAGCCCAGGATCCTCTCTTGACCTCTGTCTTGTCTGGGAATCTACCTGCACAGGGTCTCCCATTTCTGCCTCTAGCTTCTTAGCAATGCCACCAACACTCTAGTTGAGTTTCTTGTCATTTCTTACTAGGACCATTGTCACAGCTTTGTCACTCCCTGCTCCCTACTTCCAATTTTTTTTTTGGTCTCTTCTTCTCTGACACTTGATGCATTTTTCCAAAAGCAGCTCTGCTCTCATTCCTTTGTTCCAGAACCCTTTTGGCTCCCTACTGCCTGTTGTATTAATTATAAATGCCTTACTGTGGCATTCAAGGCCTTATCTGATAGTGCCCTGGGCTAACCCTATAAGTAATGCGCAGGAAAACCAGATGCTCCGTCATTTCTCAAATATAGGCTTTGGGCTGGGGATTTAGCTCAGTGGCATAAGTGCCTGCCTTGAAAGCACATGGTCATGAGTTTGATCCCTGGTACCGATTAAAAAAATAAAACAAGCAAACAAAAAATAAGCTTTTTGCCCCATTTGCCTACCATAAGGCTTTTGTCTGATATACCCTCCTCAGCCCCTTTGTATTTGAGTCCAATCCATCCTCTGGGACCTCTGAAAATGCTGTTTTCTCTTTACTACAGACACCCTTTCCACTTCTAATCAGCTACTATCATTCTCCATTCCCTGTGAACCAACAGAGCATGATCGAACCTCTTCTGGGTCACACCCCTCCATAGAACCTCTGTCATGGCCTCATGGTACCTTTTTGTATCACAAAGAGCCCAGAACCCTGTAAGAGGAGTCCTGTCCCATGCTAGGTAGGCAGGAGAGAAAAGAGAGAGCATTCTGGAAGCTAATAAAGTGGAACTCAAAGTGAGGCCCATGCTCCATCCTTGCTGGGAATGTGCATGGTCTTTATGCGGAAGGGTGGAGCCCTTCCAAGGTGATCAAATACAGTCAAGTCATCTTTTGAGTCCAATTTCTCCACCAATTTTATTCATTTGAAAATTCTTTTCACCAGAATTCCCAGCAGGGTGATCAAAATGGCAGCACCCTCATTCAGAAAGACTCAATACTTGGAAGTCTGGATATAAGAAACCCATTGGTAATGAATTATGTTACAGAAAGATTCACCTCTAAATTCCCTTCAAGTAGGAAATGGCTTCCCACTGTCATTTTTAAAACAGATCATTAACTATTGGAGTAGGAGAGTGAGGAACATAAGGTCAGATAAAGTTAAAGACACAAGTAGAAAAATCTACCCACTGAAAGTCCTTGGACAGCCAGGAAGAGAGGGACCCTAATCTTTCCGGCCTTGTTTTTGTAGCATTGCCCTTCCCCTGTCACATGGGTGTCACCAAGATATGTGTCCACATGTCTGTGCAGCTCCCTCACACACACACACCAAGACCTTGAGCCTCCTCTACTGTGAAACATAAAGGAAGGAGAGAAGAGCTATGAACCCACAGGACAGAGCGTGAGAATTCTCTGCACCAAGGGCCACAAAAGGCTAAAGACCAGACATCCTTCCTTCAACCTTTACAGCAAATGTCCGCTCTACTTTTGCAGGTAACAGGGGACTCAGCTTCTGCTTTGCACATCCCTGATTAATTAGAAGTTGTTCTTGTTAGGCCCAACAAAAGGTGCTCCATCCACTCAGCTGAGGTCTGTCTTCTTTGACCTATGGGCCTTGCATGTATGGCCTCAGTCCAGGTGAACTGGTAACAAAGGTTGGAATGGGCTCCTCAGCCCCAGCGTCTACATGTTTGGGAAGGCGCCCAATCCCTGAAAGGTGGTGATTTTCTGTATCATTTTTGTGGGCTGTGGAGACACAAGATGATACCAGAAATGGGAAGACCCAAGTCCTCAATCTTACTTTGCCACTGTCTCTCACAGCCAGTAAATATTCATATTTTTCCTTTCCTAGGAAATCTCACTAAAACCCATGGTTTCAGGTGATTGGCAAATTCCTATCTCCAGTCCAAATGTCTCAGAATTCTAGACCTGTCAACACCTCTGTTTATTTATTATCTCATTTCAGTAATCTGAAAGCACTTTGGTTTGAAGTGTTCCCCTAAAAGACTGTTAGAAATGTACTACCCAATCCCCCTCCCAGTGGAAATTGCCCAGTGCAAAAGGACTTGGGGCTACGCACGTGATTCCCCCCCTCTGTCTCTCATTCTCCTTCTTTCCCGCTCTTATCCTTCTGCTTTGCCCCATGATATGAAGCAGTCTGAAAGCATTTTTTAGATGCACACCTCTTGTTCTTGGATTCTAAAACTATGAGCCAAATATATCTCTGCTTATTGCAAATTACCCAGTTTGTGATATGCTTTTGTAACAAAGTAAGACAAGTTGCTTCTTACCATGGCATAATGCAGCCTGGCCTGACTCAGACAGTGCCCAAACACCACCCTGGCCCTGGGTCTTTGTCATCCTCTGTGAATGTTCCCTTTTGACTGTTCCCTCTGTGCTGCCCCAAATGGAGTCTCCTATATCAAAATGTAAAACCTTGAGCAATTAAGATGCTATAAATTGAAGAGCTCTTTCCGATGAATAAAATGACTCTTATTTCTAATGAATATGAGATGGCTTACATGTAGCTAAGTACTCTGGTGATTATAAAATAGCCAACATAGAACATCAACATTTCTTCTTTCACTGCTAAAATGGCCCATTAAATCGATACCAATTAGGCATTATTCTTTTGCAAAATTTCCTCTCTGACATTGATTCTTTGTACAGTTTTCAGTCTCCTGTCTGATTGGGCCAGAAATACTTTTTTTGTCCTTATGCCTTTAAGGGACACCCTAGGTCCTTCCTCCAAATAGCTGGTCCCCAAAGGCATATCTTGTGGGTGCTCCGTGTCTCCTCTGCCAACTTCCAAAGATAGTCCTGAGTTTGTAGCACTTTATTTTTAGAGGCACTTCACTTTTCTGTTACCTAATTATTTTACCTTTTCAGCCTATAGAGAAAAAAAGAATCCACAGATAAAAAACAAAAGGCTGCTTCTTGTTCAGACTAGTGTGTAGTTTTGCAGAGTTTGTGGCATATTGGAATAACTGCATGCGATCCTTAAATTTATAGATGAAACTTGCAGCCTTTTTAGTCTGGAAAGGCTTCCTGCTCATCTATCAGGTCTGGCTGCTGCTGCCTCCTTGTTATTTAAGGGCGCCCTGCACTGCTTTGCCTCTTCCTGCTGCCCTTATACTCACTCCATCTTGGGTCTCTCCATCTAGATTTCCGATGTGTTCTCTACTTTGCAGCCCAGAATGACCTTTCTAAAACACAGCTCTCAACGTTACAAGCTTCTGCTCAACACCGTCTCCATTGTTTTCAGGGAAAATCCAAACACAGTGCAGCCGCTCTGGCCCAGCCCCTGTCCATTCCATTTGCCTTTCTGTCTTTCCTATTGAACCCTGAGCTAGTAACGACCCTCACACAGAAGCATAACTATATCCTCTAGTCTTATGCAAGACCTGGATTCCCTTTCTGGAATCTCTTTCATCTTCTTTTTAGCTAACCCATAGGCAACCTTCGGACTCCCTCTAGGAAGTCGCCACTTTTTAGCTTCTTAAGTCTGGGCACATGGTACCATGAGGCCTTCCCTGGCCCACTTTTCACTCTGCACTGAAACCCAGCTAGACTGTGGGCTCTTCTAGAACTGGTGGTGTATTTTATTTCTCTTCATACTCCAGAGCTTAGTACGTATTAGGTGCTCAATAGAGACTTGTTGAATATGGACAAGCAAACCTGATCTCACGACAAGTCAAGAAGTAGGAAGAGCAAGAAATATCTTGTTTCACAGATGAGGAAACTGAGGCTGACAGATACACAGCTCGATCACAGTCTGTCCATGGTCTCATGCTGTCCTTCAAAGCCTTCTGTCTGAATGTCTCATCTCCAGAGACTGCCTAGGGGAGGGTGGGAATGCACCCCCTCCAGGCTGTCCTCAGGATACAGGGGCAGAGAAAAAAAAAGTAAGATAACTGGTAGATCTTTGGTGAGAACTGAGCCTCTATCTGATGTGTCCGTCCTGAGTCTGAATGGCTTTGTTCCACATCTAGAGATCCGAGTGGCAAGGGTGGTTCACCTCTGTGAGAAAGCCATGACTGCCAGCAACGCTCACTCTGTTGATCCTGAAATTCTCCCAAAATGTGTGGTAGGGGAAACTATCCATGGCTGCCGAAATTGGGGGACCACGAAGCTCTCCACTCTTGCAAAGGGATCCCCATGTCCCACTGGATTTCCACCTTCCTAGTGAACCTAATTTATTGAAAAACAAGGGAGACTTCATGTTGCATGCTGTACAGTTCATGGCCTTCCAGGGACCCTACAGCCTCATGTTAAAGCAGCCTCCTGAGTTACGGGGTGAGACGGCAGTTTCCACGAGCAAAGAAAATAGGAAAGAAAGATTGTGATGCTGAGGAACATGGCTATGGGCAAAGCAAAAGCAAAGAAGGTCCCAGGGAGGAGAGGTTGTCATCTATCCCGGGAGCCCCAAACTCAACAAAGCAAGCTTAGTGGGCCAAGCTGGGAGGGGCTGGGGCGGGCTGGAGGTGGGTGCCCTGGCTCCACTCTGGCAGAGGAAGTCAGGGTGTGTGGCTGGTGTTCAGCTTCTGCCTTGCTGAGACGCTGCTGACACACCATTGGGTGATACCCTGGTATGAAATATGCCCATGTGCTCCTCTCTGAAGTGCCTGAAACCCTCCATCTCAAGGGACAGTGGAAACCATTATTCGGGCTTCAGATCCTCTCACTCAGCAAACAGGTACGAGTGCCTCCTGTGCACCAGGTACATGTCAGTGAGGGCTTTGGTTCCCAGGGGCAAGTCCGATCCTCTGAGGAGCAGTCCAGTCCCTGACTTTACTGCAGTTATGGTCCCTGGGAGTCCTCATCAATCCGGGAGGCTTCTCTGCAGACAAAATGAACCTAGGTGTACAGGCATTTGCTGTCTCTGTCTCTCTGTCTCTCGGCCTCTGTCTCTGTCTCTTTCTTTGTCTCTCTCTCTCACATTTTGTGTACAATTTTTGTGTATAATTCAGGGTGGTTTTAGCTTTTCCTGAAGCTTACCCAGGAATCCATCCCAAGTCCATGGTTAATATCAATGTGTTATATTCTTGCAAATTGCTAAGAGAGTAGATTTTAAGTGTTCTAAACACAAACAAATGAAAGATAGGTATGTGAAGTGACACTAATGTCAGTTAGCCATTTTCCAGTTAGATATATTTTAACACAACATGCTTTACATGATATATATGTACAATTTTTATATGTCAGTTAATTACCCAAATAAACAAACATGAATCCCATGGATTAAAAAAGTGAATCCTCATTTTAGATGGGGGGACAAACATATAAGTGGCTGTGTGATTAAAAAAGAAAAACCCATAAAGCTGTGAAATCTTGGATAAAGTCACATTCTTTAGGAGTAATGGAGCAAAGTAAATGGAAAAGAATATCTGGCTTGTTATTCAGTCACCAAATATTTATTGAGCACTGGCTATTTTCCAGGCACTGTGGTAGACACCAGGGATAAAATGTGGAATAAGACCTTACAGTCCCTACCCTTGGGATCCTGCAGTACACATGATGGCACAGTGGCATTTGGACTGAGTCTTGAGGTCAGGAAGGAAGCTGCGGCAGGCAGGCTAGACACAGAAGAACTTCAAATGGGGATGTGTTGTCTGGGTGAGCAGACAGACAGATGCCATCTCCCCTGGGGTCCCCCTTGAAGAAGACAGTCCAGCAAAGGGGGCCCCTGGAGGAAGGGAGGCTCCGTGTATACTCACTCATAGCTGCTAACAGCTCACTGTCACTTTGTACCCTGCTTCCCCTCCAGCCCCTTTGCATCAGGGCCCAGGCTCACTGCTGGGGGTGGTCACACCCAAGGCACTATGGAGGTTCATCTAAACCCGGAACCTCATCCACCATTGGCCGGAATATCAAGAGCAAGAGAAATGAGAGCTCCTCGGTGGTCTGGCCAGGAGTGCCAGCCAATGCATTTCAGCATGGCTTTTGTTCCTTTATGCCAATGATGGGGGAGGCAAGGGGTAGGGAGGATGCGGGCAGCTTTGAACTTGGTTACTTCCCCCTTTAAGCTCAACATGAGCTTTTCACCTGCAAGTCTTCGCTCCATTTGAACAGGAGGAAGCCAGCCCCTGGCTTCCTCCCAGTTTCCTGGCACATTTCATCGCTCCTATGATATTTTTGGCAGTTTTGTTGCTGGCAGTTAGAGGATGTTTTGTAAGTACCATGAAATAACCATTCAATAAAATAAATAAATGAGAAGAGATCCAGAAAAATAATACAGACACTTCCGGCTTTGTAAAATTACTATCAGTCAGTGGGCATATGGGTTCCTGCGAAGTTGGGCAGAAATCATATTATTCTTGAAATGCTTCCCACTCTACCTGGAAAGCTTTTATCTATCCTTCAGAACCTGCTTAAACGTCTGCCCCATTTTACAAAGGCTTTTTCAGACAGTGGAAGGGAACAGATTTTTTTGGTTGCATCTCTACCCCATGCCAGAAATTGTGCTCTGTTATACATTATCTCAAAGCAACTTCCCTGCAACCCCATAGGTAGGCAGTTGTGTCATTTTACAGGTGAAGAAACAGACTACAGTAACAGAGACTTGTACAAGGCCCAGAAGTTCACAGGTGATGAGTCTAGAAGCTGTGCTTATGACAAAAGGATGAAGTTAATTCCTTTCATCCTGATTGCATCATGGGTCACACATCCCATAATCATTCATTGACTGGTTCTTCCCTTCTACTTGTTGATACCTCTTGGCATGGGGACCATGGGCATCTATAGGAGGGGGATTTGAAAGATTTGTGGAATTGAACATGGATTTCTTCAGAGATGTCTTATCTGCAGTCTTAACCTATGTGGAGTTGCTTCTTACACCTCTCTCCTTGTCTTTTATTGCTTTCCAGACAAGCATTACACCCACCATCTAATCTCTCTGGAAATCCTTCAAGAAATAAAAACCAGTGGGAAAGAATGACCAGGATGCTATCTATAGATTTAATGTAGATATGGATCCTATTCTCTCTCTCTCTCTCCCTCCCTCCCTCCCTCCTTCTGTCCATACTGGAAATTGAACCAAGTGCTCCCGGCATGCTAAGCAAGTGCTCCACCACTAAGCTACATGCCTTGACCTTGACCCTAACTCTTAGTCAAGAACAAGATGTAGTAAAAAAAAAAAAAGTTCCAATTTACTTCCATCCTTCAGAAACATACCTATTCAAATGGGAGGTCAAGACGCAAATTCACAGAGACACTAGTTTCCCTTGTTTTTCCCTCCCACCTATTAGTCTGGGGTCTCTTCAACTTGTGAGTTGTTCTCTGTATCATATATGCATAGTGTCTTTATATATTGGTAAATACATTATTTATGTGTTTGTTCATTTATTGGGTTTTGTTATATGCCAGACACCAAATCGTACTCATGAATTAACTTACTTAATTTTATCTGCAAAGTTCAAGAACCCAAAACAGAGTTATTAGGATGTTTTTGTCTTAGTTACAGAGCTAGAAAGTGGCACAGCTGATAACTGAATCCAGGTGAGCCAACTCCAGAATATGATAATTTGACTTCTTTGTATTAACACCTTCTCATAAGTTCCCACAATCTTCCCGTCCCCCTGCAACCACCTCTTGGTCACCCAACCCATCTGCCCTTCTCTCCTTGCTGCAGTCCTCCTCATCTTCTTTGCTTCTGACCCTGCCTTAG
Organism: Hydrochoerus hydrochaeris; assembly: GCA_004027455.1. NCBI lineage: Eukaryota > Metazoa > Chordata > Mammalia > Rodentia > Hydrochaeridae > Hydrochoerus > Hydrochoerus hydrochaeris. The sequence continues at coordinate 8,338 of PVLA01001617.1, read as the reverse complement.
CACTGGCTTGGAAAAGCTTCCTTGCTCTCAGAACGCAGATGGGTTTCTGCTCTGAGTCTGTACTCTGCATCTCTGCACAGCAGAGCCCATTCCCAGCCCACCTCTTCGTCAGACAAGCAGCAGATTGCACCTGCCAAAAAAGCCACCTTTTCTGGCAGGCAGCCAGTTTTCCTAATGAGTGGCAATTCTCTTACAAGATGCATTTGGTTCCAGAAGGTAGTTTGTTAGCTCTATTAGTGACCAGAACCATTCCAGGCCTCAAAGGAAGGAGAGGGACTGTGGTCTGAGTCATGGTCACTAGATGGTGCCTCAGGAGGCGTCATGGAGGCTGGAGGGTTGCTCTGCATTTCAGCTATTTTCCTCCCTTCTTAGTTCCCAGCATACTTGGAAGCTGCACTGAGGGACATTTGTATACCTTGCTGGGTGATGGGTGGGGGGAACGGTTATTACCGGAGCACCCTCCTTCTGCTGTTTCTCACCACCATCATCATCGCCATCATCATGGACTCTCCATCACGCCCCACCCCAGAAGCCAGGGATCACAAGACTCCTGGGCAGTGAATAGCAGCTTGCTGGATTACAGAGAAAATTTTTCTTTTTCTTTTTTTTTTGTACCAGGGATCGAACTCACAACCGTGTGCTTGTAAAGCAGGCACTTATGCCACTGAGCTAAATCCCTAGCCCTTACAGAGAAAATTTCTATAGGGAAATAAGAAAGGGAAAACTTGGTCAGCTGTTTGGGGGCCCTCTGATATCTAGAACCCTGCTTCCTAAAGTATTTACTATTGACTAGTTTTCCTAACTCTAGACCCTGGGTAGAGTTTTCCCACTTCTGGAGCCCATGGGTTTGGAGTTATGTGAAGGGACTGGTCCTGACTGTGTTTAGGGGGGAAGAAGAGGTCCCCCCAGGTATACCTGGCTGCCTCTGACCTGTGTAGCAAATGGAAGGGCCACAGGGTGTGCAGTTTCCCACCTGGACCATCAATTCATTGTAGTCATTTAGAGGTTCTTCGAGGAGAAACTAAGATTATTGTCAGCCAAAGGTCATCTGGTAGGGCCTGGAGCAATGATGTTAGACTTCAGACTTTGATCTACTACCTAGGAGCTGTGAGTTCTTGGGCGAGTCATTTACCAGCATTTGGATTCATTATCTATAAAATAAGGACATGCTAACAGCAAACACTTCAAACACTTAAGAATCCACTTATAATGCTCTTTACATAGATAAGATCAACAAACTCAACAACCCTCTTAACAAATTACAACAAATTTAAACCAACAGAAATGTATTACAGTTCTGGATATCTGATGTCTTGGAAGCAAGGTGTTAGCAAAGACATCCTTTTCCCAAAGGATATCTAGAGCCTTGTCTTTTTGTCTTCCAACTTCTGGTGGCTCCTAAGATTTTTTGGTCTTATACCAGGATGACTCTAGTCCCTGCCTCTAGGGCCTTCTCTCTAGTGTCTGAATGTCCTGTTCCGCCTCTTAAGGATACCACTCATTGGATTTAGATCCTGTGCTAAATCCAGCGTGGTTTCATGCTGAGATCCTTTACTTAATCACACCTGCATCTACTCCCCAAAAAGGTCCTATTCACAGGTACCGGTGTATTCAGGTAAGGACTTGGAGGTATCATGGGGGTGGGTTGTGAACTGGGGATTTTTTTATATTTATGTTATAGGTGAGAAGACGATCAAGGTCACAGCTGGTAAGTGGGAAACTTGGCAGGCAAACCCTGATGGCTCAGTTCCAGAGTCGATCTTCAAAAATTACTCAGTTAGGAGGCTGGAGTGAGAGGATCATTTGAATCCAGGAGTTCAAGACCAGCTTGAGCAAAATAGTGACACCTCTTAAAAGAAAAAAAATACTTCATTAGACAAATATGTATAGAGTCAGTATAATGCAGAATAGTGGAAGAAAATAAAACAGAAAACTCTACATGTGTTCAGGGAATGGCCAGGAAGTCTGTGTGTCTGATGAAGGCGAGCGAGGGGTATGGAAGGGGCTGATCTGGAGAAGCTTCTAAGTGGATTCTTAAGTAATTTACTGTTCTAAGATGCACAGGGTTTTGAGCAAAGAAATGACAGTGTCTGCTTTATGTTGTCAAAGGACCTCAGTGTGACTGCTGGATTTAGAACTGAATATTGCTGGGCCTGGACAGAGAGGCGGTGTGAAAGTCACTGATCTGCTGATAGCCTGGGAGGAAGGCTGCAAAGCGGCTGGCGCATATTGTGAAGGAACAGAGCCGGCTAGCAGGTGGGACATGGGCTTTGTCAGGAAGAGGAGCCAAAGATGATGCTCGAATCTTCAACCTAAGCACCTGCAAAGCCGGCGTGGCTGCTCACTGTCTTGTTTATCTCGTAGGGGTCTTACGGAGAACCCAAGGAGGCAGCAAATGGCAAACACTATGTGAGTAGAAAGCTCTGCTGAGTGTCATTTGTTATTTGTCTTCTTCTTCTTGCTATTTCATGACCCCCAATTTTTTCCAACTCCAGTTGGCAGGAGGTGCCACTGTCAAGAAAATCAGCACTTCAATGATAAGGCAACATAATTAGCTGATTACAATTTTAATTTGTTCTTTTATAGCACTTTCTTCTCTTCCCTGCCTGTGTTGAGTACATATTTGAGATTCAGGAAGCTTCTCTCTCTATTATAATGGACAAGAAAATATCAATAGAGGCAGAAATGGAAGCAACAGTGGTAATTTTGAAATTATCTCCTTGAGATCCTTGTCAGCTACCCCCCATTAAGAAGTTGTTGCAGGTTCTTTATGCTTCCCAGTGGGAATGAAAGACACAGTGACAGCTACCATTCTAGATACAGTAAATTCATTCCCTTCCACTCACCCTGTCACTAGCAAAATCCTCATCAATGTGACAGTTTTTTGTTGATTTTTTTAAAAGAAGAGTGATGTTCCCCATTTGATTTCCCAATGTCCTGGTGAATTTTCATTGCTTCTTCAGTTCCCTCATTCAACAGTTCATAACTTTTATTAATACCATGTAACTCTTCTCCTTACCACCCCCATTTTCTGGATAAGGAAAATGAGGTACAGAGAGATGAAATTGACACACACCAGGCCACACAGCTATTAAGAAGCAAAGCAAAGTTTCCTCTCCAAAGTGACATTTCCATTTTCTATAGTGAGTTTTCAAAGTAGCCAGCTTTATGGAAACTCATCTCTACCCCCCTCCACCTTTGCAAACAGTTTTTTATTAACCTTAGTGAAAAGTTGAAATCACAGAGTGACTTTAATGAAAACCAGTTTTATTACTTTCAAATGTTATATAAATTATCAACTAAGATATAATAGAGTGCAAATAATGAATATGAAGGGAGTTAATGAAAAAATTACAATTCATAATAAGTTTGCAGAACGTAGGCTTGTATCATAAACATAAAAGACCTTTAGCATTACAGTAATTAATCGCTGGAATCCGAAGTAGTGACGCATGAAAGGAATGCTTAATTTGAGGGCCCTTATATTGACTGAGAAAAAGGATACTGATTTTAAATAGATTTACCTTATCTGAAGATACCCCCAAAGTTCCAGTAGCTGAGATTATTTCAAACTACTCAAAACAGACTGTAGCCATTATACCTGTTTATATATCAAATTGTGAGTAAGTAGGATCCAAATTAAAATGCATTTATTGAATCTACATGCATCTGTTGTATCTTCCAACAGTGGCTCTCTACAGAGCTCCGGTAACAACAGAGATGGGGCCCCACCTACATACCCCAGTCTATTTTCCTGTGTGTATACAGCAGGCCAAGATTTGCAGTCTAGTGATATACTGTCCATCACACTTTATACAGTAATGATTGGTTACCCTAATGATTTAGGAATTGTGATCTGTCAGAGTCCTGGCTCTGTCACTTTCTTCCTGTGCAAATCTAAGCACATTCTTTAATCTACCTGGGCTTCGGATTCACCACCAAACAAATTAAGATACTACTAGTGTTTTTGTTCTGGACTTAGTGTGAGGATTTGTGCATTGCATATCAGCTGCTTACTATGGCAACCTGTGCCTTAAATAGTTAAAGGAGGCTGTTACTACAACTGAGCCATACAGCTCAAGCCCTCTGCTTCAGAGAGGAGAAACTAATGCTTCAGGAAGTTAAAGTGACTTGCCCCAAACCACCTGGCTATCTAGTGACCCAGATGGTTTAAAAGCAGAATCAAGGTGTCCTGCTTTAAGCTCAATACCTCATTAACCACTGTGCTCACACTGGAGAACATCTCCTCCCACATAACCACCATAAAACCTCTCCACCTGGAACAGATCCATCAAAGAAGCTCATTGCCTGTGAGAGGACACGCTGGGAATGGACAAAGTCACAGGTGATCTGAGTTTCCTAAAAAGGCTGCTGCCTGGTCTAAGGAAAGATGGACCCAGTCCCCCAGCTCTAGGCACTTAACATGGGACTTTCTCCACGACATGTGGTCAGCTTCCAAATGCATCAAACTCCTGGTCAGCTGAGTCCTTCACAATAGATTTCCCAAATGTGAGTAGGAAAACTCTTGCTTTCTAGCCTGATATTTAACTGTCATATGTTATTGGCTCTAATCCTTTTCAACCTAAAGCCTGAAACATCTCCAGAGGTCCTGCCCTCAGCCTCCATTGTTTGCTGCTTTCCAAGAGCCCTTGGCCTTTCTGTGCTGCTCCAGATTGGCTCACCCTTTCTAAGTAGTGGCCCCCGTGGCTCTGGTGGGGTTGCTCCAATTCATTAGTAAGTTTAGGACAATGAAAGGCAGTCCTTTTTCAAACAGAGAGTATTAAACTTCCAGACCTTATAATCCCCAGTAGGTAGCATAGATTTATAGGGGATATAGCAGCTGCTTAAATATGAGCAAATGCACTAACTTCATTAGATATTCATCATCTGACCTACAACCTTCCCTAAGTATATCAGGAGTAATCAACTTCTAGCACTCCCTTTATATTGTTAATAAGAGAAAAGAATTTGTCCCAAAGAACTATTCAGTTCTAGCACTTTAATGTTTTCTCTGGAGTCTCTTGTTAAAGCAAAACAATAATAACAAACACCTGCATGGAAATCAGATGGCCCACGCCTTGTCTTTCCTTGTCTCTAATGCTGTCCACTGGCATCTGTGAAAATTCACTGTTGCTGTTTTGAAAGATCCCTGTCCTAGAGCAGCATGCTGTGTTTTAGTTTTTGATTGGGCTTTGTGTGTTTGTTCTTTTTGTTCTTCCATCTCCTTCATGATGTGGTCAGGGTTCAGAGTAGATAAGGCAACCTGCACAAAATCAGCTCTCATGCTCTTGAGGGTGACTGTTTCAACTGAGAAATTTCTGGCTGCATGTCAGGGAAAAATGCAGCTCAGACTGCTTATGTGAACTGAGAATTCCTTATGGAATTCTCAGTTCACATAAGCAGTTTTCAAACACCAGACACACACAGTGCCTTTTGTAAGAGAAAGGCAGCAAATAAGCTGAGCCCTGCTACTGCTGGACTCAAAATCAGGAGAGAGTTTCTAGACTACAGAGGAGGAGAGGGGACCTTAATGGCCTGGGTGGTCTCCCTGAATTGAGGAACTAGTGCTGAAAATTCAAGAAGGCCAAAGGGCTGCCTAGAGTTCCCAAGGTGGTGAACCTAATAAGAAAGGGCTGCAGAGAGAGAGCTGCAGGGGTTCTCTCTACTGATCAGGCATTTATGTGAGCAAACTGCAAAGGCAGAAGAAAGGACCACCACAGGCAGAACAACCCTGAGATCTCCCAGGACTGGGAACGCTGTGTGTTTCTATTGGCCAAAGGTATTGTTTTAGTTATGGAAATGAGTTTGCCATAGGCCTGGGCTGCCCTGCACCTGCCTAATACAACTTAAAAGCAGGCCTCTGAAGCAGAGGTTGGCAAACATTTTTGCAAAAGGCCAGGTAGCAAACATTTTAGGGTTTCAGAGTCATGTGGTTTCTGTCTTACTGCTTAAATACACAGTTTTACTGTAAAGATAGCCACTGAGAATATATAAATGAGTGGGTGTGGCTGGCAACTATCCCATTAGCCTCTCACTCACAAAAACAGAAAGTGGGCTGGATTCAGCCTGCAAAATATGATTTGCTGATCTTTGAAAGCACCAGAGTTGTTTGTAAGTAATTTAACTATATTCCAGAAAATTCAGAATGCCTGGCATCCAGTGGAAGATTAACAGAGATGCCAAAGAAATAAGAGCACTCTGACCTGTAATGAGGAGAAAAATTAATCAATAGGAACAGATCCAAGGAAACAGAATCTGATTAACAGACAAGAATGATAAAACAGTTGTGATAAACATATATTTTTTGTTCAGGAAGGTAGAGGACAGTGTCAGTATAAGAAGGAGCCTCATAGAAAATATAAGATTCAGAACAACATTTTAAAGGTGAAAAGTGTCTTTGATGAAAAATATACTAAATGGAATTCACAGCAGCTTAGACACTGATGCAAAAGGGTCAGTGACCTTGAGAGCATAGTGATAGAAACATGGAATAAAAGATCAAAACAAAAATAATGAGTATCAGTGAGCTGTGGGATAATATCAAACAATCAAATATTCACATAACTGCAGTGATAGAAGAGGGAAAGGAAAAAGTCTTGAAGAAATAACGACAGCCTTTTTCCAAAATTTCATGAAAATTATTAATGAATAGATACAAAAAAATCAACAAACTTTAACCATAAGAAACATGTACAAAACTATACCAAAGGACAGAGGGAGAGATCAAAGATGGCTGATTGAGATGTAGCATGATAGAGAACCTCTCTGAGAAAAACAGCTCAAATGCTGGAATCTGACACCATGGAGAGGACCGGATGATGAAAGAAAAGGAGTTCTCTCAACCCAGGAAGAAACTGAGGAAAAAGAAAAAAAATAAAAAAAGAGGAAGCGTGGATGGAGGGCTAGAGCTGGGCATGCTCCAGTAGCTGTGCTGGGCGTGTCTTAGAGTCCGGCAACTCAGGATTGTGCTGGGGTCGGAGCCCTGCTGAGAGCAGGGGGGTGGGGGTGGGGGTGGGGTGGGGGTTGCTGAGTTTGAGACCCTTGGTGGGAGGAGGCGCTGCAATGGGGAGTGGAGACCACAAATGGAGCTGCACAGACTTTGGTGAGTCCTGGGAATTGGATTCCCCAGAGCGAGATCACTGGCACAATGACATATTGGATTTGGGCAAATCAAGCTTGAATCAACGGCTGAGGCAGCTTCAGTCAGTGGCTCCTGGCCCAAAGTGGATTGGTGGGATCTGCTTGGGCTGGGCCATGCCCCTGATCAGGACCCAATAGCCAGGGATGAGGCTGTCCTGAACCTATGACATCCACAGGGCACAGCCTAATGTGCTGAAGTCACTCACTGGTTGAGAGGGGAGGGTCGACCCACACCACCACCCATGCATGCACCTCACAGATCAACAACAGACAGGAGAGGGCAGCACTGCCCTAGCCAGTAAGCTCCAGAGGGACTTAAGGCAGTAGGTAAAGGTCCAGACACCTCCACTGTTCACCTGTCTGAGGGAAACCAGAAGCATGACAAGACAGAGAAACAGCAAAAGGCCTTCAACCATCAACCCAGGGAAAATAAGCCCAGGAGGGGTGAGTACAAAGGAGACTGAGGGCAGTGGACATGCAGTATCAGACATGGCCTCATTGGAAATAAAGAAATACTTCCATGACCTCATCAACGAATTTAAATCTGAAATCTAACTCAGGTGAAGAAAGATATATGAAGATTAATAAGAGAAACACTGGGTACTCCTCAAGAAGACACAAATGGAAGAATGGAGGAACCCAGAGAAAGGAGAGAAGCCTTTGATGAAGAATATAAACATAATCTAGAATACATGAAACAGATCCAAAGAGAATATCAGGAAATCAAAAACTCCATTGAAATCTGGCAAAACTTCTTAAAAGAAACTAAAGACAGACTTAAAACTTGAAGATAGGTTTGCAATGTATGATCTCAAAAGGAAGGATCTCTTAAAAATAACAAGGAACCAAGGAAGTAACGATACAAAGGCTAGAAGACGATAAGAGGATTTATAACTTAAGAATAAAAAATGTGAATGAAGAAGCAGGGACAAATACAAATGAAATAAAAAGGCTATTCACAGAAATAATTAAGGAAAACTTCCCAAGCATAGGAAGTGATGTTCAGATGTATGAGGCATACAGAACTCCAGCCAGCTACAACCAAAACAGATCTACACCCAGGCATATAATAGTCAGGATCCCAGAAATCCATCACAAAACAGAATATTAAATGTGGTCAGAGAAAAGAAACAGATTACCTATAAAGGAAAACTCATCAAAATCACAGCAGACTTCTTGATTCAAACTATCAAATCAA